>JAUCRC010000035.1:0-202205 GCA_032399595.1 Tetragonula carbonaria
GTTTCGTAAAATAACCATTGTTTAGCGAAGATTTAGCTTAATTTTGATGTTTTCATAGATAACAAGCTACTTTCACTGCGAAACACAATATTTCGATGAATTTCATCGTTTCATGAATAATTCATGAAATAACAATGATTTAACGGAGATTTAGCATAATTTTGATGTTTTCATAGATATCTTGCTACTTTCACTGCGAAACACGTTATTTCGTTGAATTTCATCGTTTCATGAATGTTTCGTGATTTAACCATGATTTAGCGAAGATTTAGCTTAATTTTGTTGTTATCATGAATATCCAGATACTTTCACTGCGAAACACTTTGTTTCGTTGAATTTCATCATTTCATGAATGTTTCGTGAAATAACCATGATTTAATGAAGATTTAGCCCAATTTTGATCTTTTCATGGATATCTAGCTATTTTCAATGCGGAACCCGTTATTTCGTTGAATTTCAACGTTTCATGCATGTTTGGCGAAATAACCAGGATTTAGCGGTGATTTAGCTTAATTTTGATGTTTTCATAGATATCAAGCTACTTTCTCTGCGAAACACGATATTTCGATGAATTTCATCGTTTCATGAACGTATCGTGAAATAACAATGATTTAGCGAAGATTAAGCTTAATTTTGATGTTTTCAAGGATATCTAACTACTTTCACTGCGAGACACGTTATGTCGTTGAATTTCATCGTTTCATGAATTTTTCGTGAAATAACAATGATTTAACGGAGATGTAGCATAATTTTGATGTTTTCATAGATATCTTGCTACTTTCACTGCGAAACACGTTATTTCGTTGAATTTCATCGGTTCATGAATGTTTCGTGATATAACCATGATTTAGCGTTCATGAATGTTTCGTGATATAACCATGATTTAGCGAAGATTTAGCATAATTTGGATGTTTTCGTAGATATCAAGCTATTTTCACTGCGTAACACGTAATTTCGATGAATTTCATCGTTTCATGAATGTTTCGTGAAATAACCATTATTTAGCGGAGATTTAGATTAATTTTGATGTTTTCATAGATTTCAAGCAACTTTCACTGCGAAACACGTTATTTCGTTGAATTTCATCGTTTCTTGAATGTTTCGTAAAATAACCATTGCTTAACGAAGATTTAGCTTAATTTTGATGTTTTCATAGATAACAAGCTAATTTCACTGCGAAACACGATATTTCGATGAATTTCATCGTTTCATGAATATTTCTTGAAATAACGATGATTTAACGGAGATTTAGCATAATTTTGATGTTTTCATAGATATCTTCTACTTTCACTGCGAAACACGTTATTTCGTTGAATTTCATCGTTTCCTGAATGTTTCGCGAAATAACCATGATTTAGCGAAGATTTAGCTTGATTTTGATGTTTTCATAGATAACAAGCTACTTACACTGCGAAACAGGTTATTTCGATGAATTTCATCGTTTCATTAATGTTTCGTGAAATAACCATGATTTAGCGAAGATTTAGCATAGTTTTGATGATTTCGTAGATATCAAGCTACTTTCACTGCGAAACACGTTATTTCGATGAATTTCATCGTTTCTTGAATGTTTCGTGAAATAACCATGATTTAGCGGAGATTTTGTTAAATTTTGATGTTTTCATAGATTTCAAGCAACTTTCACTGCGAAACACGTTATTTCGTTTAATTTCATCGTTTCATGAACGTATCGTGAATAACCATGATTTAGCGAAGATTAAGCTTAATTTTGAAGTTTTCATTGATATCGAACTACTTTCACTGCGAAACACGTTATTTCGATGCATTACAACGTTTCATGAATGTTTCGTGTAATAACCAGTATTTAGGAGAGATTTTGTTTAATTTTGATGTTTCATAGATTTCAAGCAAGTTTCACTGCGAAACACGTTATTTCGTTGAATTTCATCGTTTCATGAACGTATCGTGAAATAACAATGATTTAGCGAAGATTAAGCTTAATTTTGATGTTTTCATGGATATCTAACTACTTTCACTGCGAGACACGTTATTTCGTTGAATTTCATCGTTTCATGAATGTTTCGTGAAATAACCATGATTTAACGGAGATGTAGCATAATTTTGATGTTTTCATAGATATCTTGCTACTTTCACTGCGAAACACGTTATTTCGTTGAATTTCATCGTTTCATGAATGTTTCGTGAAATAACCATGATTTAGCGAAGATTTAGCTTAATTTTGTTGTTATCATGAATATCCAGCTACTTTCACTGCGAAACACGTTATTTCGATGAATTTCATCGTTTCTTGAATGTTTCGTGAAATAACCATGATTTAGCGAAGATTTAGCTTAATTTTGTTGTTATCATGAATATCCAGCTACTTTCACTGCGAAACACGTTATTTCGATGAATTTCATCGTTTCATGAATGTTCGTGAAATAAAAATGATTTAGCGTAGATTTAGCATAATTTTGATGTTTTTGTTGATATCAAGCTACTTTCACTGCGAAACACGTTATTTCGTTGAATTTCATCGTTTCTTGAATGTTTCGTAAAATAACCATTGTTTAGCGAAGATTTAGCTTAATTTTGATGTTTTCATAGATAACAAGCTACTTTCACTGCGAAACACAATATTTCGTTGAATTTCATCGTTTCATGAATGTTACGTGAAATAACCATGATTTATCGGAGAATTAGTATAATTTTGATGTTTTCATAGATATCTTGCTACTTTCACTGCGATACACGTTATTTCGTTGAATTTCATCGTATGATGAATGTTTCGTGAAATAACCATGATTTATCGAAGGTTTAGCTTAATATTGTTGTTTTCATGAATATCTAGCTACTTTCACTGCGAAACTCGTTATTCCGTTGAATTTCATCGTTTCTTGAACGTATCGTCCAATAACCATGAATTAGAGAAGATTTAGCTTAATTTTAATATTTCCGTAGATATCAAGCTACATTCATTGCGGAACACGTTATTTCGTTGAATTACATCGTTTCATGAATGTTTCGTGATATAACCATGATTTAGCGGAGATTTAGATTAATTTTGATGTTTTCCTGGATTTCAAGCAACTTTCACTGCGAAACACGTTATTTCGTTGAATTTCATCGTTTCTTGAATGTTTCGTAAAATAACCATTGCTTAGCGAAGATTTAGCTTAATTTTGATGTTTTCATAGATAACAAGCTACTTTCATTGCGAAACACGATATTTCGATGAATTTCATCGTTTCATGAATATTTCTTGAAATAACAATGATTTAACGGAGATTTAGCATAATTTTGATTTTTTCATAGATATCTTGCTACTATCACTGCGAAACACGTTATTTCGTTGAATTTCATCGTTTCCTGAATGTTTCGCGAAATAACCATGATTTAGCGAAGATTTAGCTAAATTTTGATGTTTTCATAGATAACAAGCTACTTTCACTGCGAAACAGGTTATTTCGACGAATTTCATCGTTTCATGAATGTTTCGTAAAATAACCATTGCTTAGCGAAGATTTAGCTTAATTTTGATGTTTTCATAGATAACAAGCTACTTTCACTGCGAAACACGATATTTCGATGTATTTCATCGTTTCATGAATATTTCTTGAAATAACAATGATTTAACGGAGATTTAGCATAATTTTGATGTTTTCATAGATATCTTGCTACTTTCACTGCGAAACAAGTTATTTCGATGAATTTCATCGTTTCATGAATGTTCGTGAAATAAAAATGATTTTGCGTAGATTTAGCATAATTTTGATGTTTTCGTTGATATCAAGCTACTTTCAAAGCGAAACACTTTATTTCGATGAATTTCATTGTTTCTTGAATGTTTCGTGAAATAACCATGATTTAGCGAAGATTTAGCATAATTTGGATGTTTTCGTAGATATCAAGCTATTTTCACTGCAAAACACGTTATTTCGTTGAATTTCAACGTTTCATGAGTGTTTCGTGAAATAACCATTATTTAGCGGAGATTTAGATTAATTTTGATGTTTTCATAGATTTCAAGCAACTTTCACTGCGAAACACGTTATTTCGTTGAATTTCATCGTTTCTTGAATGTTTCATAAAATAACCATTGTTTAGCGAAGATTTAGCTTAATTTTGATGTTTTCATAGATAACAAGCTACTTTCACTGCGAAACACAATATTTCGTTGAATTTCATCGTTTCATGAATGTTACGTGAAATAACCATGATTTATCGGAGAATTAGAATAATTTTGATGTTTTCATAGATATCTTGCTACTTTCACTGCGATACACGTTAGTTCGTTGAATTTCATCGTATGATGAATGTTTCGTGAAATAACCATGATTTATCGAAGGTTTAGCTTAATATTGTTGTTTTCATGAATATCTAGCTACTTTCACTGCGAAACTCGTTATTCCGTTGAATTTCATTGTTTCTTGAACGTATCGTCCAATAACCATGAATTAGAGAAGATTTAGCTTAATTTTAATATTTCCGTAGATATCAAACTACTTTCATGGCGGAACACGTTATTTCGTTGAATTACATCGTTTCATGAATGTTTCGTGATATAACCATGATTTAGCGGAGATTTAGATTAATTTTGATGTTTTCCTAGATTTCAAGCAACTTTCACTGCGAAACACGTTATTTCGTTGCATTTCATCGTTTCTTGAATGTTTCGTAAAATAACCATTGCTTAGCGAAGATTTAGCTTAATTTTGATGTTTTCATAGATAACAAGCTACTTTCACTGCGAAACACGATATTTCGATGAATTTCATCGTTTCATGAATATTTCTTGAAATAACAATGATTTAACGGAGATTTAGCATAATTTTGATTTTTTCATAGATATCTTGCTACTTTCACTGCGAAACTCGTTATTTCGTTGAATTTCATCGTTTCCTGAATGTTTCGCGAAATAACCATGATTTAGCGAAGATTTAGCTTAATTTTGAGGTTTTCATAGATAACAAGCTACTTTCACTGCGAAACAGGTTATTTCGATGAATTTCATCTTTTCATGAATGTTTCGTGAAATAACCATGATTTAGCGAAGATTTAGCTTAATTTTGTTGTTATCATGAATATCCAGCTACTTTCACTGCGAAACACGTTATTTCGATGAATTTCATCGTTTCATGAATGTTCGTGAAATAAAAATGACTTAGAGTAGATTTAGCATAATTTGGATGTTTTCGTTGATATCAAGCTACTTTCACTGCGAAACACTTTATTTCGATGAGTTTCATCGTTTCTTGAATGTTTCGTGAAATAACCATGATTTAGCGAAGATTTAGCATAATTTGGATGTTTTCGTAGATATCAAGCTATTTTCACTGCAAAACACGTTATTTCGTTGAATTTCAACGTTTCATGAATGTTTCGTGAAATAACCATTATTTAGCGGAGATTTAGATTAATTTTGATGTTTTCATAGATTTCAAGCAACTTTCACTGCGAAACACGTTATTTCGTTGAATTTCATCGTTTCTTGAATGTTTCGTAAAATAACCATTGTTGAGCGAAGATTTAGCTTAATTTTGATGTTTTCATAGATAACAAGCTACTTTCACTGCGAAACACAATATTTCGATGAATTTCATCGTTTCATGAATATTTCATGAAATAACAATGATTTAACGGAGATTTAGCATAATTTTGATGTTTTCATAGATATCTTGCTACTTTCACTGCGAAACACGTTATTTCGTTGAATTTCATCGTTTCATGAATGTTTCGTGATTTAACCATGATTTAGCGAAGATTTAGCTTAATTTTGTTGTTTTCATAGATTTCAAGCTACTTTCACTGCGAAAAACGTTATTTCGTTGAATTTCATCGTTTCATGAATGTTTCGTGAAATAACCATGATTTAATGAAGATTTAGCCCAATTTTAATGTTTTCATGGATATTTAGCTATTTTCACTGCGAAACCCGTTATTTAGTTGCATTTCAACGTTTCATGAATGTTTCGTGTAATAACCAGGATTGAGCAGAGATTTTGTTAAATTTTGATGTTTTCATAGATTTCAAGCAACATTCACTGCGAAACACGTTATTTCTTTGAATTTCATCGTTTCATGAACGTATCGTGAAATAACAATGATTTAGCGAAGATTAAGCTTAATTTTGATGTTTTCAAGGATATCTAATTACTTTCACTGCGAGACACGTTATGTCGTTGAATTTCATCGTTTCATGAATGTTTCGTGAAATAACAATGATTTAGCGGAGATGTAGCATAATTTTGATGTTTTCATAGATATCTTGCTACTTTCACTGCGAAACACGTTATTTCGTTGAATTTCATCGTTTCATGAATGTTTCGTGATATAACCATGATTTAGCGGAGATTTAGATTAATTTTGATGTTTTCATAGATTTCAAGCAACTTTCACTGCGAAACACGTTATTTCGTTGAATTTCATCGTTTCTTGAATGTTTCGTAAAATAACCATTGCTTAGCGAAGATTTAGCATAATTTTGATGTTTTCATAGATATCTTGCTACTTTCACTGCGAAACACGTTATTTCGTTGAATTTCATCGTTTCCTGAATGTTTCGCGAAATAACCATGATTTAGCGAAGATTTAGCTTAATTTTGATGTTTTCATATATAACAAGCTACTTTCACTGCGAAACAGGTTATTTCGATGAATTTCAACGTTTCATGTATGTTTCGTGAAATAACCATGATTTAGCGAAGATTTAGCTTAATTTTGTTGTTATCATGAATATCCAGCTACTTTCACTGCGAAACACGTTATTTCGATGAATTTCATCGTTTCATGAATGTTCGTGAAATAAAAATGATTTAGCGTAGATTTAGCATAATTTTGATGTTTTCGTTGATATCAAGCTACTTTCACTGTGAAACACTTTATTTCGATGAATTTCATTGTTTCTTGAATGTTTCGTGAAATAACCATGATTTAGCGAAGATTTAGCATAATTTGGATGTTTTCGTAGATATCAAGCTATTTTCACTGCAAAACACGTTATTTCGTTGAATTTCAACGTTTCATGAATGTTTCGTGAAATAACCATTATTTAGCGGAGATTTAGATTAATTTTGATGTTTTCATAGATTTCAAGCAACTTTCACTGCGAAACTCGTTATTTCGTTGAATTTCATCGTTTCTTGAATGTTTCGTAAAATAACCATTGCTTAGCGAAGATTTAGCTTAATTTTGATGTTTTCATAGATAACAAGCTACTTTCACTGCGAAACACGATATTTCGATGTATTTCATCGTTTCATGAATATTTCTTGAAATAACAATGATTTAACGGAGATTTAGCATAATTTTGATGTTTTCATAGATATCTTGCTACTTTCACTGCGAAACACGTTATTTCGTTGAATTTCATCGTTTCCTGAATGTTTCGTGAAATAACCATGATTTAGCGAAGATTTAGCTTAATTTTGAGGTTTTCATAGATAACAAGCTACTTTCACTGCGAAACAGGTTATTTCGATGAATTTCATCTTTTCATGAATGTTTCGTGAAATAACCATGATTTAGCGAAGATTTAGCTTAATTTTGTTGTTATCATGAATATCCAGCTACTTTCACTGCGAAACACGTTATTTCGATGAATTTCATCGTTTCATGAATGTTCGTGAAATAAAAATGATTTAGAGCAGACTTTATATTGGCGTTTCGTTGATATCAAGCTACTTTCACCGCGAAACACTTTATTTCGATGAGTTTCATCGTTTCTTGAATGTTTCGTGAAATAACCATGATTTAGCGAAGATTTAGCATAATTTGGAGTGTTTCCGTAGATATCAAGCTATTTTCACTGCAAAACACGTTATTTCGTTGAATTTCAACGTTTCATGAACGTTTCGTGAAATAACCATTATTTAGTGAAGATCTAGATTAATTTTGATGTTTTCATAAGTTCAAGCAACTTTCACTGCGAAACACGTTATTTCGTTGAATTTCATCGTTTCTTGAATGTCCTAAATAACCATTGTTGAGCGAAGATTTAGCTTAATTTTGATGTTTTCATAGATAACAAGCTACTTTCACTGCGAAACACAATATTTCGATGAGTTTCACCGTTTCACGAAATATTTCATGAAATAACAATGATTTAACGGAGATTTACATAATTTTGATGTTTTCATAGATATCTTGCTACTTTCACTGCGAAACACGTTATTTCGTCGTCGAATTTCATCGTTTCATGAATGTTTTGTGATTTAACCATGATTTAGCGAAGATTTAGCTTAATTTTGTTGTTTTCATAGATTTCAAGCTACTTTCACTGCGAAAAACGTTATTTCGTTGAATTTCATCGTTTCATGAATGTTTCGTGAAATAACCATGATTTAGTGAAGATTTAGCCCAATTTTAATGTTTTCATGGATATTTAGCTATTTTCACTGCGAAACCCGTTATTTAGTTGCATTTCAACGTTTCATGAATGTTTCGTGTAATAACCAGGATTGAGCAGAGATTTTGTTAAATTTTGATGTTTTCATAGATTTCAAGCAACATTCACTGCGAAACACGTTATTTCTTTGAATTTCATCGTTTCATGAACGTATCGTGAAATAACAATGATTTAGCGAAGATTAAGCTTAATTTTGATGTTTTCAAGGATATCTAATTACTTTCACTGCGAGACACGTTATGTCGTTGAATTTCATCGTTTCATGAATGTTTCGTGAAATAACAATGATTTAGCGGAGATGTAGCATAATTTTGATGTTTTCATAGATATCTTGCTACTTTCACTGCGAAACACGTTATTTCGTTGAATTTCATCGTTTCATGAATGTTTCGTGATATAACCATGATTTAGCGGAGATTTAGATTAATTTTGATGTTTTCATAGATTTCAAGCAACTTTCACTGCGAAACACGTTATTTCGTTGAATTTCATCGTTTCATGAATGTTTCGTAAAATAACCATTGCTTAGCGAAGATTAAGCTTAATTTTGATGTTTTCATAGATATCTTGCTACTTTCACTGCGAAACACGTTATTTCGTTGAATTTCATCGTTTCCTGAATGTTTCGCGAAATAACCATGATTTAGCGAAGATTTAGCTTAATTTTGATGTTTTCATAGATAACAAGCTACTTTCACTGCGAAACAGGTTATTTCGATAATTTCATCGTTTCATGTATGTTTCGTGAAATAACCATGATTTAGCGAAGATTTAGCTTAATTTTGTTGTTATCATGAATATCCAGCTACTTTCACTGCGAAACACGTTATTTCGATGAATTTCATCGTTTCATGAATGTTCGTGAAATAAAAATGATTTAGCGTAGATTTAGCATAATTTTGATTTTTCGTTGATATCAAGCTACTTTCACTGCGAAACACTTTATTTCGATGAATTTCATTGTTTCTTGAATGTTTCGTGAAATAACCATGATTTAGCGAAGATTTAGCATAATTTGGATGTTTTCGTAGATATCAAGCTATTTTCACTGCAAAACACGTTATATCGTTGAATTTCAACGTTTCATGAATGTTTCGTGAAATAACCATTATTTAGCGGAGATTTAGATTAATTTTGATGTTTTCATAGATTTCAAGCAACTTTCACTGCGAAACACGTTATTTAGTTGAATTTCATCGTTTCTTGAATGTTTCGTAAAATAACCATTGTTTAGCGAAGATTTAGCTTAATTTTGATGTTTTCATAGATAACAAGCTACTTTCACTGCGAAACACAATATTTCGATGAATTTCATCGTTTCATGAATAATTCATGAAATAACCATGATTTAACGGAGATTTAGCATAATTTTGATGTTTTCATAGATATCTTGCTACTTTCACTGCGAAACACGTTATTTCGTTGAATTTCATCGTTTCATGAATGTTTCGTGATTTAACCATGATTTAGCGAAGATTTAGCTTAATTTTGTTGTTATCATGAATATCCAGCTACTTTCACTGCGAAACACGTTATTTCGATGACTTTCATCGTTTCATGAATGTTCGTGAAATAAAAATGATATAGCGTAGATTTAGCATAATTTTGATGTTTTCGTTGATATCAAGCTACTTTCACTGCGAAACACGTTATTTCGTTGAATTTCATCGTTTCTTGAATGTTTCGTAAAATAACCATTGTTTAGCGAAGATTTAGCTTAATTTTGATGTTTTCATAGATAACAAGCTACTTTCACTGCGAAACACAATATTTCGTTGAATTTCATCGTTTCATGAATGTTACGTGAAATAACCATGATTTATCGGAGAATTAGAATAATTTTGATGTTTTCATAGATATCTTGCTACTTTCACTGCGATACACGTTAGTTCGTTGAATTTCATCGTATGATGAATGTTTCGTGAAATAACCATGATTTATCGAAGGTTTAGCTTAATATTGTTGTTTTCATGAATATCTAGCTACTTTCACTGCGAAACTCGTTATTCCGTTGAATTTCATGGTTTCTTGAACGTATCGTCCAATAACCATGAATTAGAGAAGATTTAGCTTAATTTTAATATTTCCGTAGATATCAAACTACTTTCATGGCGGAACACGTTATTTCGTTGAATTACATCGTTTCATGAATGTTTCGTGATATAACCATGATTTAGCGGAGATTTAGATTAATTTTGATGTTTTCCTAGATTTCAAGCAACTTTCACTGCGAAACACGTTATTTCGTTGCATTTCATCGTTTCTTGAATGTTTCGTAAAATAACCATTGCTTAGCGAAGATTTAGCTTAATTTTGATGTTTTCATAGATAACAAGCTACTTTCACTGCGAAACACGATATTTCGATGAATTTCATCGTTTCATGAATATTTCTTGAAATAACAATGATTTAACGGAGATTTAGCATAATTTTGATTTTTTCATAGATATCTTGCTACTTTCACTGCGAAACACGTTATTTCGTTGAATTTCATCGTTTCCTGAATGTTTCGCGAAATAACCATGATTTAGCGAAGATTTAGCTTAATTTTGAAGTTTTCATAGATAACAAGCTACTTTCACTGCGAAACAGGTTATTTCGATGAATTTCATCGTTTCATGAATGTTTCGTGAAATAACCATGATTTAGCGAAGATTTAGCTTAATTTTGTTGTTATCATGAATATCCAGCTACTTTCACTGCGAAACACGTTATTTCGATGAATTTCATCGTTTCATGAGTGTTCGTGAAATAAAAATGATTTAGAGTAGATTTAGCATAATTTTGATGTTTTCGTTGATATCAAGCTACTTTCACTGCGAAACACTTTATTTCGATGAATTTCATCGTTTCTTGAATGTTTCGTGAAATAACCATGATTTAGCGAAGATTTAGCATAATTTGGATGTTTTCGTAGATATCAAGCTATTTTCACTGCAAAACACGTTATTTCGTTGAATTTCAACGTTTCATGAATGTTTCGTGAAATAACCATTATTTAGCGGAGATTTAGATTAATTTTGATGTTTTCATAGATTTCAAGCAACTTTCACTGCGAAACACGTTATTTCGTTGAATATCATCGTTTCTTGAATGTTTCGTAAAATAACCATTGTTTAGCGAAGATTTAGCTTAATTTTGATGTTTTCATAGATAACAAGCTACTTTCACTGCGAAACACAATATTTCGATGAATTTCATCGTTTCATGAATATTTCATGAAATAACAATGATTTAACGGAGATTTAGCATAATTTTGATGTTTTCATAGATATCTTGCTACTTTCACTGCGAAACACGTTATTTCGTTGAATTTCATCGTTTCATGAATGTTTCGTGATTTAACCATGATTTAGCGAAGATTTAGCTTAATTTTGTTGTTTTCATAGATTTCAAGCTACTTTCACTGCGAAAAACGTTATTTCGTTGAATTTCATCGTTTCATGAATGTTTCGTGAAATAACCATGATTTAGTGAAGATTTAGCCCAATTTTAATGTTTTCATGGATATTTAGCTATTTTCACTGCGAAACCCGTTATTTAGTTGCATTTCAACGTTTCATGAATGTTTCGTGTAAAAACCAGGATTGAGCGGAGATTTAGTTAAATTTTGATGTTTTCATAGATTTCAAGCAACTTTCACTGCGAAACACGTTATTTCTTTGAATTTCATCGTTTCATGAACGTATCGTGAAATAACAATGATTTAGCGAAGATTAAGCTTAATTTTGAAGTTTTCAAGGATATCTAACTACTTTCACTGCGAGACACGTTATGTCGCTGAATTTCATCGTTTCATGAATGTTTCGTGAAATAACAATGATTTAGCGGAGATTTAGATTAATTTTGATGTTTTCATAGATTTCAAGCAACTTTCACTGCGAAACACGTTATTTCGTTGAATTTCATCGTTTCTTGAATGTTTCGTAAAATAACCATTGCTTAGCGAAGATTTAGCTTAATTTTGATGTTTTCATAGATAACAAGCTACTTTCACTGCGAAACACGATATTTCGATGTATTTCATCGTTTCATGAATATTTCTTGAAATAACAATGATTTAACGGAGATTTAGCATAATTTTGATGTGTTCATAGATATCTTGCTACTTTCACTGCGAAACACGTTATTTCGTTGAATTTCATCGTTTCCTGAATGTTTCGCGAAATAACCATGATTTAGCGAAGATTTAGCTTAATTTTGATGTTTTCATAGATAACAAGCTACTTTCACTGCGAAACAGGTTATTTCGATGAATTTCATCGTTTCATGTATGTTTCGTGAAATAACCATGATTTAGCGAAGATTTAGCTTAATTTTGTTGTTATCATGAATATCCAGCTACTTTCACTGCGAAACACGTTATTTCGATGAATTTCATCGTTTCATGAATGTTCGTGAAATAAAAATGATTTAGCGTAGATTTAGCATAATTTTGATGTTTTCGTTGATATCAAGCTACTTTCACTGCGAAACACTTTATTTCGATGAATTTCATTGTTTCTTGAATGTTTCGTGAAATAACCATGATTTAGCGAAGATTTAGCATAATTTTGATGTTTTCGTAGATATCAAGCTATTTTCACTGCAAAACACGTTATTTCGTTGAATTTCAACGTTTCATGAATGTTTCGTGAAATAACCATTATTTAGCGGAGATTTAGATTAATTTTGATGTTTTCATAGATTTCAAGCAACTTTCACTGCGAAACACGTTATTTCGTTGAATTTCATCGTTTCATGAATGTTTCGTGATTTAACCATGATTTAGCGAAGATTTAGCTTAATTTTGTTGTTATCATGAATATCCATCTACTTTCACTGCGAAACACTTTGTTTCGTTGAATTTCATCATTTCATGAATGTTTCGTGAAATAACCATGATTTAATGAAGATTTAGCCCTATTTTGATCTTTTCATGGATATCTAGCTATTTTCAATGCGGAACCCGTTATTTCGTTGAATTTCAACGTTTCATGCATGTTTGGCGAAATAACCAGGATTTAGCGGTGATTTAGCTTAATTTTGATGTTTTCATAGATATCAAGCTACTTTCTCTGCGAAACACGATATTTCGATGAATTTCATCGTTTCATGAATGTTTCGTGAAATAACCATGATTAAGCGAAGAATTAGCTTAATTTTAATGTTTTCATAGATTTCAAGCTACTTTCACTGCGAAAAACGTTATTTCGTTGAATTTCATCGTTTCATGAATGTTTCGTGAAATAACCATGATTTAGTGAAGATTTAGCCCAATTTTAATGTTTTCATGGATATCTAGCTATTTTCACTGTGAAACCCGTTATTTAGTTGCATTTCAACGTTTCATGAATGTTTCGTGTAATAACCAGGATTGAGCGGAGATTTTGTTAAATTTTGATGTTTTCATAGATTTCAAGCAACTTTCACTGCGAAACACGTTATTTCGTTGAATTTCATCGTTTCATGAACGTATCGTGAAATAACAATGATTTAGCGAAGATTAAGCTTAATTTTGATGTTTTCAAGGATATCTAACTACTTTCACTGCGAGACACGTTATGTCGTTGAATTTCATCGTTTCATGAATTTTTCGTGAAATAACAATGATTTAACGGAGATGTAGCATAATTTTGATGTTTTCATAGATATCTTGCTACTTTCACTGCGAAACACGTTATTTCGTTGAATTTCATCGGTTCATGAATGTTTCGTGATATAACCATGATTTAGCGAAGATTTAGCATAATTTGGATGTTTTCGTAGATATCAAGCTATTTTCACTGCGTAACACGTAATTTCGATGAATTTCATCGTTTCATGAATGTTTCGTGAAATAACCATTATTTAGCGGAGATTTAGATTAATTTTGATGTTTTCATAGATTTCAAGCAACTTTCACTGCGAAACACGTTATTTCGTTGAATTTCATCGTTTCTTGAATGTTTCGTAAAATAACCATTGCTTAACGAAGATTTAGCTTAATTTTGATGTTTTCATAGATAACAAGCTAATTTCACTGCGAAACACGATATTTCGATGAATTTCATCGTTTCATGAATATTTCTTGAAATAACGATGATTTAACGGAGATTTAGCATAATTTTGATGTTTTCATAGATATCTTCTACTTTCACTGCGAAACACGTTATTTCGTTGAATTTCATCGTTTCCTGAATGTTTCGCGAAATAACCATGATTTAGCGAAGATTTAGCTTGATTTTGATGTTTTCATAGATAACAAGCTACTTACACTGCGAAACAGGTTATTTCGATGAATTTCATTGTTTCATGAATGTTTCGTGAAATAACCATGATTTAGCGAAGATTTAGCATAGTTTTGATGATTTCGTAGATATCAAGCTACTTTCACTGCGAAACACGTTATTTCGATGAATTTCATCGTTTCTTGAATGTTTCGTGAAATAACCATGATTTAGCGAAGATTTAGCATAATTTTGATGTTTCGTAGATATCAAGCTACTTTCACTGCGAAACACGTTGTTTCGTTGAATTTCATCGTTTCATGAATGTTACGTGAAATAACCATGATTTATCGGAGAATTAGCATAATTTCGATGTTTTCATAGATATCTTGCTACTTTCACTGCGATACACGTTATTTCGTTGAATTTCATCGTATGATGAATGTTTCGTGAAATAACCATGATATGTCGAAGGTTTAGCTTAATATTGATGTTTTCATGAATATCTAGCTACTTTCACTGCGAAACTCGTTATTCCGTTGAATTTCATCGTTTCTTGAACGTATCGTCCAATAACCATGAATTAGAGAAGATTTAGCTTAATTTTGATATTTCCGTAGATATCAAGCTACTTTCATTGCGGAACACGTTATTTCGTTGAATTACATCGTTTCATCAATGTTTCGTGAAATAACCATGATTTAGCGAAGATTTAGCTAAATTTTGATGTTTTCATAGATTTCAAGCTACTTTCACTTCGAAACACGTCATTTCGTTGAATTTCATCGTTTCATGAATGTTTCGTGATATAACCATGATTTAGCGAAGATTTAGCATAATTTGGATGTTTTCGTAGATATCAAGCTATTTTCACTGCGTAACACGTTATTTCGATGAATTTCATCGTTTCATGAATGTTTCGTGAAATAACCATTATTTAGCGGAGATTTAGATTAATTTTGATGTTTGCCTAGATTTCAAGGATCTTTCACTGCGATACACGTTATTTCGTTGAATTTCATCGTTTCTTGAATGATTCGTGAAATAACCATTGCTTAGCGAAGATTTAGCTTCATTTTGATGTTTTCATAGATAACAAGCTACTTTCACTGCGAAACACGATATTTCGATGAATTTCATCGTTTCATGAATATTTCTTGAAATAACAATGATTTAACGGAGATTTAGCATAATTTTGATGTTTTCATAGATATCTTGCTACTTTCACTGCGAAACACGTTATTTCGTTGAATTTCATCGTTTCCTGAATGTTTCGCGAAATAACCATGAATTAGCGAAGATTTAGCTTAATTTTGATGTTTTCATAGATAACAAGCTACTTACACTGCGAAACAGGTTATTTCGATGAATTTCATCGTTTCATGAATGTTTCGTGAAATAACCATGATTTAGCGAAGATTTAGCATAGTTTTGATGATTTCGTAGATATCAAGCTACTTTCACTGCGAAACACGTTATTTCGATGAATTTCATCGTTTCTTGAATGTTTCGTGAAATAACCATGATTTAGCGAAGATTTAGCATAATTTTGATGTTTCGTAGATATCAAGCTACTTTCACTGCGAACCACGTTATTTCGATGCATTTCAACGTTTCATGAATGTTTCGTGCAATAACCAGGATTTAGCGGAGATTTAGCATAATTTTTATGTTTTCATAGATATCAAGCTTCTTTCACTGCGAAACACGATATTTCGATGAATTTCATCGTTTCATGAATGTTTCGTGAAATAACCATGATTAAGCGAAGAATTAGCTTAATTTTAATGTTTTCATAGATTTCAAGCTACTTTCACTGCGAAAAACGTTATTTCGTTGAATTTCATCGTTTCATGAATGTTTCGTGAAATAACCATGATTTAGTGAAGATTTAGCCCAATTTTAATGTTTTCATGGATATTTAGCTATTTTCACTGCGAAACCCGTTATTTAGTTGCATTTCAACGTTTCATGAATGTTTCGTGTAATAACCAGGATTGAGCGGAGATTTTGTTAAATTTTGATGTTTTCATAGATTTCAAGCAACTTTCACTGCGAATCACGTTATTTCTTTGAATTTCATCGTTTCATGAACGTATCGTGAAATAACAATGATTTAGCGAAGATTAAGCTTAATTTTGATGTTTTCAAGGATATCTAACTACTTTCACTGCGAGACACGTTATGTCGTTGAATTTCATCGTTTCATGAATGTTTCGTGAAATAACAATGATTTAGCGGAGATGTAGCATAATTTTGATGTTTTCATAGATATCTTGCTACTTTCACTGCGAAACACGTTATTTCGTTGAATTTCATCGTTTCATGAATGTTTCGTGATATAACCATGATTTAGCGGAGATTTAGATTAATTTTGATGTTTTCATAGATTTCAAGCAACTTTCACTGCGAAACACGTTATTTCGTTGAATTTCATCGTTTCTTGAATGTTTCGTAAAATAACCATTGCTTAGCGAAGATTTAGCTTAATTTTGATGTTTTCATAGATAACAAGCTACTTTCACTGCGAAACACGATATTTCGATGTATTTCATCGTTTCATGAATATTTCTTGAAATAACAATGATTTAACGGAGATTTAGCCCAATTTTGATCTTTTCATGGATATCTAGCTATTTTCAATGCGGAACCCGTTATTTCGTTGAATTTCAACGCTTCATGCATGTTTGGCGAAATAACCAGGATTTAGCGGTGATTTAGCTTAATTTTGATGTTTTCATAGATATCAAGCTACTTTCTCTGCGAAACACGATATTTCGATGAATTTCATCGTTTCATGAATGTTTCGTGAAATAACCATGATTAAGCGAAGAATTAGCTTAATTTTAATGTTTTCATAGATTTCAAGCTACTTTCACTGCGAAAAACGTTATTTCGTTGAATTTCATCGTTTCATGAATGTTTCGTGAAATCACCATGATTTAGTGAAGATTTAGCCCAATTTTAATGTTTTCATGGATATCTAGCTATTTTCACTGTGAAACCCGTTATTTAGTTGCATTTCAACGTTTCGTGAATGTTTCGTGTAATAACCAGGATTGAGCGGAGATTTTGTTAAATTTTGATGTTTTCATAGATTTCAAGCAACTTTCACTGCGAAACACGTTATTTCGTTGAATTTCATCGTTTCATGAACGTATCGTGAAATAACAATGATTTAGCGAAGATTAAGCTTAATTTTGATGATTTCAAGGATATCTAACTACTTTCACTGCGAGACACGTTATGTCGTTGAATTTCATCGTTTCATGAATTTTTCGTGAAATAACAATGATTTAACGGAGATGTAGCATAATTTTGATGTTTTCATAGATATCTTGCTACTTTCACTGCGAAACACGTTATTTCGTTGAATTTCATCGTTTCAAGATTTTTCGTGAAATAATCATGATTTAGCTAAGATTTAGCATAATTTTGAAGTTTTCATAGATATCAAGCTATTTTCACTGCGTAACACGTAATTTCGATGAATTTCATCGTTTCATGAATGTTTCGTGAAATAACCATTATTTAGCGGAGATTTAGATTAATTTTGATGTTTTCATAGATTTCAAGCAACTTTCACTGCGAAACACGTTATTTCGTTGAATTTCATCGTTTCTTGAATGTTTCGTAAAATAACCATTGCTTAACGAAGATTTAGCTTAATTTTGATGTTTTCATAGATAACAAGCTAATTTCACTGCGAAACACGATATTTCGATGAATTTCATCGTTTCATGAATATTTCTTGAAATAACGATGATTTAACGGAGATTTAGCATAATTTTGATGTTTTCATAGATATCTTGCTACTTTCACTGCGAAACACGTTATTTCGTTGAATTTCATCGTTTCCTGAATGTTTCGCGAAATAACCATGATTTAGCGAAGATTTAGCTTAATTTTGATGTTTTCATAGATAACAAGCTACTTACACTGCGAAACAGGTTATTTCGATGAATTTCATCGTTTCATTAATGTTTCGTGAAATAACCATGATTTAGCGAAGATTTAGCATAGTTTTGATGATTTCGTAGATATCAAGCTACTTTCACTGCGAAACACGTTATTTCGATGAATTTCATCGTTTCTTGAATGTTTCGTGAAATAACCATGATTTAGCGAAGATTTAGCATAATTTTGATGTTTCGTAGATATCAAGCTACTTTCACTGCGAAACACGTTATTTCGATGCATTTCAACGTTTCATGAATGTTTCGTGTAATAACCAGGATTTAGCGGAGATTTAGCATAATTTTTATGTTTTCATAGATATCTTGCTACTTTCACAGCGAAACACGTTATTTCGTTCTATTTCATCGTTTGATGAATGTTTCGTGAAATAACCATGATTTAGTGAAGATTTAGCCCAATTTTAATGTTTTCATGGATATCTAGATATTTTCACTGCGAAAACCGTTATTTCGTTGCATTTCAACGTTTCATGAATGTTTCGTGTAATAACCAGGATTTAGCGGAGATTTTGTTAAATTTTGATGTTTTCATAGATTTCAAGCAACTTTCACTGCGAAACACGTTATTTCGTTTAATTTCATCGTTTCATGAACGTATCGTGAATAACCATGATTTAGCGAAGATTAAGCTTAATTTTGAAGTTTTCATTGATATCGATCTACTTTCACTGCGAAAACCGTTATTTCGTTGCATTTCAACGTTTCATGAATGTTTCGTGTAATAACCAGGATTTAGCGGAGATTTTGTTAAAATTTGATGTTTTCATAGATTTCAAGCAACTTTCACTGCGAAACACGTTATTTCGTTTAATTTCATCGTTTCATGAACGTATCGTGAATAACCATGATTTAGCGAAGATTAAGCTTAATTTTGAAGTTTTCATTGATATCGATCTACTTTAACTGCGAAACACGTTATTTCGTTGAATTTCATCGTTTCATGAACGTATCGTGAAATAACAATGATTTAGCGAAGATTAAGCTTAATTTTGATGTTTTCAAGGATATCTAACTACTTTCACTGCGAGACACGTTATGTCGTTGAATTTCATCGTTTCATGTCCGTAATAATCGACTACTTAATGAATGTAATAGAATTTTGAAATGTTTTCATAGATATCTTGCTACTTTCACTGCGAAACACGTTATTTCGTTGAATTTCATCGTTTCATGAATGTTTCGTGATATAACCATGATTTAGCGAAGATTTAGAATAATTTGGATGTTTTCGTAGATATCAAGCTACTTTCACTGCGAAACACGTTGTTTCGTTGAATTTCATCGTTTCATGAATGTTACGTGAAATAACCATGATTTATCGGAGAATTAGCATAATTTCGATGTTTTCATAGATATCTTGCTACTTTCACTGCGATACACGTTATTTCGTTGAATTTCATCGTATGATGAATGTTTCGTGAAATAACCATGATTTATCTAAGGTTTAGCTTAATATTGATGTTTTCATGAATATCTAGCTACTTTCACTGCGAAACTCGTTATTCCGTTGAATTTCATCGTTTCTTGAACGTATCGTCCAATAACCATGAATTAGAGAAGATTTAGCTTAATTTTGATATTTCCGTAGATATCAAGCTACTTTCATTGCGGAACACGTTATTTCGTTGAATTACATCGTTTCATCAATGTTTCGCGAAATAACCATGATTTAGCGAAGATTTAGCTAAATTTTGATGTTTTCATAGATTTCAAGCTACTTTCACTTCGAAACACGTCATTTCGTTGAATTTCATCGTTTCATGAATGTTTCGTGAAATAACCATGATTTAGCGAAGATTTAGCTTAATTTTGATGTTTTCATAGATAACAAGCTACATTCACTGCGAAACAGGTTATTTCGATGAATTTCATCGTTTCATGAATGTTTCGTGAAATAACCATGATTTAGCGAAGATTTAGCATAATTTTGATGTTTCGTAGATATCAAGCTACTTTCACTGCGAAACACGTTATTTCGATGCATTACAACGTTTCATGAATGTTTCGTGTAATAACCAGTATTTAGGAGAGATTTTGTTTAATTTTGATGTTTCATAGATTTCTAGCAACTTTCACTGCGAAACACGTTATTTCGATGAATTTCATCGTTTCATGAACGTATCGTGAATAACCATGATTTAGCGAAGATTAAGCTTAATTTTGATGTTTTCATAGATAACAAGCTACTTTCACTGCGAAACACGATATTTCGATGAATTTCATCGTTTCATTAATATTTCTTGAAATAACAATGATTTAACGGAGATTTAGCATAATTTTGATGTTTTCATAGATGTCTTGCTACTTTCACTGCGAAACACTTTGTTTCGTTGAATTTCATCATTTCATGAATGTTTCGTGAAATAACCATGATTTAATGAAGATTTAGCCCAATTTTGATGTTTTCATGGACATCAAGCTACTTTCTCTGCGAAACAGGATATTTCGATGAATTTCATCGTTTCATGAATGTTTCGTGAAATAACCATGATTAAGCGAAGAATTAGCTTAATTTTAATGTTTTCATAGATTTCAAGCTACTTTCACTGCGAAAAACGTTATTTCGTTGAATTTCATCGTTTCATGAATGTTTCGTGAAATAACCATGATTTAGTGATGATTTAGCCCAATTTTAATATTTTCATAGATATCTAGCTATTTTCACTGCGATACCCATTATTTCGTTGCATTTCAACGTTTCATGAATGTTTCGTGTAATAACCATGATTTAGTGAAGATTTAGCCCAATTTTAATGTTTTCATGGATATCTAGCTATTTTCACTGCGAAACCCGTTATTTCGTTGCATTTCAACGTTTCATGAATGTTTCGTGTAATAACCTGGATTTAGCGGAGATTTTGTTAAATTTTGATGTTTTCATAGATTTCAAGCAACTTTCACTGCGAAACACGTTATTTCGTTGAATTTCATCGTTTCATAGTGATTTGTGATAGCGCTCATCACGATATCAGATCAATTTTGGTTATCGCATTCAGATCCAACTATTGATTGCAGATATGTCATTTTGAATTTGCATTATACTATTCCATGCATGTTCGTGTAATAACTAGATCTAGATAGATTTTGTTTAATTTTGATGTTTCACAGATTTTCTATCAACTTTCACTGCGAAACACGTTATTTCGTTGAATTTCATCGTTTCATGAACGTATCGGTGAAATAACTATTATTTAGCGAAGATTAAGCTTAATTTTGTGCTTCATTGATATCTAACTACTTTCACTGCGAAACACGTTATTTCGATGCATTACAACGTTTCATGAATGTTTCGGTGTAACCAAGTATTTAGGAGAGATTTTGTTTAATTTTGATGTTTCATAGATTTCAAGCAACTTTCACTGAAACACGTTATTTCGTTGTATTTTTATCGTTTCATGAACGTATCGGCGAAATAATAATGATTAGCGCACCATTAAGCTTAATTTTGATGTTTTCATGATATCTAACTACTTTCACTGCGAGACACGTTATTTCGTTGAATTTCATCGTTTCATGAATGTTTCGTGAAATAACTATGATTTAGCGAAGATTTAGAATAATTTGGATGTTTCTAGATATCAAGCTATTTTCACTGCAAAACACGTTATCTTTGTTTTTCTTGAATTTCAACGTTTCATGAATGTTTTGTGAAATAACCATTATTTAGCGGAGATTTAGATTAATTTTGATGTTTTCATAGATAACAAGCTACTTTCACTGCGAAATATGATATTTCGAACGGCCATTCTTCATTGTTTCATGAATATTTCTTGAAATAAACAATGATTTGAATGGAGACTCATATAGTTTCGATGTTTTCATAGATATCTTGCTACTTTCACTGCGAAACACGTTATTTCGTTGAATTTCATCGTTTCCTGAATGTTTCGAGAAATAACCATGATTTAGCGAAGATTTAGCTTAATTTTGATGTTTTCATAGATAACAAGCTACTTTCACTGCGAAGCAGGTTATTTCGATGAATTTCATCGTTTCATGAATGTTTCGTGATATAACCATGATTTAGCGAAGATTTAGCATAATTTGAATGTTTTCGTAGATATCAAGCTATTTTCACTGCGTAACACGTTATTTCGATGAATTTCATCGTTTCATGAATGTTTCGTGAAATAACCATTATTTAGCGGAGATTTAGATTAATTTTGATGTTTGCCTAGATTTCAAGCATCTTTCACTGCGATACACGTTATTTCGTTGAATTTCATCGTTTCTTGAATGTTTCGTAAAATAACCATTGTTTAGCGAAGATTTAGCTTAATTTTGATGTTTTCATAGATAACAAGCTACTTTCACTGCGAAACACGATATTTCGATGAATTTCATCGTTTCATGAATATTTCTTGAAATAACAATGATTTAACGGAGATTTAGCATAATTTTGATGTTTTCATAGATATCTTGCTACTTTCACTGCGAAACACGTTATTTCGTTCTATTTCATCGTTTCACGAATGTTTCGTGAAATAACCATGATTTAACGGAGATGTAGCATAATTTTGATGTTTTCATAGATATCAAGCTTCTTTCACTGCGAAACACGTTATTTCGTTCTATTTCATCGTTTGATGAATAGTTCTTGAAATAACCATGATTTAGTGAAGATTTAGCCCAATTTTAATGTTTTCATGGATATCTAGATATTTTCACTGCGAAAACCGTTATTTCGTTGCATTTCAACGTTTCATGAATGTTTCGTGTAATAACCAGGATTTAGCGGAGATTTTGTTAAATTTTGATGTTTTCATAGATTTCAAGCAACTTTCACTGCGAAACACGTTATTTCGTTGAATTTCAACGTTTCATGAACGTATCGTGAATAACCATGATTTAGCGAAGATTAAGCTTAATTTTGATGTTTTCATTGATATCTAACTACTTTCACTGCGAAACACGTTATTTCGATGCATTACAACGTTTCATGAATGTTTCGTGTAATATCCAGTATTTAGGAGAGATTTTGTTTAATTTTGATGTTTCATAGATTTCAAGCAACTTTCACTGCGAAACACGTTATTTCGTTGAATTTCATCGTTTCTTGAATGTTTCGTAAAATAACCATTGCTTAGCGAAGATTTAGCTTAATTTTGATGTTTTCAGATGGACATTGACTACTTTCACTGCGAGACATGGCTATTTCGTTGAATTTCATTGTTTCACTAACGTTTTGCGAATAACTACGTTTAACGGAGATGTAGCATAATTTTGATGTTTTCATAGATATCTTGCTACTTTCACTGCGAAACACGTTATTTCGTTGAATTTCATCGTTTCATGAATGTTTCGTGATATAACCATGATTTAGCGAAGATTTAGAATAATTTGGATGTTTTCGTAGATATCAAGCTACTTTCACTGCGAAACACGTTGTTTCGTTGAATTTCATCGTTTCATGAATGTTACGTGAAATAACCATGATTTATCGGAGAATTAGCATAATTTTGATGTTTTCATAGATATCTTCCAACTTTCACTGCGATACACGTTATTTCGTTGAATATCATCGTATGATGAATGTTTCGTGAAATAACCATGATTTATCGAAGGTTTAGCTTAATATTGTTGTTTTCATGAATATCTAGCTACTTTCACTGCGAAACTCGTTATTCCGTTGAATTTCATCGTTTCTTGAACGTATCGTCCAATAACCATGAATTAGAGAAGATTTAGCTTAATTTTGATATTTCTGTAGATATCAAGCTACTTTCATTGCGGAACACGTTATTTCGTTGAATTACATCGTTTCATGAATGTTTCGTGATATAACCATGATTTAGCGAAGATTTAGCTAAATTTTGATGTTTTCATAGATTTCAAGCTACTTTCACTTCGAAACACGTCATTTCGTTGAATTTCATCGTTTCATGAATGTTTCGTGAATTAACCATGATTTAGCGAAGATTTAGCTTAGTTTTGATGTTTTCATGGATATCAAGCTACTTTCACTGCGAAACAGGTTATTTCGATGAATTTCATCGTTTCATTAATGTTTCGTGAAATAACTATGATTTAGCGAAGAATTAGCATAATTTTGATGTTTTCATAGATTTCAAGCTACTTTCACTGCGAAACACGTTATTTCGTTGAATTTCATCGTTTCATGAATGTTTCGTGAAATAACCATGATTTAGTGATGATTTAGCCCAATTTTAATATTTTCATAGATATCTAGCTATTTTCACTGCGATACCCATTATTTCGTTGCATTTCAACGTTTCATGAATGTTTCGTGTAATAACCATGATTTAGTGAAGATTTAGCCCAATTTTAATGTTTTCATGGATATCTAGCTATTTTCACTGCGAAACCCGTTATTTCGTTGCATTTCAACGTTTCATGAATGTTTCGTGTAATAACCTGGATTTAGCGGAGATTTTGTTAAATTTTGATGTTTTCATAGATTTCAAGCAACTTTCACTGCGAAACACGTTATTTCGTTGAATTTCATCGTTTCATGAGCGTATCGTGAATAACCATGATTTAGCGAAGATTAAGCTTAATTTTGATGTTTTCATTGATATCTAACTACTTTCACTGCGAAACACGTTATTTCGATGCATTACAACGTTTCATGAATGTTTCGTGTAATAACCAGTATTTAGGAGAGATTTTGTTTAATTTTGATGTTTCATAGATTTCTATCAACTTTCACTGCGAAACACGTTATTTCGTTGAATTTCATCGTTTCATGAACGTATCGTGAATAACCATTATTTAGCGAAGATTAAGCTTAATTTTGATGTTTTCATTGATATCTAACTACTTTCACTGCGAAACACGTTATTTCGATGCATTACAACGTTTCATGAATGTATCGTGTAATAACCAGTATTTAGGAGAGATTTCGTTTAATTTTGATGTTTCATAGATTTCAAGCAACTTTCACTGCGAAACACGTTATTTCGTTGTATTTCATCGTTTCATGAACGTATCGTGAAATAACAATGATTTAGCGATGATTAAGCTTAATTTTGATGTTTTCATGGATATCTAACTACTTTCACTGCGAGACACGTTATTTCGTTGAATTTCATCGTTTCATGAATGTTTCGTGAAATAACCATGATTTAGCGAAGATTTAGCATAATTTGGATGTTTTCGTAGATATCAAGCTATTTTCACTGCAAAACACGTTATTTCGTTGAATTTCAACGTTTCATGAATGTTTCGTGAAATAACCATTATTTAGCGGAGATTTAGATTAATTTTGATGTTTTCATAGATAACAAGCTACTTTCACTGCGAAACACGATATTTCGATGAATTTCATCGTTTCATGAATATTTCTTGAAATAACAATGATTTAACGGAGATTTAGCATAGTTTTGATGTTTTCATAGATATCTTGCTACTTTCACTGCGAAACACGTTATTTCGTTGAATTTCATCGTTTCCTGAATGTTTCGAGAAATAACCATGATTTAGCGAAGATTTAGCTTAATTTTGATGTTTTCATAGATAACAAGCTACTTTCACTGCGAAGCAGGTTATTTCGATGAATTTCATCGTTTCATGAATGTTTCGTGATATAACCATGATTTAGCGAAGATTTAGCATAATTTGAATGTTTTCGTAGATATCAAGCTATTTTCACTGCGTAACACGTTATTTCGATGAATTTCATCGTTTCATGAATGTTTCGTGAAATAACCATTATTTAGCGGAGATTTAGATTAATTTTGATGTTTGCCTAGATTTCAAGCATCTTTCACTGCGATACACGTTATTTCGTTGAATTTCATCGTTTCTTGAATGTTTCGTAAAATAACCATTGTTTAGCGAAGATTTAGCTTAATTTTGATGTTTTCATAGATAACAAGCTACTTTCACTGCGAAACACGATATTTCGATGAATTTCATCGTTTCATGAATATTTCTTGAAATAACAATGATTTAACGGAGATTTAGCATAATTTTGATGTTTTCATAGATATCTTGCTACTTTCACTGCGAAACACGTTATTTCGTTCTATTTCATCGTTTCACGAATGTTTCGTGAAATAACCATGATTTAACGGAGATGTAGCATAATTTTGATGTTTTCATAGATATCAAGCTTCTTTCACTGCGAAACACGTTATTTCGTTCTATTTCATCGTTTGATGAATGTTTCTTGAAATAACCATGATTTAGTGAAGATTTAGCCCAATTTTAATGTTTTCATGGATATCTAGATATTTTCACTGCGAAAACCGTTATTTCGTTGCATTTCAACGTTTCATGAATGTTTCGTGTAATAACCAGGATTTAGCGGAGATTTTGTTAAATTTTGATGTTTTCATAGATTTCAAGCAACTTTCACTGCGAAACACGTTATTTCGTTGAATTTCATCGTTTCATGAACGTATCGTGAATAACCATGATTTAGCGAAGATTAAGCTTAATTTTGAAGTTTTCATTGATATCTAACTACTTTCACTGCGAAACACGTTATTTCGATGCATTACAACGTTTCATGAATGTTTCGTGTAATAACCAGTATTTAGGAGAGATTTTGTTTAATTTTGATGTTTCATAGATTTCTAGCAACTTTCACTGCGAAACACGTTATTTCGTTGAACTTCATCGTTTCATGAACGTATCGTGAAATAACAATGATTTAGCGAAGATTAAGCTTAATTTTGATGTTTTCATGGATATCTAACTACTTTCACTGCGAGACACGTTATTTCGTTGAATTTCATCGTTTCATGAATGTTTCGTGAAATAACCATGATTTAACGGAGATGTAGCATAATTTTGATGTTTTCATAGATATCTTGCTACTTTCACTGCGAAACACGTTATTTCGTTGAATTTCATCGTTTCATGAATGTTTCGTGATATAACCATGATTTAGCGAAGATTTAGAATAATTTGGATGTTTTCGTAGATATCAAGCTACTTTCACTGCGAAACACGTTGTTTCGTTGAATTTCATCGTTTCATGAATGTTACGTGAAATAACCATGATTTATCGGAGAATTAGCATAATTTCGATGTTTTCATAGATATCTTGCTACTTTCACTGCGACACACGTTATTTCGTTGAATTTCATCGTATGATGAATGTTTCGTGAAATAACCATGATTTATCGAAGGTTTAGCTTAATATTGATGTTTTCATGAATATCTAGCTACTTTCACTGCGAAACTCGTTATTCCGTTGAATTTCATCGTTTCTTGAACTTATCGTCCAATAACCATGAATTAGAGAAGATTTAGCTTAATTTTGATATTTCCGTAGATATCAAGCTACTTTCATTGCGGAACACGTTATTTCGTTGAATTACATCGTTTCATCAATGTTTCGTGAAATAACCATGATTTAGCGAAGATTTAGCTAAATTTTGATGTTTTCATAGATAACAAGCTACTTACACTGCGAAACAGGTTATTTCGATGAATTTCATCGTTTCATGAATGTCTCGTGATATAACCATGATTTAGCGAAGATTTAGCATAATTTGGATGTTTTCGTAGATATCAAGCTATTTTCACTGCGTAACACGTTATTTCGATGAATTTCATCGTTTCATGAATGTTTCGTGAAATAACCATTATTTAGCGGAGATTTAGATTAATTTTGATGTTTGCCTAGATTTCAAGCATCTTTCACTGCGATACACGTTATTTCGTTGAATTTCATCGTTTCTTGAATGTTTCGTAAAATAACCATTGCTTAGCGAAGATTTAGCTTAATTTTGATGTTTTCATAGATAACAAGCTACTTTCACTGCGAAACACGATATTTCGATGAATTTCATCGTTTCATGAATATTTCTTGAAATAACAATGATTTAACGGAGATTTAGCATAATTTTGATGTTTTCATAGATATCTTGCTACTTTCATTGCGAAACACGTTATTTCGTTGAATTTCATCGTTTCCTGAATGTTTCGCGAAATAACCATGATTTAGCGAAGATTTAGCTTAATTTTGATGTTTTCATAGATAACAAGCTACTTACACTGCGAAACAGGTTTTTTCGATGAATTTCATCGTTTCATGAATGTTTCGTGAAATAACCATGATTTAGCGAAGATTTAGCATAGTTTTGATGATTTCGTAGATATCAAGCTACTTTCACTGCGAAACACGTTATTTCGATGAATTTCATCGTTTCTTGAATGTTTAGTGAAATAACCATGATTTAGCGAAGATTTAGCATAAATTTGATGTTTCGTAGATATCAAGCTACTTTCACTGCGAAACACGGTATTTCGATGCATTTCAACGTTTCATGAATGTTTCGTGTAATAACCAGGATTTAGCGGAGATTTAGCATAATTTTTATGTTTTCTTAGATATCCAGCTTCTTTCACTGCGAAACACGTTATTTCGTTGAATTTCATCGTATGATGAATGTTTCGTGAAATAACCATGATTTATCGAAGGTTTAGCTTAATATTGATGTTTTCATGAATATCTAGCTACTTTCACTGCGAAACTCGTTATTCCGTTGAATTTCATCGTTTCTTGAACGTATCGTCCAATAACCATGAATTAGAGAAGATTTAGCTTAATTTTGATATTTCCGTAGATATCAAGTTACTTTCATTGCGGAACACGTTATTTCGTTGAATTACATCGTTTCATCAATGTTTCGCGAAATAACCATGATTTAGCGAAGATTTAGCTAAATTTTGATGTTTTCATAGATTTCAAGCTATTTTACTTCGAAACACGTCATTTCGTTTATTTCATCGTTTCATGAATGTTTCGTGAAATAACCATGATTTAGCGAAGATTTAGCTTAATTTTGATGTTTTCATAGATAACAAGCTACATTCACTGCGAAACAGGTTATTTCGATGAATTTCATCGTTTCATGAATGTTTCGTGAAATAACCATGAATTAGCGAAGATTTAGCATAATTTTTATGTTTTCATAGATATCTTGCTACTTTCACTGCGAAACACGTTATTTCGTTCTATTTCATCGTTTCACGAATGTTTCGTGAAATAACCATGATTTAACGGAGATGTAGCATAATTTTGATGTTTTCATAGATATCAAGCTACTTTCACTGCGAAACACGTTATTTCGATGCATTACAACGTTTCATGAATATTTCGTGTAATAACCAGTATTTAGCGGAGATTTTGTTAAATTTTGATGTTTTCATAGATTTCAAGCAACTTTCACTGCGAAACACGTTATTTCGTTGAATTTCATCGTTTCATGAGCGTATCGTGAATAAAAATGATTTAGCGAAGATTAAGCCTAATTTTGATGTTTTCATTGATATCTAACTACTTTCACTGCGAAACACGTTATTTCGATGCATTACAACGTTTCATGAATGTTTCGTGTAATAACCAGTATTTAGGAGAGATTTTGTTTAATTTTGATGTTTTCATAGATAACAAGCTACTTTCACTGCGAAACAGGTTATTTCGATGAATTTCATCGTTTCATGAATGTTTCGTGAAATAACCATGATTTAGCGAAGATTTAGCATAATTTTGATGATTTCGTAGATATCAAGCTACTTTCACTGCGAAACACGTTATTTCGATGAATTTCATCGTTTCTTGAATGTTTCGTGAAATAACCATGATTTAGCGAAGATTTAGCATAATTTTGATGTTTCGTAGATATCCAGCTACCTTCACTGCGAAACACGTTATTTCGATGCATTTCAACGTTTCATGAATGTTTCGTGTAATAACCAGGATTTAGCGGAGATTTAGCATAATTTTTATGTTTTCTTAGATATCTTGCTACTTTCACTGCGAAACACGTTATTTCGTTCTATTTCATCGTTTCACGAATGTTTCGTGAAATAACCATGATTTAACGGAGATGTAGCATAATTTTGATGTTTTCATAGATATCAAGCTTCTTTCACTGCGAAACACGTTATTTCGTTCTATTTCATCGTTTGATGAATAGTTCTTGAAATAACCATGATTTAGTGAAGATTTAGCCCAATTTTAATGTTTTCATGGATATCTAGATATTTTCACTGCGAAAACCGTTATTTCGTTGCATTTCAACGTTTCATGAATGTTTCGTGTAATAACCAGGATTTAGCGGAGATTTTGTTAAATTTTGATGTTTTCATAGATTTCAAGCAACTTTCACTGCGAAACACGTTATTTCGTTGAATTTCATCGTTTCATGAACGTATCGTGAATAACCATGATTTAGCGAAGATTAAGCTTAATTTTGAAGTTTTCATTGATATCTAAGTACTTTCACTGCGAAACACGTTATTTCGATGCATTACAACGTTTCATGAATGTTTCGTGTAATAACCAGTATTTAGGAGAGATTTTGTTTAATTTTGATGTTTCATAGATTTCTAGCAACTTTCACTGCGAAACACGTTATTTCGTTGAATTTCATCGTTTCATGAACGTATCGTGAAATAACAATGATTTAGCGAAGATTAAGCTTAATTTTGATGTTTTCATTGATATCTAACTACTTTCACTGCGAAACGCGTTATTTCGTTGAATTTCATCGTTTCTTGAATGTTTCGTAAAATAACCATTGCTTAGCGAAGATTTAGCTTAATTTTGATGTTTTCATAGATAACAAGCTACTTTCGCTGCGAAACACTATATTTCGATGAATTTCATCGTTTCATGAATATTTCTTGAAATAACAATGATTTAACGGAGATTTAGTATAATTTTGATGTTTTCATAGATATCTTGCTACTTTCACTGCGAAACACGTTATTTCGTTGAATTTCATCGTTTCCTGAATGTTTCGCGAAATAACCATGATTTAGCGAAGATTTAGCTTAATTTTGATGTTTTCATAGATAACAAGCTACTTTCACTGCGAAACAGGTTATTTCGATGAATTTCGTCGTTTCTTGAATGTTTCGTGAAATAACCATGATTTAGCGAAGATTTAGCATAATTTTGATGTTTCGTAGATATCAAGCTACTTTCACTGCGAAACACGTTATTTCGATGCATTTCAACGTTTCATGAATGTTTCGTGTAATAACCAGGATTTAGCGGAGATTTAGCATAATTTTTATGTTTTCATAGATATCTTGCTACTTTCACTGCGAAACACGTTATTTCGTTCTATTTCATCGTTTCACGAATGTTTCGTGAAATAACCATGATTTAACGGAGATGTAGCATAATTTTGATGTTTTCATAGATATCAAGCTTCTTTCACTGCGAAACACGTTATTTCGTTCTATTTCATCGTTTGATGAATGTTTCGTGAAATAACCATGATTTAGTGAAGATTTAGCCCAATTTTAATGTTTTCATGGATATCTAGATACTTTCACTGCGAAAACCGTTATTTCGTTGCATTTCAACGTTTCATGAATGTTTCGTGTAATAACCAGGATTTAGCGGAGATTTTGTTAAATTTTGATGTTTTCATAGATTTCACGCAACTTTCACTGCGAAACACGTTATTTCGTTGAATTTCATCGTTTCATGAACGTATCGTGAATAACCATGATTTAGCGAAGATTTAGCTTAATTTTGAAGTTTTCATTGATATCTAACTACTTTCTCTGCGAAACACGTTATTTCGATGCATTTCAACGTTTCATGAATGTTTCGTGTAATAACCAGTATTTAGCGGAGATTTTGTTTAATTTTGATGTTTTCATAGATAACAAGCTGCTTTCACTACGAAACACGTTATTTCGATGAATTTCATCGTTTCATGAATGTTTCGTGAAATAACAATGATTTAGCGGAGATTTAGCATAATTTTGATGTTTTCATAGATATCTTGCTACTTTCACTGCGAAACACGTTATTTCGGTGAATTTCATCGTTTCATGAATGTTTCGTGATATAACCATGATTTAGCGAAGATTTTGCTTAATTTTGTTGGTAACATGAATATCCAGCTACTTTCACTGCGAAACACTTTGTTTCGTTGAATTTCATCATTTCATGAATGTTTCGTGAAATAACCATGATTTAATGAAGATTTAGCCCAATTTTGATGTTTTCATGGACATCAAGCTACTTTCTCTGCGAAACAGGATATTTCGATGAATTTCATCGTTTCATGAATGTTTCGTGAAATAACCATGATTAAGCGAAGAATTAGCTTAATTTTAATGTTTTCATAGATTTCAAGCTACTTTCACTGCGAAAAACGTTATTTCGTTGAATTTCATCGTTTCATGAATGTTTCGTGAAATAACCATGATTTAGTGATGATTTAGCCCAATTTTAATATTTTCATAGATATCTAGCTATTTCCACTGCGAAACCCATTATTTCGTTGCATTTCAACGTTTCATGAATGTTTCGTGTAATAACCATGATTTAGTGAAGATTTAGCCCAATTTTAATGTTTTCATGGATATCTAGCTATTTTCACTGCGAAACCCGTTATTTCGTTGCATTTCAACGTTTCATGAATGTTTCGTGTAATAACCTGGATTTAGCGGAGATTTTGTTAAATTTTGATGTTTTCATAGATTTCAAGCAACTTTCACTGCGAAACACGTTATTTCGTTGAATTTCATCGTTTCATGAGCGTATCGTGAATAACCATGATTTAGCGGAGATTAAGCTTAATTTTGATGTTTTCATTGATATCTAACTACTTTCACTGCGAAACACGTTATTTCGATGCATTACAACGTTTCATGAATGTTTCGTGTAATAACCAGTATTTAGGAGAGATTTCGTTTAATTTTGATGTTTCATAGATTTCAAGCAACTTTCACTGCGAAACACGTTATTTCGTTGTATTTCATCGTTTCATGAACGTATCGTGAAATAACAATGATTTAGCGATGATTAAGCTTAATTTTGATGTTTTCATGGATATCTAACTACTTTCACTGCGAGACACGTTATTTCGTTGAATTTCATCGTTTCATGAATGTTTCGTGAAATAAACATGAATTAGCGAAGATTTAGCATAATTTGGATGTTTTCGTAGATATCAAGCTATTTTCACTGCAAAACACGTTATTTCGTTGAATTTCAACGTTTCATGAATGTTTCGTGAAATAACCATTATTTAGCGGAGATTTAGATTAATTTTGATGTTTTCATAGATAACAAGCTACTTTCACTGCGAAACACGATATTTCGATGAATTTCATCGTTTCATGAATATTTCTTGAAATAACAATGATTTAACGGAGATTTAGCATAGTTTTGATGTTTTCATAGATATCTTGCTACTTTCACTGCGAAACACGTTATTTCGTTGAATTTCATCGTTTCCTGAATGTTTCGAGAAATAACCATGATTTAGCGAAGATTTAGCTTAATTTTGATGTTTTCATAGATAACAAGCTACTTTCACTGCGAAACAGGTTATTTCGATGAATTTCATCGTTTCATGAATGTTTCGTGAAATAACCATGATTTAGCGAAGATTTAGCATAATTTTGATGATTTCGTAGATATCAAGCTACTTTCACTGCGAAACACGTTATTTCGATGAATTTCATCGTTTCTTGAATGTTTCGTGAAATAAACATGATTTAGCGAAGATTTAGCATAATTTTGATGTTTTCGTAGATATCAAGCTACTTTCACAGCGAAACACGTTATTTCGATGCATTTCAACGTTTGATGAATGTTTCGTGTAATAACCAGGATTTAGCGGAGATTTTGTTTAATTTTGATGTTTTCATAGATAACAAGCTGCTTTCACTGCGAAACACGTTATTTCGATGAATTTCATAGTTTCATGAATGTTTCGTGAAATAACAATGATTTAGCGGAGATTTAGCATAATTTTGATGTTTTCATTGATATCTTGCTACTTTCACTGCGAAACACGTTATTTCGGTGAATTTCATCGTTTCATGAATGTTTCGTGATATAACCATGATTTAGCTAAGATTTTGCTTAATTTTGTTGTTATCATGAATATCCAGCTACTTTCACTGCGAAAAACGTTATTTCGTTGAATATCATCGTTTCATGAATGTTTCGTGAAATAACCAGTATTTAGGGGAGATTTTGTTTAATTTTGATGTTTTCATAGATTTCAAGTAACTTTCACTGCGAAACACGTTATTTCGTTGAATTTCATCGTTTCATGAATGTTTCGTGAAATAACCATGATTTAGCGGAGATGTAGCCTAATTTTGATGTTTTCATAGATATCTTGCTACTTTCACTGCGAAACACGTTATTTCGTTGAATTTCATCGTTTCATGAACGTATCGTGAATAACCATGATTTAGCGAAGATTTAGCATAATTTTGATGTTTTCGTAGATATCTAGCTACTTTTACTGCGAAACACGTTATTCCGATGCATTTCAACGTTTCATGAATGTTTCGTGTAATAACCAGGATTTAGCGGAGATTTTGATTAATTTTGATGTTTTCATAGATAACAAGCTGCTTTCACTGCGAAACACGTTATTTCGTTGAATTTCATCGTTTCATGAACGTATCGTGAATAACCATGATTTAGCGAAGATTAAGCTTAATTTTGATGTTTTCATTGATATCTAATTACTTTCACTGCGAAACACGTTATTTCGATGCATTACAACGTTTCATGAATGTTTCGTGTAATAACCAGTATTTAGGAGAGATTTTGTTTAATTTTGATGTTTCATAGATTTCTATCAACTTTCACTGCGAATCACGTTATTTCGTTGAATTTCATCGTTTCATGAACGTATCTTGAATAACCATGATTTAGCGAAGATTAAGCTTAATTTTGATGTTTTCATTGATATCTAACTACTTTCACTGCGAAACACGTTATTTCGATGCATTACAACGTTTCATGAATGTTACGTGTAATAACCAGTATTTAGGAGAGATTTTGTTTAATTTTGATGTTTCATAGATTTCAAGCAACTTTCACTGCGAAACACGTTATTTCGTTGAATTTCATCGTTTCATGAACGTATCGTGAAATAACAATGATTTAGCGGAGATTTAGCATAATTTTGATGTTTTCATAGACATCTTGCTACTTTCACTGCGAAACACGTTATTTCGATGAATTTCATCGTTTCATGAATGTTTCGTGAAATAACCATGATTAGCGAAGTTTAGCTTAATTTTAATGTTTTCATATTTCAAGCTACTTTCAACGCGAAACACGTTATTTCGTTGAATTTCATCGTTTCCTGAATGTTTCGTGAAATAACCATGATTTTGCGAAGATTTAGCTTAATTTTGACGTTTTCATAGATATCTTGCTACTTTCACTGCGAAACACGTTATTTCGTTGAATTTCCTCGTTTCCTGAATGTTTCGAGAAATAACCATGATTTAGCGAAGATTTAGCTTAATTTTGATGTTTTCATAGATAACAAGCTACTTTCACTGCGAAACAGGTTATTTCGATGAATTTCATCGTTTCATGAATGTTTCGTGAAATAACCATGATTTAGCGAAGATTTAGCATAATTTTGATGATTTCGTAGATATCAAGCTACTTTCACTGCGAAACACGTTATTTCGATGCATTTCAACGTTTCATGAATGTTTCGTGTAATAACCAGAATTTAGCGGAGATTTTGTTTAATTTTGATGTTTTCATAGATAACAAGCTGCTTTCACTGCGAAACACGTTATTTCGATGAATTTCATAGTTTCATGAATGTTTCGTGAAATAACAATGATTTAGCGGAGATTTAGCATAATTTTGATGTTTTCATAGATATCTTGCTACTTTCACTGCGAAACACGTTATTTCGGTGAATTTCATCGTTTCATGTATGTTTCGTGATATAACCATGATTTAGCGAAGATTTTGCTTAATTTTGATGTTATCATGAATATCCAGCTACTTTCACTGCGAAACACTTTGTTTCGTTGAAGTTCATCATTTCATGAATGTTTCGTGAAATAACCATGATTTAATGAAGATTTAGCACAATTTTTATGTTTTCATGGATATCAAGCTACTTTCTCTGCGAAAAAGGATATTTCGATGAATTTCATCGTTTCATGAATGTTTCGTGAAATAACAATGATTTAGCGAAGATTAAGCTTAATTTTGATGTTTTCATGGATATCTAATTACTTTCACTGCGAGACACGTTATTTCGTTGAATTTCATCGTTTCATGAATGTTTCGTGAAATAACCATGATTTTGCGAAGATTTAGCTTAATTTTGATGTTTTCATAGATAACAAGCTACTTTCACTGCGACACACGTTATTTCGATGAATTTCATCGTTTCATGAATGTTTCGCGAAATAACCATGATTTAGCGTAGATTTAGCATAATTTTGATGTTTTCGTAGATATCAAGCTACTTTCACTGCGAAACACTTTATTTCGATGAATTTCATCGTTTCTTGAATGTTTCGTGAAATAACCATGATTTAGCGAAGATTTAGCATAATTTGGATGTTTTCGTAAATATCAAGCTATTTTCACTGCAAAACACGTTATTTCGTTGAATTTCAACGTTTCATGAATGTTTCGAGAAATAACCATTATTTAGCGGAGATTTAGATTAATTTTGATGTTTCAATAGATTTCAAGCAACTTTCACTGCGAAACACGTTATTTCGTTGAGTTTCATCGTTTCTTGAATGTTTCGTAAAAAAACTATTGCTTAGCAAAGATTTAGCTTAATTTTGATGTTTTCATAGATAACAAGCTACTTTCACTGCGAAACACGATATTTCCTTGAATTTCATCGTTTCCTGAATGTTTCGCGAAATAACCATGATTTAGCGAAGATTAAGCTTAATTTTGATGTTTTCATAGATAAAACGCTACTTTCACTGCGAAACAGGTTATTTCGATGAATTTCATCGTTTCATGAATGTTTCGTGAAATAACCATGATTTAGCGAAGATTTAGCATAATTTTGATGATTTCGTAGATATCAAGCTACTTTCACTGCGAAACACGTTATTTCGATGAATTTCATCGTTTCATGAATGTTTCGCGAAATAACCATGATTTAGCGTAGATTTAGCATAATTTTGATGTTTTCGTAGATATCAAGCTACTTTCACTGCGAAACACTTTATTTCGATGAATTTCATCGTTTCTTGAATGTTTCGTGAAATAACCATGATTTAGCGAAGATTTAGCATAATTTGGATGTTTTCGTAAATATCAAGCTATTTTCACTGCAAAACACGTTATTTCGTTGAATTTCAACGTTTCATGAATGTTTCGAGAAATAACCATTATTTAGCGGAGATTTAGATTAATTTTGATGTTTCAATAGATTTCAAGCAACTTTCACTGCGAAACACGTTATTTCGTTGAGTTTCATCGTTTCTTGAATGTTTCGTAAAAAAACTATTGCTTAGCAAAGATTTAGCTTAATTTTGATGTTTTCATATATAACAAGCTACTTTCACTGCGAAACACGATATTTCCTTGAATTTCATCGTTTCCTGAATGTTTCGCGAAATAACCATGATTTAGCGAAGATTAAGCTTAATTTTGATGTTTTCATAGATAAAACGCTACTTTCACTGCGAAACAGGTTATTTCGATGAATTTCATCGTTTCATGAATGTTTCGTGAAATAACCATGATTTAGCGAAGATTTAGCATAATTTTGATGTTTTCATAGATATCTTGCTACTTTCACTGCGAAACACGTTATTTCCGTGAATTTCATCGTTTCATGAACGTATCGTGAAATAACCATGATTTAGCGAAGATTAATCTTAATTTTGATGTTTTCATGGATATTTAACTACTTTCACTGCGAGACACGGTATTTCGTTGAATTTCATCGTTTCATGAATGTTTCGTGATATAACCATGATTTAGCGAAGATTTAGCATAATTTGGATGTTTTCGTAGATTTCAAGCTATTTTCACTGCGTAACACGTTATTTCGATGAATTTCATCGTTTCCTGAATGTTTCGTGAAATAACCGTGATTTTGCGAAGATTTAGCTTAATTTTGATGTTTTCATAGATATCTTGCTACTTTCACTGCGAAACACGTTATTTCGTTGAATTTCATCGTTTCCTGAATGTTTCGTGAAATAACCATGATTTTGCGAAGATTTAGCTTAATTTTGATGTTTTCATAGATATCTTGCTACTTTCACTGCGAAACACGTTATTTCGTTGAATTTCATCGTTTCCTGAATGTTTCGCGAAATAACCATGATTTATCGAAGATTTAGCTTAATTTTGATGTTTTCATAGATAACAAGCTACTTTCACAGCGAAACAGGTTATTTCGATGAATTTCATCGTTTCATGAATGTTTCGTGAAATAACCATGATTTAGCGAAGATTTAGCATAATTTTGATGATTTCGTAGATATCAAGCTACTTTCACTGCGAAACACGTTATTTCGATGCATTTCAACGTTTCATGAATGTTTCGTGTAATAACCAGGATTTAGCGGAGATTTTGTTTAATTTTGATGTTTTCATAGATAACAAGCTGCTTTCACTGCGAAACACGTTATTTCGATGAATTTCATAGTTTCATGAATGTTTCGTGAAATAACAATGATTTAGCGGAGATTTAGCATAATTTTGATGTTTTCATAGATATCTTGCTACTTTCACTGCGAAACACGATATTTCGGTGAATTTCATCGTTTCATGTATGTTTCGTGATATAACCATGATTTACGAAGATTTTGCTTAATTTTGATGTTATCATGAATATCCAGCTACTTTCACTGCGAAACACTTTGTTTCGTTGAATTTCATCATTTCATGAATGTTTCGTGAAATAACCATGATTTAATGAAGATTTAGCACAATTTTGATGTTTTCATGGATATCAAGCTACTTTCTCTGCGAAAAAGGATATTTCGATGAATTTCATCGTTTCATGAATGTTTCGTGAAATAACAATGATTTAGCGAAGATTAAGCTTAATTTTGATGTTTTCATGGATATCTAAGTACTTTCACTGCGAGACACGTTATTTCGTTGAATTTCATCGTTTCATGAATGTTTCGTGAAATAACCATTATTTAGCGGAGATTTAGATTAATTTTGATGTTTCAATAGATTTCAAGCAACTTTCACTGCGAAACACGTTATTTCGTTGAGTTTCATCGTTTCTTGAATGTTTCGTAAAAAAACTATTGCTTAGCAAAGATTTAGCTTAATTTTGATGTTTTCATAGATAACAAGCTACTTTCACTGCGAAACACGATATTTCCTTGAATTTCATCGTTTCCTGAATGTTTCGCGAAATAACCATGATTTAGCGAAGATTAAGCTTAATTTTGATGTTTTCATAGATAAAACGCTACTTTCACTGCGAAACAGGTTATTTCGATGAATTTCATCGTTTCATGAATGTTTCGTGAAATAACCATGATTTAGCGAAGATTTAGCATAATTTTGATGATTTCGTAGATATCAAGCTACTTTCACTGCGAAACACGTTATTTCGATGAATTTCATCGTTTCATGAATGTTTCGTGAAATAACAATGATTTAGCGGAGATTTAGCATAATTTTGATGTTTTCATAGACATCTTGCTACTTTCACTGCGAAACACGTTATTTCGATGAATTTCATCGTTTCATGAATGTTTCGTGAAATAACCATGATTTAGCGAAGATTTAGCTTAATTTTAATATTTTCATATATTTCAAGCTACTTTCAACGCGAAACACGTTATTTCGTTGAATTTCATCGTTTCCTGAATGTTTCGTGAAATAACCATGATTTTGCGAAGATTTAGCTTAATTTTGATGTTTTCATAGATATCTTGCTACTTTCACTGCGAAACACGTTATTTCGTTGAATTTCATCGTTTCCTGAATGTTTCGAGAAATAACCATGATTTAGCGAAGATTTAGCTTAATTTTGATGTTTTCATAGATAACAAGCTACTTTCACTGCGAAACAGGTTATTTCGATGAATTTCATCGTTTCATGAATGTTTCGTGAAATAACCATGATTTAGCGAAGATTTAGCATAATTTTGATGATTTCGTAGATATCAAGCTACTTTCACTGCGAAACACGTTATTTCGATGCATTTCAACGTTTCATGAATGTTTCGTGTAATAACCAGAATTTAGCGGAGATTTTGTTTAATTTTGATGTTTTCATAGATAACAAGCTGCTTTCACTGCGAAACACGTTATTTCGATGAATTTCATAGTTTCATGAATGTTTCGTGAAATAACAATGATTTAGCGGAGATTTAGCATAATTTTGATGTTTTCATAGATATCTTGCTACTTTCACTGCGAAACACGTTATTTCGGTGAATTTCATCGTTTCATGTATGTTTCGTGATATAACCATGATTTAGCGAAGATTTTGCTTAATTTTGATGTTATCATGAATATCCAGCTACTTTCACTGCGAAACACTTTGTTTCGTTGAAGTTCATCATTTCATGAATGTTTCGTGAAATAACCATGATTTAATGAAGATTTAGCACAATTTTTATGTTTTCATGGATATCAAGCTACTTTCTCTGCGAAAAAGGATATTTCGATGAATTTCATCGTTTCATGAACGTTTCGTGAAATAACAATGATTTAGCGAAGATTAAGCTTAATTTTGATGTTTTCATGGATATCTAACTACTTTCACTGCGAGACACGTTATTTCGTTGAATTTCATCGTTTCATGAATGTTTCGTGAAATAACCGTGATTTAACGGAGATGTAGCATAATTTTGATGTTTTCATAGATATCTTGCTACTTTCACTGCGAAACACGTTATTTCGTTGAATTTCATCGTTTCATGAATGTTTCGTGATATAACCATGATTTAGCGAATATTTAGCTTAATTTTAATGTTTTCTTATATTTCAAGCTACTTTCAACGCGAAACACGTTATTTCGTTGAATTTCATCGTTTCCTGAATGTTTCGTGAAATAACCATGATTTTGCGAAGATCTAGCTTAATTTTGATGTTTTCATAGATAACAAGCTACTTTCACTGCGACACACGTTATTTCGATGAATTTCATCGTTTCATGAATGTTTCGCGAAATAACCATGATTTAGCGTAGATTTAGCATAATTTTGATGTTTTCGTAGATATCAAGCTACTTTCACTGCGAAACACTTTATTTCGATGAATTTCATCGTTTCTTGAATGTTTCGTGAAATAACCATGATTTAGCGAAGATTTAGCATAATTTGGATGTTTTCGTAAATATCAAGCTATTTTCACTGCAAAACACGTTATTTCGTTGAATTTCAACGTTTCATGAATGTTTCGAGAAATAACCATTATTTAGCGGAGATTTAGATTAATTTTGATGTTTCAATAGATTTCAAGCAACTTTCACTGCGAAACACGTTATTTCGTTGAGTTTCATCGTTTCTTGAATGTTTCGTAAAAAAACTATTGCTTAGCAAAGATTTAGCTTAATTTTGATGTTTTCATATATAACAAGCTACTTTCACTGCGAAACACGATATTTCCTTGAATTTCATCGTTTCCTGATTGTTTCGCGAAATAACCATGATTTAGCGAAGATTAAGCTTAATTTTGATGTTTTCATAGATAAAACGCTACTTTCACTGCGAAACAGGTTATTTCGATGAATTTCATCGTTTCATGAATGTTTCGTGAAATAACCATGATTTAGCGAAGATTTAGCATAATTTTGATGATTTCGTAGATATCAAGCTACTTTCACTGCGAAACACGTTATTTCGATGAATTTCATCGTTTCATGAATGTTTCGTGAAATAACAATGATTTAGCGGAGATTTAGCATAATTTTGATGTTTTCATAGATATCTTGCTACTTTCACTGCGAAACACGTTATTTCCGTGAATTTCATCGTTTCATGAACGTATCGTGAAATAACCATGATTTAGCGAAGATTAATCTTAATTTTGATGTTTTCATGGATATTTAACTACTTTCACTGCGACACACGTTATTTCGATGAATTTCATCGTTTCATGAATGTTTCGCGAAATAACCATGATTTAGCGTAGATTTAGCATAATTTTGATGTTTTCGTAGATATCAAGCTACTTTCACTGCGAAACACTTTATTTCGATGAATTTCATCGTTTCATGAATGTTTCGTGAAATAACCATGATTTAGCGAAGATTTAGCATAATTTTGATGATTTCATAGATATCAAGCTACTTTCACTGCGAAACACGTTATTTCGTTGAATTTCATCGTTTCATGAATGTTTCGTGAAATAACCATGATTTAGCGAAGATTTAGCTTAATTTTGATGTTTTCATAGATATCTAGCTACTTTCACTGCGAAACACGTTATTTCGTTGCATTTCAACGTTTCATGAATGTTTCGTGTAATAACCAGGATTTAGCGGAGATTTTGTTTAATTTTGATGTTTTCATAGATAACAAGCTGCTTTCACTGCGAAACACGTTATTTCGATGAATTTCATCGTTTCATGAATGTTTCGTGAAATAACAATGATTTAGCGGAGATTTAGCATAATTTTGATGTTTTCATAGATATCTTGCTGCTTTCACTGCGAAACACGTTATTTCCGTGAATTTCATCGTTTCATGAATGTTTCGTGAAATAACCATGATTTAGCGAAGATTAATCTTAATTTTGATGTTTTCATGGATATCTAGCTACTTTCACTGCAACACGTTATTTCGTTGAATTTCATCGTTTCATGAATGTTTCGTGAAATAACATGGGGATTTAGCTTAATTTTGATGTTTTCGTAGATATCAAGCTACTTTCACTGCGAAACACGTTATTTCGATGAATTTCATCGTTTCATGAATGTTTCGTGAAATAACCATGATTTAGCGTAGATTTAGCATAATTTTGATGTTTTCGTTGATATCAAGCTACTTTCACTGCGAAACACTTTATTACGATGAATTTCATCGTTTCTTGATTGTTTCGTGAAATAACCATGATTTAGCGAAGATTTAGAATAATTTGGATGTTTTCGTAGATATCAAGCTATTTTCACTGCAAAACACGTTATTTCGTTGAATTTCAACGTTTCATGAATGTTTCGTGAAATAACCATTATTTAGCGGAGATTTAGATTAATTTTGATGTTTTCATAGATTTCAAGCAACTTTCACTGCGAAACACGTTATTTCGTTGAATTTCATCGTTTACAGAATGTTTCGTAAAATAACCATTGTTTAGCGAAGATTTAGCTTAATTTTGATGTTTTCATAGATAACAAGCTACTTTCACTGCGAAACACGATATTTCGATGAATTTCATCGTTTCATGAATATTTCTTGAAATAACAATGATTTAACGGAGATTTAGCATAATTTTGATGTTTTCATTGATATCTTGCTACTTTCACTGCGAAACACGATATTTCGATGAATTTCATCGTTTCATGAATATTTCTTGAAATAACAATGATTTAACGGAGATTTAGCATAATTTTGATGTTTTCATAGATATCTTGCTACTTTCACTGCGAAACACGTTATTTCGTTGAATTTCATCGTTTCTTGAATGTTTCGTGAAATAACCATGATTTAGCGAAGATTTAGCATAATTTGGATGTTTTCGTAGATATCAAGCTATTTTCACTGCAAAACACGTTATTTCGTTGAATTTCAACGTTTAATGAATGTTTCGTGAAATAACCATTATTTAGCAGAGATTTTGCTTCATTTTGTTGTTATCATGAATATCCAGCTACTTTCACTGCGAAACACTTTGTTTCGTTGAATTACATCATTTCATGAATGTTTCGTGAAATAACCATGATATAACGGAGATGTAGCATAATTTTGAAGTTTTCATAGATATCTTGCTGCTTTCTCTGCGAAACAGGATATTTCGATGAATTTCATCTTTTCATGAATGTTTCGTGAAATAACAATGATTTAGCGAAGATTATGCTTAATTTTGATGTTTTCATAGATAACAAGCTACTTTCACTGCGACACACGTTATTTCGATGAATTTCATCGTTTCATGAATGTTTCGCGAAATAACCATGATTTAGCGTAGATTTAGCATAATTTTGATGTTTTCGTAGATATCAAGCTACTTTCACTGCGAAACACTTTATTTCGATGAATTTCATCGTTTCATGAATGTTTCGTGAAACAACCATGATTTAGCGAAGATTTAGCATAATTTTGATGATTTCGTAGATATCAAGCTACTTTCACTGCGAAACACGTTATTTCGATGAATTTCATCGTTTCTTGAATGTTTCGTGAAATAACCATGATTTAGCGAAGATTTAGCATAATTTTGCTGTTTTCGTAGATATCAAGCTACTTTCACTGCGAAAAACGTTATTTCGATGCATTTCAACGTTTCATGAATGTTTCGTGTAATAACCAGGATTTAGCGGAGATTTTGTTTAATTTTGATGTTTTCATAGATAACAAGCTGCTTTCACTGCGAAACACGTTATTTCGATGAATTTCATCGTTTCATGAATGTTTCGTGGAATAACAATGATTTAGCGGAGATTTAGCATAATTTTGATGTTTTCATAGATATCTTGCTGCTTTCACTGCGAAACACGTTATTTCCGTGAATTTCATCGTTTCATGAACGTATCGTGAAATAACCATGATTTAGCGAAGATTAATCTTAATTTTGATGTTTTCATGGATATTTAACTACTTTCACTGCGAGACACGGTATTTCGTTGAATTTCATCGTTTCATGAATGTTTCGTGAAATAACCATGATTTAGCGGAGATGTAGCATAATTTTGATGTTTTCATAGATATCTTGCTACTTTCACTGCGAAACACGTTATTTAGTTGAATTTCATCGTTTCATGAATGTTTCGTGATATAACCATGATTTAGCGAAGATTTAGCATAATTTGGATGTTTTCGTAGATATCAAGCTATGTTCACTGCGTAACACGTTATTTCGATGAATTTCATCGTTTCATTAATGTTTCGTGAAATAAGCATGATTTAGCGAAGATTTAACTTAATTTTTATGTTTTCATAGATTTCAAGCAACTTTCACTGCGAAACACGTTATTTCGTTGAATTTCATCGTTTCATGAACGTATCGTGAATAACCATGATTTAGCGAAGATTAAGCTTAATTTAGATGTTTTCATTGATATCTAACTACTTTCACTGCGAAACACGTTATTTCGATGCATTATAACGTTTCATGAATGTTTCGTGTAATAACCAGTATTTAGGAGAGATTTTGTTTAATTTTGATATTTCATAGATTTCAAGCAACTTTCACTGCGAAACACGTTATTTCGTTGAATTTCATCGTTTCATGAACGTATCGTGAAATAACAATGATTTAGCGAAGATTAAGCTTAATTTTGATGTTTTCATGGATATCTAACTACTTTCACGGCGAGACACGTTATTTCGTTGAATTTCATCGTTTCATGAATGTTTCGTGAAATAACCATGATTTAACGGAGATGTAGCATAATTTTGATGTTTTCATAGATATCTTGCTACTTTCACTGCGAAACACGTTATTTCGTTGAATTTCATCGGTTCATGAATGTTTCGTGATATAACCATGATTTAGCGAAGATTTAGCATAATTTGGATGTTTTCGTAGATATCAAGCTATTTTCACTGCGTAACACGTAATTTCGATGAATTTCATCGTTTCATGAATGTTTCGTGAAATAACCATTATTTAGCGGAGATTTAGATTAATTTTGATGTTTTCATAGATTTCAAGCAACTTTCACTGCGAAACACGTTATTTCGTTGAATTTCATCGTTTCTTGAATGTTTCGTAAAATAACCATTGCTTAGCGAAGATTTAGCTTAATTTTGATGTTTTCATAGATAACAAGCTACTTTCACTGCGAAACAGGTTATTTCGATGAATTTCATCGTTTCATGAACGTATCGTGTAATAACCAGGATTTAGAGGAGATTTTGTTTAATTTTGATGTTTTCATAGATAACAAGCTGCTTTCACTGCGAAACACGTTATTTCGATGAATTTCATCGTTTCATGAATGTTTCGTGAAATAACAATGATTTAGCGGAGATTTAGCATAATTTTGATGTTTTCATAGATATCTTGCTACTTTCACTGCGAAACACGTTATTTCGGTGAATTTCATCGTTTCATGAATGTTTCGTGATATAACCATGATTTAGCGAAGATTTTGCTTAATTTTGATGTTTTCATAGATATCAAGCTACTTTCACTGCGAAACACGTTATTTCGTTGAATTTCATCGTTTCATGAATGTTTCGTGAAATAACCATGATTTAGCGAAGATTTAGCCCAATTTTGATGTTTTCATGTATATCAAGCTATTTTCACTGTGAAACCCGTTATTTCGTTGCATTTCAACGTTTCATGAATGTTTCGTGAAATAACCATGATTTAGTGAAGATTTAGCCCAATTTTGATGTTTTCATGGATATCTAGCTATTTTCACTGCGGAACCCGTTATGTCGTTGAATTTCAATGTTTCATGAATGTTTCGCGAAATAACCAGGATTTAGCGGTGATTTAGCTTAATTTTGATGTTTTCAAATATATCAAGCTACTTCACTGCGAAACACGTTATTTCGTTGAATTTCAACGTTTCATGAATGTTTCGTGAAATAACCATGATTTAACGGAGATGTAGCATAATTTTGATGTTTTCATAGATATCTTGCTACTTTCACTGCGAAACACGTTATTTCGTTGAATTTCAACGTTTCATGAATGTTTCGTGTAATAACCAGGATTTAGCGGAGATTTTGTTTAACTTTGATGTTTTCATAGATAACAAGCTGCTTTCACTGCGAAACACGTTATTTCGATGAATTTCATCGTTTCATGAATGTTTCGTGAAATAACAATGATTTAGCGGAGATTTAGCATAATTTTGATGTTTTCATAGATATCTTGCTAATTTCACTGCGAAACACGTTATTTCGTTCTATTTCATCGTTTGATGAATGTTTCGCGAAATAACCATGTTTAGCGAAGATTTAGCTTAATTTTGATGTTTTCATATATATCAAGCTACTTTCTCTGCGAAACACGATATTTCGATGAATTTCATCGTTTCATGAATGTTTCGTGAAATAACCATGGTTAAGCGAAGAATTTGCTTAATTTTAATGTTTTCATAGATTTCAAGCTACTTTCACTGCGTAAAACGTTATTTCGTTGAATTTCATCGTTTCATGAATGTTTCGTGAAATAACCATGATTTAGTGAAGACTAAGCCCAATTTTAATGTTTTCTTGGATATCTAGCTATTTTCACTGCGAAACCCGTTATTTCGTTGCATTTCAACGTTTCATGAATGTTTCGTGTAATAACCATTGCTTAGCGAAGATTTAGCTTAATTTTGATGTTTTCATAGATAACAAGCTACTTTCACTGCGAAACACGATATTTCGATGAATTTCATCGTTTCATGAATATTTCTTGAAATAACAATGATTTAACGGAGATTTAGCATAATTTCGATGTTTTCATAGATATCTTGCTACTTTCACTGCGAAACACGTTATTTCGTGGAATTTCATCGTTTCCTGAATGTTTCGCGAAATAACCATGATTTAGCGAAGATTTAGCTTAATTTTGATGTTTTAATAGATAACAAGCTACTTTCACTGCGAAACAGGTTATTTCGATGAATTTCATCGTTTCATGAATGTTTCGTGAAATAACCATGATTTAGCGAAGTTTTAGCATAATTTTGATGATTTCATAGATATCAAGCAACTTTCACTGCGAAACACGTTATTTCGATGAATTTCATCGTTTCTTGAATGTTTCGTGAAATAACCATGATTTAGCGAAGATTTAGCATAATTTTGATGTTTTCGTAGATATCAAGCTACTTTCACTGCGAAACACGTTATTTCGATGCATTTCAACGTTTCATGAATGTTTCGTTTAATAACCAGGATTTAGCGGAGATTTTGTTTAATTTTGATGTTTTCATAGATAACAAGCTGCTTTCACTGCGAAACACGTTATTTCGATGAATTTCATCGTTTCATGAATGTTTCGTGAAATAACAATGATTTAGCGGAGATTTAGCATAATTTTGATGTTTTCATAGATATCTTGCTACTTTCACTGCGAAACACGTTATTTCGGTGAATTTCACCGTTTCATGAATATTTCGTGATATAACGATGATTTAACGAAGATTTTGCTTAATTTTGTTGTTATCATCAATATCCAGCTACTTTCACTGCGAAACACTTTGATTCGTTGAATTTCATCATTTCAAGAATGTTTCGTGAAATAACCATGATTTAATGAAGATTTAGCCCAATTTTGATGTTTTCATGGACATCAAGCTACTTTCTCTGCGAAACAGGATATTTCGATGAATTTCATCGTTTCATGAATGTTCCGTGAAATAACCATGATTAAGCGAAGAATTAGGTTAATTTTAATGTTTTCATAGATTTCAAGCTACTTTCACTGCGAAAAACGTTATTTCGTTGAATTTCATCGTTTCATGAATGTTTCGTGAAATAACCATGATTTAGTGAAGATTTATCCCAATTTTATTGTTTTCATGGATATCTAGCTATTTTCACTGCGAAACCCGTTATTTCGTTGCATTTCAACGTTTCATGAATGTTTCGTGTAATAACCAGGATTTAGCGGAGATTTTGTTTAACTCTGATGTTTTCATAGATAACAAGCTGCTTTCACTGCGAAAAACGTTATTTCGATGAATTTCATCGTTTCATGAATGTTTCGTGAAATAACAATGATTTAGCGGAGATTTAGCATAATTTTGATGTTTTCATAGATATCTTGCTACTTTCACTGCGAAACACGTTATTTCGGTGAATTTCATCGTTTCATGAATGTTTCGTGATATAACCATGATTTAGCGAAGATTTTGCTTAATTTTGACGTTTTCATAGATATCAAGCTACTTTCACTGCGAAACACGTTAATTCGTTGAATTTCATCGTTTCATGAATGTTTCGTGAAATAACCATGATTTAGTGAAGATTTAGCCCAATTTTGATGTTTTCATGGATATCTAGCTATTTTCACTGCGGAACCCGTTATGTCGTTGAATTTCAACGTTTCATGAATGTTTCGCGAAATAACCAGGATTTAGCGGTGATTTAGCTTAATTTTGATGTTTTCAAATATATCAAGCTACTTCACTGCGAAACACGTTATTTCGTTGAATTTCAACGTTTCATGAATGTTATGTGAAATAACCATGTTGTAGCGAAGATTTAGCCTAATTTTGATATTTCATAGATATCTTGCTACTTTCACTGCGAAACACATTATTTCGTTGTATTTCATCGTATGATGAATGTTTCGTGAAATAACCATGTTTTAGCGAAGATTTAGCTTAATTTTGATGTTTTCATAGGTATCAAGCTACTTTCTCTGCGAAACACGACATTTCGATGAATTTCATCGTTTCATGAATGTTTCGTGAAATAACCATGATTTAGCGAAGATTATGCTTAATTTTGATGTTTTCATGGATATCTAACTACTTTCACTGCGAGACACGTTATTTCGTTGAATTTCATCGTTTCATGAATGTTTCGTGAAATAACCATGATTTAGCGGAGATGTAGCATAATTTTGATGTTTTCATAGATATCTTGCTACTTTCACTGCGAAACACGTTATTTCGTTGTATTTCATCGTATGATGAATGTTTCGTGAAATAACCATGTTTTAACGAAGATTTAGCTTAATTTTGATGTTTTCATAGATATCAAGCTACTTTCTCTGCGAAACACGATATTTCGATGAATTTCATCGTTTCATGAATGTTTCGTGAAACAACCATGATTTAGCGAAGAATTAGTTTAATTTTAATGTTTTCATAGATTTCAAGCTACTTTCACTGCGAAACACGTTATAACGTTGAATTTCATCGTTTCATGAATGTTTCGTCAAATAGCCATGATTTAGCGAAGATTTAGCTTAATTTTGATGTTTTCATTGATATCAAGATACTTTCACTGCGAAACACGTTATATAGTTGAATTTCATCGTTTCATGAATGTTTCGTTACATATCCATGATATAGCGAAGATTTAGCCTAATTTTGATGTTTTCATGGATATCTAGCTATTTTCACTGCGAAACACGTTATTTCGTTGAATTTCAACGTTTCATGAATGTTTCGTGAAATAACCATGATTTAGCGGAGATTTAGTTTAATTTTGATGTTTTCATAGATTTCAACCTACTTTCACTGCGAAACACGTTATTTCGTTGAATTTCATCGTTTCATGTGTATTTCGTGAAACAACCATGATTTATCGAAGATTAAGATTAATTTTGATGTTTCATAGATTTCAAGCTACTTCACTGCGAAACACGTTATTTCGTTGAATTTCATCGTTTCATGAATGTTTCGTGAAGTATCCATGATTTAGCGGAGATTTAGCTTAATTTTTATGGTTTCATAGATATCAAGCTACTTTCACTGCGAAACACGTTATTTCGTTGAATTCCATCGTTTCATGAATGATTCGTGAAATATCCATGATTTAGCGAAGATTTGGCCTAATTTTGTTGTTTTCATGGGTATCTAGCTATTTTCACTGCGAACCTCGTTATTTCATTGAATTTCATCGTTTCATGGATGTTACGAGAAATAACCATGTCTTAGCGAAGATTTTGCTTAATGTTGATGTTTTCATAGATATCAAGCTACTTACACTGCGAAACAGGTTATTTCCTTGAATTTCATCGTTCCATTAATGTTTCGTGAAATAACCATGATTTAGCGAAGATTTAGCTTAATCTTGATGTTTTCGTTGATATCACGCTACTTTCACTGCGAAACACGTTATTTCGTTGAATTTCATCGTTTCAAGAATGTTTCGTGAAATGACCATGATTTAGCTATGATTAAGCTTAATTTTGAAATTTTCTTGAATATCTAACTACTTTCACTGCGAATCACGTTATTTCGTTGAATTTCATCGTGTCATGAATGTTTCGTGAAGTATCCATGATTTAGCGGAGATATAGCTTAATTTTGATGGTTTCATAGATATCATGCTACTTTCACTGCGAAACACGTTATTTCGTTGAATTTCATCGTTTCATGAATGTTTCGTAAAATAACCATGTTTTAGCGAAGATTTAGATTAATTTAGATGTTTTCATGGATATCTAGCTACTTTCACTGCGAAACACGTTATTTCGATGAATTTCATCGTTTCTTGAATGTTTCGTTTAATAACCAGGATTTAGCGGAGATTTAGCATAATTTTGATGTTTTCGTAGATATCAAGCTACTTTCACTGCGAAACACGTTATTTCGATGCATTTAAACGTTTCATGAATGTTTCGTTTAATAACCAGGATTTAGCGGAGATTTTGTTTAATTTTGATGTTTTCATAGATAACAAGCTGCTTTCACTGCGAAACACGTTATTTCGATGAATTTCATCGTTTCATGAATGTTTCGTGAAATAACAATGATTTAGCGGAGATTTAGCAAAATTTTGATGTTTTCATAGATATCTTGCTACTTTCACTGCGAAACACGTTATTTCGGTGAATTTCACCGTTTCATGAATATTTCGTGATATAACCATGATTTAACGAAGATTTTGCTTAATTTTGTTGTTATCATCAATATCCAGCTACTTTCACTGCGAAACACTTTGATTCGTTGAATTTCATCATTTCATGAATGTTTCGTGAAATAACCATGATTTAATGAAGATTTAGCCCAATTTTGATGTTTTCATGGACATCAAGCTACTTTCTCTGCGAAACAGGATATTTCGATGAATTTCATCGTTTCATGAATGTTCCGTGAAATAACCATGATTAAGCGAAGAATTAGGTTAATTTTAATGTTTTCATAGATTTCAAGCTACTTTCACTGCGAAAAACGTTATTTCGTTGAATTTCATCGTTTCATGAATGTTTCGTGAAATAACCATGATTTAGTGAAGATTTATCCCAATTTTAATGTTTTCATGGATATCTAGCTATTTTCACTGCGAAACCCGTTATTTCGTTGCATTTCAACGTTTCCTGAATGTTTCGTGAAATAACCAGGATTTAGCGGAGATTTTGTTTAACTCTGATGTTTTCATAGATAACAAGCTGCTTTCACTGCGAAAAACGTTATTTCGATGAATTTCATCGTTTCATGAATGTTTCGTGAAATAACAATGATTTAGCGGAGATTTAGCATAATTTTGATGTTTTCATAGATATCTTGCTACTTTCACTGCGAAACACGTTATTTCGGTGAATTTCATCGTTTCATGAATGTTTCGTGATATAACCATGATTTAGCGAAGATTTTGCTTAATTTTGACGTTTTCATAGATATCAAGCTACTTTCACTGCGAAACACGTTAAATCGTTGAATTTCATCGTTTCATGAATGTTTCGTGAAATAACCATGATTTAGCGAAGATTTAGCCCAATTTTGATGTTTTCATGTATATCAAGCAATTTTCACTGTGAAACCCGTTATTTCGTTGCATTTCAACGTTTCATGAATGTTTCGTGAAATAACCATGATTTAGTGAAGATTTAGCCCAATTTTGATGTTTTCATGGATATCTAGCTATTTTCACTGCGGAACCCGTTATGTCGTTGAATTTCAACGTTTCATGAATGTTTCGCGAAATAACCAGGATTTAGCGGTGATTTAGCTTAATTTTGATGTTTTCAAATATATCAAGCTACTTCACTGCGAAACACGTTATTTCGTTGAATTTCAACGTTTCATGAATGTTATGTGAAATAACCATGTTGTAGCGAAGATTTAGCCTAATTTTGATATTTCATAGATATCTTGCTACTTTCACTGCGAAACACATTATTTCGTTGTATTTCATCGTATGATGAATGTTTCGTGAAATAACCATGTTTTAGCGAAGATTTAGCTTAATTTTGATGTTTTCATAGGTATCAAGCTACTTTCTCTGCGAAACACGACATTTCGATGAATTTCATCGTTTCATGAATGTTTCGTGAAATAACCATGATTTAGCTAAGATTAAGCTTAATTTTGATGTTTTCATGGATATCTAACTACTTTCACTGCGAGACACGTTATTTCGTTGAATTTCATCGTTTCATGAATGTTTCGTGAAATAACCATGATTTAGCGGAGATGTAGCATAAATTTGATGTTTTCATAGATATCTTGCTACTTTCACTGCGAAACACGTTATTTCGTTGTATTTCATCGTATGATGAATGTTTCGTGAAATAACCATGTTTTAGCGAAGATTTAAATTAATTTTGATGTTTTCATAGGTATCAAGCTACTTTCTCTGCGAAACACGATATTTCGATGAATTTCATCGTTTCATGAATGTTTCGTGAAATATCCATGATTTAGCGAAGATTAAGCTTAATTTTGATGTTATCATGGATATCTAACTACTTTCACTGCGAGACACGTTATTTCGTTGAATTTCATCGTTTCATGAATGTTTCGCGAAATAACCATGATTTAGCGGAGATGTAGCATAATCTTGATGTTTTCATAGATATCTTGCTACTTTCACTGCGAAACACGTTATTTCGTTGTATTTCATCGTATGATGAATGTTTCGTGAAATAACCATGTTTTAACGAAGATTTAGCTTAATTTTGATGTTTTCATAGATATCAAGCTACTTTCTCTGCGAAACACGATATTTCGATGAATTTCATCGTTTCATGAATGTTTCGTGAAACAACCATGATTTAGCGAAGAATTAGTTTAATTTTAATGTTTTCATAGATTTCAAGCTACTTTCACTGCGAAACACGTTATAACGTTGAATTTCATCGTTTCATGAATGTTTCGTCAAATAGCCATGATTTAGCGAAGATTTAGCTTAATTTTGATGTTTTCATTGATAACAAGATACTTTCACTGCGAAACACGTTATATAGTTGAATTTCATCGTTTCATGAATGTTTCGTTACATATCCATGATATAGCGAAGATTTAGCCTAATTTTGATGTTTTCATGGATATCTAGCTATTTTCACTGCGAAACACGTTATTTCGTTGAATTTCAACGTTTCATGAATGTTTCGTGAAATAACCATGATTTAGCGGAGATTTACTTTAATTTTGATGTTTTCATAGATTTCAACCTACTTTCACTGCGAAACACGTTATTTCGTTGAATTTCATCGTTTCATGTGTATTTCGTGAAACAACCATGATTTATCGAAGATTAAGATTAATTTTGATGTTTCATAGATTTCAAGCTACTTCACTGCGAAACACGTTATTTCGTTGAATTTCATCGTTTCATGAATGTTTCGTGAAGTATCCATGATTTAGCGGAGATTTAGCTTAATTTTTATGGTTTCATAGATATCAAGCTACTTTCACTGCGAAACACGTTATTTCGTTGAATTCCATCGATTCATGAATGATTCGTGAAATATCCATGATTTAGCGAAGATTTGGCCTAATTTTGTTGTTTTCATGGGTATCTAGCTATTTTCACTGCGAACCTCGTTATTTCATTGAATTTCATCGTTTCATGGATGTTACGAGAAATAACCATGTCTTAGCGAAGATTTTGCTTAATGTTGATGTTTTCATAGATATCAAGCTACTTACACTGCGAAACAGGTTATTTCCTTGAATTTCATCGTTCCATTAATGTTTCGTGAAATAACCATGATTTAGCGAAGATTTAGCTTAATCTTGATGTTTTCGTTGATATCACGCTACTTTCACTGCGAAACACGTTATTTCGTTGAATTTCATCGTTTCAAGAATGTTTCGTGAAATGACCATGATTTAGCTATGATTAAGCTTAATTTTGAAATTTTCTTGAATATCTAACTACTTTCACTGCGAATCACGTTATTTCGTTGAATTTCATCGTGTCATGAATGTTTCGTGTAGTATCCATGATTTAGCGGAGATATAGCTTAATTTTGATGGTTTCATAGATATCATGCTACTTTCACTGCGAAACACGTTATTTCGTTGAATTTCATCGTTTCATGAATGTTTCGTAAAATAACCATGTTTTAGCGAAGATTTAGATTAATTTAGATGTTTTCATGGATATCTAGCTACTTTCACTGCGAAACACGTTAATTCGTTGAATTTCATCGTTTCATGAATGTTTCGTGAAATAACCATGATTTAGCGAAGATTTAGCCCAATTTTGATGTTTTCATGTATATCAAGCTATTTTCACTGTGAAACCCGTTATTTCGTTGCATTTCAACGTTTCATGAATGTTTCGTGAAATAACCATGATTTAGTGAAGATTTAACCCAATTTTGATGTTTTCATGGATATCTAGCTATTTTCACTGCGAAACCCGTTATTTCATTGCATTTCAACGTTTCATGAATGTTTCGTGTAATAACCAGGATTTAGCGGAGATTTTGATTAATTTTGATGTTTTCATAGATTTCAAGCAACTTTCACTGCTAAACACGTTATTTCGATGAATTTCATCGTTTCATGAATGTTTCGTGAAATAACCATGATTTATTGAAGATTTAGCCCAATTTTGATGTTTTCATGGATATCTAGCTATTTTCACTGCGGAACCCGTTATGTCGTTGAATTTCAACGTTTCATGAATGTTTCGCGAAATAACCAGGATTTAGCGGTGATTTAGCTTAATTTTGATGTTTTCAAATATATCAAGCTACTTCACTGCGAAACACGTTATTTCGTTGAATTTCAACGTTTCATGAATGTTATGTGAAATAACCATGTTGTAGCGAAGATTTAGCCTAATTTTGATATTTCATAGATATCTTGCTACTTTCACTGCGAAACACATTATTTCGTTGTATATCATCGTATGATGAATGTTTCGTGAAATAACCATGTTTTAGCGAAGATTTAGCTTAATTTTGATGTTTTCATAGGTATCAAGCTACTTTCTCTGCGAAACACGACATTTCGATGAATTTCATCGTTTCATGAATGTTTCGTGAAATAACCATGATTTAGCGAAGATTAAGTTTAATTTTGATGTTTTCATGGATATCTAACTACTTTCACTGCGAGACACGTTATTTCGTTGAATTTCATCGTTTCATGAATGTTTCGTGAAATAACAATGATTTAGCGGAGAGTTAGCATAATTTTGATGTTTTCATAGATATCTTGCTACTTTCACTGCGAAACACGTTATTTCGTTGAATTTCATCGTATGATGAATGTTTCGTGAAATAACCATGTTTTAGCGAAGATTTAGCTTAATTTTGATGTTTTCATAGATATCAAGCTACTTTCTCTGCGAAACACGATATTTCGATGAATTTCATCGTTTCATGAATGTTTCGTGAAATAACCATGATTTAGCGAAGAATTAGTTTAATTTTAATGTTTTCATAGATTTCAAGCTACTTTCACTGCGAAACACGTTATAACGTTGAATTTCATCGTTTCATGAATGTTTCGTCAAATAGCCATGATTTAGCGAAGATTTAGCTTAATTTTGATGTTTTCATTGATAACAAGATACTTTCACTGCGAAACACGTTATATAGTTGAATTTCATCGTTTCATGAATGTTTCGTTACATATCCATGATATAGCGAAGATTTAGCCTAATTTTGATGTTTTCATGGATATCTAGCTATTTTCACTGCGAAACTCGTTATTTCGTTGAATTTCATCGTTTCATGAATGTTTCGTGAAATAACCATGATTTAGCGGAGATTTACTTTAATTTTGATGTTTTCATAGATTTCAACCTACTTTCACTGCGAAACACGTTATTTCGTTGAATTTCATCGTTTCATGTGTATTTCGTGAAACAACCATGATTTATCGAAGATTAAGATTAATTTTGATGTTTCATAGATTTCAAGCTACTTCACTGCGAAACACGTTATTTCGTTGAATTTCATCGTTTCATGAATGTTTCGTGAAGTATCCATGATTTAGCGGAGATTTAGCTTAATTTTTATGGTTTCATAGATATCAAGCTACTTTCACTGCGAAACACGTTATTTCGTTGAATTCCATCGATTCATGAATGATTCGTGAAATATCCATGATTTAGCGAAGATTTGGCCTAATTTTGTTGTTTTCATGGGTATCTAGCTATTTTCACTGCGAACCTCGTTATTTCATTGAATTTCATCGTTTCATGGATGTTACGAGAAATAACCATGTCTTAGCGAAGATTTTGCTTAATGTTGATGTTTTCATAGATATCAAGCTACTTACACTGCGAAACAGGTTATTTCCTTGAATTTCATCGTTCCATTAATGTTTCGTGAAATAACCATGATTTAGCGAAGATTTAGCTTAATCTTGATGTTTTCGTTGATATCACGCTACTTTCACTGCGAAACACGTTATTTCGTTGAATTTCATCGTTTCAAGAATGTTTCGTGAAATGACCATGATTTAGCTATGATTAAGCTTAATTTTGAAATTTTCTTGAATATCTAACTACTTTCACTGCGAATCACGTTATTTCGTTGAATTTCATCGTGTCATGAATGTTTCGTGTAGTATCCATGATTTAGCGGAGATATAGCTTAATTTTGATGGTTTCATAGATATCATGCTACTTTCACTGCGAAACACGTTATTTCGTTGAATTTCATCGTTTCATGAATGTTTCGTAAAATAACCATGTTTTAGCGAAGATTTAGATTAATTTAGATGTTTTCATGGATATCTAGCTACTTTCACTGCGAAACACGTTAATTCGTTGAATTTCATCGTTTCATGAATGTTTCGTGAAATAACCATGATTTAGCGAAGATTTAGCCCAATTTTGATGTTTTCATGTATATCAAGCTATTTTCACTGTGAAACCCGTTATTTCGTTGCATTTCAACGTTTCATGAATGTTTCGTGAAATAACCATGATTTAGTGAAGATTTAACCCAATTTTGATGTTTTCATGGATATCTAGCTATTTTCACTGCGAAACCCGTTATTTCATTGCATTTCAACGTTTCATGAATGTTTCGTGTAATAACCAGGATTTAGCGGAGATTTTGATTAATTTTGATGTTTTCATAGATTTCAAGCAACTTTCACTGCTAAACACGTTATTTCGATGAATTTCATCGTTTCATGAATGTTTCGTGAAATAACCATGATTTATTGAAGATTTAGCCCAATTTTGATGTTCTCATGGATATCTAGCTATTTTCACTGCGGAACCCGTTATGTCGTTGAATTTCAACGTTTCATGAATGTTTCGTGAAATAACCATGATTTAGCGGAGATTTACTTTAATTTTGATGTTTTCATAGATTTCAACCTACTTTCACTGCGAAACACGTTATTTCGTTGAATTTCATCGTTTCATGTGTATTTCGTGAAACAACCATGATTTATCGAAGATTAAGATTAATTTTGATGTTTCATAGATTTCAAGCTACTTCACTGCGAAACACGTTATTTCGTTGAATTTCATCGTTTCATGAATGTTTCGTGAAGTATCCATGATTTAGCGGAGATTTGGCTTAATTTTTATGGTTTCATAGATATCAAGCTACTTTCACTGCGAAACACGTTATTTCGTTGAATTCCATCGATTCATGAATGATTCGTGAAATATCCATGATTTAGCGAAGATTTGGCCTAGTTTTGTTGTTTTCATGGGTATCTAGCTATTTTCACTGCGAACCTCGTTATTTCATTGAATTTCATCGTTTCATGGATGTTACGAGAAATAACCATGTCTTAGCGAAGATTTTGCTTAATGTTGATGTTTTCATAGATATCAAGCTACTTACACTGCGAAACAGGTTATTTCCTTGAATTTCATCGTTCCATTAATGTTTCGTGAAATAACCATGATTTAGCGAAGATTTAGCTTAATCTTGATGTTTTCGTTGATATCACGCTACTTTCACTGCGAAACACGTTATTTCGTTGAATTTCATCGTTTCAAGAATGTTTCGTGAAATGACCATGATTTAGCTATGATTAAGCTTAATTTTGAAATTTTCTTGAATATCTAACTACTTTCACTGCGAATCACGTTATTTCGTTGAATTTCATCGTGTCATGAATGTTTCGTGTAGTATCCATGATTTAGCGGAGATATAGCTTAATTTTGATGGTTTCATAGATATCATGCTACTTTCACTGCGAAACACGTTATTTCGTTGAATTTCATCGTTTCATGAATGTTTCGTAAAATAACCATGTTTTAGCGAAGATTTAGATTAATTTAGATGTTTTCATGGATATCTAGCTACTTTCACTGCGAAACACGTTAATTCGTTGAATTTCATCGTTTCATGAATGTTTCGTGAAATAACCATGATTTAGCGAAGATTTAGCCCAATTTTGATGTTTTCATGTATATCAAGCTATTTTCACTGTGAAACCCGTTATTTCGTTGCATTTCAACGTTTCATGAATGTTTCGTGAAATAACCATGATTTAGTGAAGATTTAACCCAATTTTGATGTTTTCATGGATATCTAGCTATTTTCACTGCGAAACCCGTTATTTCGTTGCATTTCAACGTTTCATGAATGTTTCGTGTAATAACCAGGATTTAGCGGAGATTTTGATTAATTTTGATGTTTTCATAGATTTCAAGCAACTTTCACTGCTAAACACGTTATTTCGATGAATTTCATCGTTTCATGAATGTTTCGTGAAATAACCATGATTTATTGAAGATTTAGCCCAATTTTGATGTTCTCATGGATATCTAGCTATTTTCACTGCGGAACCCGTTATGTCGTTGAATTTCAACGTTTCATGAATGTTTCGTGAAATAACCATGATTTAGCGGAGATTTACTTTAATTTTGATGTTTTCATAGATTTCAACCTACTTTCACTGCGAAACACGTTATTTCGTTGAATTTCATCGTTTCATGTGTATTTCGTGAAACAACCATGATTTATCGAAGATTAAGATTAATTTTGATGTTTCATAGATTTCAAGCTACTTCACTGCGAAACACGTTATTTCGTTGAATTTCATCGTTTCATGAATGTTTCGTGAAGTATCCATGATTTAGCGGAGATTTAGCTTAATTTTTATGGTTTCATAGATATCAAGCTACTTTCACTGCGAAACACGTTATTTCGTTGAATTTCATCGTTTCATGAATGTTTCGTGAAATGACCATGATTTAGCTATGATTAAGCTTAATTTTGAAATTTTCTTGAATATCTAACTACTTTCACTGCGAATCACGTTATTTCGTTGAATTTCATCGTGTCATGAATGTTTCGTGTAGTATCCATGATTTAGCGGAGATATAGCTTAATTTTGATGGTTTCATAGATATCATGCTACTTTCACTGCGAAACACGTTATTTCGTTGAATTTCATCGTTTCATGAATGTTTCGTAAAATAACCATGTTTTAGCGAAGATTTAGATTAATTTAGATGTTTTCATGGATATCTAGCTACTTTCACTGCGAAACACGTTAATTCGTTGAATTTCATCGTTTCATGAATGTTTCGTGAAATAACCATGATTTAGCGAAGATTTAGCCCAATTTTGATGTTTTCATGTATATCAAGCTATTTTCACTGTGAAACCCGTTATTTCGTTGCATTTCAACGTTTCATGAATGTTTCGTGAAATAACCATGATTTAGTGAAGATTTAACCCAATTTTGATGTTTTCATGGATATCTAGCTATTTTCACTGCGAAACCCGTTATTTCATTGCATTTCAACGTTTCATGAATGTTTCGTGTAATAACCAGGATTTAGCGGAGATTTTGATTAATTTTGATGTTTTCATAGATTTCAAGCAACTTTCACTGCTAAACACGTTATTTCGATGAATTTCATCGTTTCATGAATGTTTCGTGAAATAACCATGATTTATTGAAGATTTAGCCCAATTTTGATGTTTTCATGGATATCTAGCTATTTTCACTGCGGAACCCGTTATGTCGTTGAATTTCAACGTTTCATGAATGTTTCGCGAAATAACCAGGATTTAGCGGTGATTTAGCTTAATTTTGATGTTTTCAAATATATCAAGCTACTTCACTGCGAAACACGTTATTTCGTTGAATTTCAACGTTTCATGAATGTTATGTGAAATAACCATGTTGTAGCGAAGATTTAGCCTAATTTTGATATTTCATAGATATCTTGCTACTTTCACTGCGAAACACATTATTTCGTTGTATATCATCGTATGATGAATGTTTCGTGAAATAACCATGTTTTAGCGAAGATTTAGCTTAATTTTGATGTTTTCATAGGTATCAAGCTACTTTCTCTGCGAAACACGACATTTCGATGAATTTCATCGTTTCATGAATGTTTCGTGAAATAACCATGATTTAGCGAAGATTAAGCTTAATTTTGATGTTTTCATGGATATCTAACTACTTTCACTGCGAGACACGTTATTTCGTTGAATTTCATCGTTTCATGAATGTTTCGTGAAATAACCATGATTTAGCGGAGATGTAGCATAAATTTGATGTTTTCATAGATATCTTGCTACTTTCACTGCGAAACACGTTATTTCGTTGTATTTCATCGTATGATGAATGTTTCGTGAAATAACCATGTTTTAACGAAGATTTAGCTTAATTTTGATGTTTTCATAGATATCAAGCTACTTTCTCTGCGAAACACGATATTTCGATGAATTTCATCGTTTCATGAATGTTTCGTGAAACAACCATGATTTAGCGAAGAATTAGTTTAATTTTAATGTTTTCATAGATTTCAAGCTACTTTCACTGCGAAACACGTTATAACGTTGAATTTCATCGTTTCATGAATGTTTCGTCAAATAGCCATGATTTAGCGAAGATTTAGCTTAATTTTGATGTTTTCATTGATATCAAGATACTTTCACTGCGAAACACGTTATATAGTTGAATTTCATCGTTTCATGAATGTTTCGTTACATATCCATGATATAGCGAAGATTTAGCCTAATTTTGATGTTTTCATGGATATCTAGCTATTTTCACTGCGAAACACGTTATTTCGTTGAATTTCAACGTTTCATGAATGTTTCGTGAAATAACCATGATTTAGCGGAGATTTACTTTAATTTTGATGTTTTCATAGATTTCAACCTACTTTCACTGCGAAACACGTTATTTCGTTGAATTTCATCGTTTCATGTGTATTTCGTGAAACAACCATGATTTATCGAAGATTAAGATTAATTTTGATGTTTCATAGATTTCAAGCTACTTCACTGCGAAACACGTTATTTCGTTGAATTTCATCGTTTCATGAATGTTTCGTGAAGTATCCATGATTTAGCGGAGATTTAGCTTAATTTTTATGGTTTCAAAGATATCAAGCTACTTTCACTGCGAAACACGTTATTTCGTTGAATTCCATCGTTTCATGAATGATTCGTGAAATATCCATGATTTAGGGAAGATTTGGCCTAATTTTGTTGTTTTCATGGGTATCTAGCTATTTTCACTGCGAAACTCGTTATTTCATTGAATTTCATCGTTTCATGGATGTTACGAGAAATAACCATGTCTTAGCGAAGATTTTGCTTAATGTTGATGTTTTCATAGATATCAAGCTACTTACACTGCAAAACAGGTTATTTCCTTGAATTTCATCGTTCCATGAATGTTTCGTGAAATAACCATGATTTAGCGAAGATTTAGCTTAATCTTGATGTTTTCGTTGATATCACGCTACTTTCACTGCGAAACACGTTATTTCGTTGAATTTCATCGTTTCATGAATGTTTCGTGAAATGACCATGATTTAGCTATGATTAAGCTTAATTTTGAAATTTTCTTGAATATCTAACTACTTTCACTGCGAATCACGTTATTTCGTTGAATTTCATCGTGTCATGAATGTTTCGCGAAATAACCATGATTTAGCGGAGATGTAGCATAATTTTGATGTTTTCATAGATATCTTGCTACTTTCACTGCGAAACACGTTATTTCGTTGTATTTCATCGTATGATGAATGTTTCGTGAAATAACCATGTTTTAACGAAGATTTAGCTTAATTTTGATGTTTTCATAGATATCAAGCTACTTTCTCTGCGAAACACGATATTTCGATGAATTTCATCGTTTCATGAATGTTTCGTGATACAACCATGATTTAGCGAAGAATTAGTTTAATTTTAATGTTTTCATAGATTTCAAGCTACTTTCACTGCGAAACACGTTATAACGTTGAATTTCATCGTTTCATGAATATTTCGTCAAATAGCCATGATTTAGCGAAGATTTAGCTTAATTTTGATGTTTTCATTGATATCAAGATACTTTCACTGCGAAACACGTTATATAGTTGAATTTCATCGTTTCATGAATGTTTCGTTACATATCCATGATATAGCGAAGATTTAGCCTAATTTTGATGTTTTCAAGGATATCTAGCTATTTTCACTGCGAAACACGTTATTTCGTTGAATTTCAACGTTTCATGAATGTTTCGTGAAATAACCATGATTTAGCGGAGATTTACTTTAATTTTGATGTTTTCATAGATTTCAACCTACTTTCACTGCGAAACACGTTATTTCGTTGAATTTCATCGTTTCATGTGTATTTCGTGAAACAACCATGATTTATCGAAGATTAAGATTAATTTTGATGTTTCATAGATTTCAAGCTACTTCACTGCGAAACACGTTATTTCGTTGAATTTCATCGTTTCATGAATGTTTCGTGAAGTATCCATGATTTAGCGGAGATTTAGCTTAATTTTTATGGTTTCAAAGATATCAAGCTACTTTCACTGCGAAACACGTTATTTCGTTGAATTCCATCGTTTCATGAATGATTCGTGAAATATCCATGATTTAGGGAAGATTTGGCCTAATTTTGTTGTTTTCATGGGTATCTAGCTATTTTCACTGCGAAACTCGTTATTTCATTGAATTTCATCGTTTCATGGATGTTACGAGAAATAACCATGTCTTAGCGAAGATTTTGCTTAATGTTGATGTTTTCATAGATATCAAGCTACTTACACTGCAAAACAGGTTATTTCCTTGAATTTCATCGTTCCATGAATGTTTCGTGAAATAACCATGATTTAGCGAAGATTTAGCTTAATCTTGATGTTTTCGTTGATATCACGCTACTTTCACTGCGAAACACGTTATTTCGTTGAATTTCATCGTTTCATGAATGTTTCGTGAAATGACCATGATTTAGCTATGATTAAGCTTAATTTTGAAATTTTCTTGAATATCTAACTACTTTCACTGCGAATCACGTTATTTCGTTGAATTTCATCGTGTCATGAATGTTTCGTGAAGTATCCATGATTTAGCGGAGATATAGCTTGATTTTGATGGTTTCATAGATATCATGCTACTTTCACTGCGAAACACGTTATTTCGTTGAATTTCATCGTTTCATGAATGTTTCGTAAAATAACCATGTTTTAGCGAAGATTTAGATTAATTTAGATGTTTTCATGGATATCTAGCTACTTTCACTACGAAACACGTTATTTCGTTGTATTTCATCGTTTCATGAATGTTTCGTGAAATAACCATGATTTATCGAAGACTTAGCTTAATTTTTATGTTTTCATGGATATCTAACTACTTTCACTGCGAGACACGTTATTTCGTTGAATTTCATCGTTTCATGAATGTTTCGTGAAATAACCATGATTTATCGAAGATTAAGATTAATTTTGATGTTTCATAGATTTCAAGCTACTTCACTGCGAAACACGTTATTTCGTTGAATTTCATCGTTTCATGAATGTTACGTGAAGTATCCATGATTTAGCGGAGAGATTAAGATTAATTTTGATGTTTCATAGATTTCAAGCTACTTCACTGCGAAACACGTTATTTCGTTGAATTTCATCGTTTCATGAATGTTTCGTGAAGTATCCATGATTTAGCGGAGATTTAGCTTAATTTTTATGGTTTCATAGATATCAAGCTACTTTCACTGCGAAACACGTTATTTCGTTGAATTCCATCGTTTCATGAATGATTCGTGAAATATCCATGATTTAGCGAAGATTTGGCCTAATTTTGTTGTTTTCATGGGTATCTAGCTATTTTCACTGCGAAACTCGTTATTTCATTGAATTTCATCGTTTCATGGATGTTACGAGAAATAACCATGTCTTAGCGAAGATTTTGCTTAATGTTGATGTTTTCATAGATATCAAGCTACTTACACTGCGAAACAGGTTATTTCCTTGTATTTCATCGTTCCATGAATGTTTCGTGAAATAACCATGATTTAGCGAAGATTTAGCTTAATCTTGATGTTTTCGTAGATATCAAGCTACTTTCACTGCGAAACACGTTATTTCGTTGAATTTCATCGTTTCATGATTGTTTCGTGAAATAACAATGATTTGGCGATGATTAAGCTTAATTTTGAAATTTTCTAGAATATCTAACTACTTTCACTGCGAATCACGTTATTTCGTTGAATTTCATCGTGTCATGAATGTTTCGTGAAGTATCCATGATTTAGCGGAGATATAGCTTAATTTTGATGGTTTCATAGATATCATGCTACTTTCACTGCGAAACACGTTATTTCGTTGAATTTCATCGTTTCATGAATGTTTCGTAAAATAACCATGTTTTAGCGAAGATTTAGATTAATTTAGATGTTTTCATGGATATCTAGCTATTTTCACTGCGAAACACGTTATTTCGTTGTATTTCATCGTTTCATGAATGTTTCGTGTAATAACCATGATTTATCGAAGATTAAGATTAATTTTGATGTTTCATAGATTTCAAGCTACTTCACTGCGAAACACGTTATTTCGTTGAATTTCATCGTTTCATGAATGTTTCGTGAAATAACCATGTTTTAGCAAAGATTTAGCTTAATTTTGATGATTTCATAGATATCAATCTACTTTCACTGCGAAACAGGTTATTTCGTTGAATTTCATCGTTTCATGAATGTTTCGTGAAATAACCATGTCTTAGCGAATATTTAGCTTAATGGTGATGTTTTCATAGATATCAAGCTACTTACACTGCGAAACAGGTTATTTCTTTGAATTTCATCGTTCCATGAATGTTTCGTGAAATAATCATGATTTAGCGAAGATTTAGCTTAATCTTGATGTTTTCGTAGATATCAAGCTACTTTCACTGCGAAACACGTTATTTCGTTGAATTTCATCGTTTCATGAATGTTTCGTGAAATAACCATGATTTAGCGATGATTAAGCTTAATTTTGAAATTTTCTTGAATATCTAACTACTTTCACTGCGAATCACGTTATTTCGTTGAATTTCATCGTGTCATGAATGTTTCGTGTAGTATCCATGATTTAGCGGAGATACAGCTTAATTTTGATGGTGTCATAGATATCATGCTACTTTCACTGCGAAACACGTTATTTCGTTGAATTTCATCGTTTAATGAATGTTTCGTAAAATAACCATGTTTTAGCGAAGATTTAGGTTAATTTAGATGTTTTCATGGATATCTAGCTACTTTCACTGCGAAACACGTTATTTCGTTGTATTTCATCGTTTCATGAATGTTTCGTGAAATAACCATGATTTATCGAAGATAAAGATTAATTTTGATGTTTCATAGATTTCAAGCTACTTCACTGCGAAACACGTTATTTCGTTGAATTTCATCGTTTCATGAATGTTTCGTGAAATAACCATGTTTTAGCGAAGATTTAGCTTAATTTTGATGATTTCATAGATATCAATCTACTTTCACTGCGAAACACGTTATTTCGTTGAATTTCATCGTTTCATGAATGTTTCGTGAAATAACCATGTCTTAGCGAATATTTAGCTTAATGGTGATGTTTTCATAGATATCAAGCTACTTACACTGCGAAACAGGTTATTTCTTTGAATTTCATCGTTCCATGAATGTTTCGTGAAATAATCATGATTTAGCGAAGATTTAGCTTAATCTTGATGTTTTCGTAGATATCAAGCTACTTTCACTGCGAAACACGTTATTTCGTTGAATTTCATCGTTTCATGAATATTTCGTGAAATAACCATGATTTAGCGATGATTAAGCTTAATTTTGAAATTTTCTTGGATATCTGACTACTTTCACTGCGAAACACGTTATTTCGTTGAATTTCATCGTGTCATGAATGTTTCGTGAAGTATCCATGATTTAGCGGAGATACAGCTTAATTTTGATGGTTTCATAGATATCAAGCTACTTTCACTGCGAAACACGTTATTTCGTTGAATTTCATCGTTTCCTGAATGTTTCGTGAAATAACCATGATTTTGCGAAGATTTAGCTTAACTTTGAAGTTTTCATAGATAACAAGCTACTTTCACTGCGAAACACGTTATTTCGATGAATTTCATCGTTTCATGAATGTTTCGTGAAATAACCATGATTTAGCGTAGATTTAGCATAATTTTGATGTTTTCGTAGATATCAAGCTACTTTCACTGCGAAACACTTTATTTCGATGAATTTCATCGTTTCTTGAATGTTTCGTGAAATAACCATGATTTAGCGAAGATTTAGCATAATTTGGATGTTTTCGTAGATATCAAGCTATTTTCACTGCAATACACGTTATTTCGTTGAATTTCAACGTTTCATGAATGTTTCGTGAAATAAACATTATTTAGCGGAGATTTAGATTAATTTTGATGTTTTCATAGATTTCAAGCAACTTTCACTGCGAAACACGTTATTTCGATGAATTTCATCGTTTCATGAATGTTTCGTGAAATAACCATGATTTAGCGTAGATTTAGCATAATTTTGATGTTTTCGTTGATATCAAGCTACTTTCACTGCGAAACACTTTATTTCGATGAATTTCATCGTTTCATGAACGTATCGTGAATAACCATGATTTAGAGTAGATTAAGCTTAATTTTGATGTTTTCATTGATATCTAACTACTTTCACTGCGAAACACGTTATTTCGATGCATTACAACGTTTCATGAATGTTTCGTGTAATAACCAGTATTTAGGAGAGATTTTGTTTAATTTTGATGTTTCATAGATATCTTGCTACTTTCACTGCGAAACACGTTATTTCGTTGAATTTCATCGTTTCATGAATGTTTCGTGATATAACCATGATTTAGCGAAGATTTAGCATAATTTTGATGTTTTCGTAGATATCAAGCTACTTTCACTGCGAAACACGTTATTTCGATGAATTTCATGGTTTCATGAATGTTTCGTGAAATAACCATTATTTAGCGGAGATTTAGATTAATTTTGATGTTTTCATAGATTTCAAGCAACTTTCACTGCGAAACACGTTATTTCGTTGAATTTCATCGTTTCATGAATGTTTCGTGAAATAACCATGATTTAGCGAAGATTTAGCTTAATTTTGATGTTTTCATAGATAACAAGCTACTTTCACTGCGAAACACGTTATTTCGATGAATTTCATCGTTTCATGAATGTTTCGTGAAATAACCATGATTTAGCGAAGATTTATCATAATTTTGATGTTTTCGTAGATATCAAGCTACTTTCACTGCGATACGCGTTATTTCGATGCATTTCATCGTTTCATGAATCTTTCGTGAAATAACCATGATTTAGTGAAGATTTAGCTTAATTTTGATGTTTTCATAGATAACAAGCTGTTCACTGCGAAACACGTTATTTCGATGAATTTCATCGTTTCATGAATGTTTCGTGAAATAACAATGATTTAGCGGAGATTTAGCATAATTTTGATGTTTTCATAGATATCTTGCTACTTTCACTGCGAAACACGTTATTTCGTTCTATTTCATCGTTTGATGAATGTTTCGCGAAATAACCATGTTTAGCGAAGATTTAGCTTAATTTTGATGTTTTCATAGATATCAAGCAACTTTCTCTGCGAAACACGATATTTCGATGAATTTCATCGTTTCATGAATGTTTCGTGAAATAACCATGATTAAGCGAAGAATTAGCTTAATTTTAATGTTTTCATAGATTTCAAGCTACTTTCACTGCGAAAAACGTTATTTCGTTGAATTTCATCGTTTCATGAATGTTTCGTGAAATAACCATGATTTAGTGAAGATTTAGCCCAATTTTAATGTTTTCATGGATATCTAGCTATTTTCACTGCGAAACCCGTTATTTCGTTGCATTTCAACGTTTCATGAATGTTTCGTGTAATAACCAGGATTTAGCGGAGATTTTGTTAAATTTTGATGTTTTCATAGATTTCAAGCAACTTTCACTGCGAAACACGTTATTTCGTTGAATTTCAACGTTTCATGAACGTATCGTGAATAACCATGATTTAGCGAAGATTAAGCTTAATTTTGATGTTTTCATTGATATCTAACTACTTTCACTGCGAAACACGTTATTTCGATGCATTACAACGTTTCATGAATGTTTCGTGTAATATCCAGTATTTAGGAGAGATTTTGTTTAATTTTGATGTTTCATAGATTTCAAGCAACTTTCACTGCGAAACACGTTATTTCGTTGAATTTCATCGTTTCTTGAATGTTTCGTAAAATAACCATTGCTTAGCGAAGATTTAGCTTAATTTTGATGTTTTCATAGATAACAAGCTACTTTCACTGCGAAACACGATATTTCGATGAATTTCATCGTTTCATGAATATTTCTTGAAATAACAATGATTTAACGGAGATTTAGCATAATTGTGATGTTTTCATAGATATCTTGCTACTTTCACTGCGAAACACGTTATTTCGTGGAATTTCATCGTTTCCTGAATGTTTCGCGAAATAACCATGATTTAGCGAAGATTTTGCTTAATTTTGATGTTTTAATAGATAACAAGCTACTTTCACTGCGACACAGGTTATTTCGATGAATTTCATCGTTTCATGAATGTTTCGTGAAATAACAATGATTTAGCTGAGATTTAGCATAATTTTGATGTTTTCATAGATATCTTGCTACTTTCACCGCGAAACACGTTATTTAGGTAAATTTCATCGTTTCATGAATATTTCGTGATATAACCATGATTTAGCGAAGATTTTGCTTAATTTTGTTGTTATCATGAATATCCAGCTACTTTCACTGCGAAAGACTTTGTTTCGTTGAATTTCATCATTTCATGAATGTTTCGTGAAATAACCATGATTTAATGAAGATTTAGCCCAATTTTGATGTTTTCATGGACATCAAGCTACTTTCTCTGCGAAACAGGATATTTCGATGAATTTCATCGTTTCATGAATGTTTCGTTACATATCCATGATATAGCGAAGATTTAGCCTAATTTTGATGTTTCATAGATTTCAAGCTACTTCACTGCGAAACACGTTATTTCGTTGAATTTCATCGTTTCATGAATGTTTCGTGAAGTATCCACGATTTAGCGGAGATTTAGCTTAATTTTGTTGTTTTCATGGGTATCTAGCTACTTTCACTGCGAAACTCGTTATTTCATTGAATTTCATCGTTTCATGGATGTTACGAGAAATAACCATGTCTTAGCGAAGATTTTGCTTAATGTTGATGTTTTCATAGATATCAAGCTACTTACACTGCGAAACAGGTTATTTCCTTGAATTTCATCGTTCCATGAATGTTTCGTGAAATAACCATGATTTAGCGAAGATTTAGCTTAATCTTGATGTTTTCGTAGATATCAAGCTACTTTCACTGCGAAACACGTTATTTCGTTGAATTTCATCGTTTCATGAATGTTTCGTGAAATAACCATGATTTAGCGAAGATTAAGCTTAATATTGATGTTTTCATGCATATCTGACTACTTTCACTGCGATACACGTTATTTCGTTGAATTTCATCGTTTCATGAATGTTTCGTGAAGTATCCATGATTTAGCGGAGATTTAGCTTAATTTTTATGGTTTCATAGATATCAAGCTACTTTCACTGCGAAACACGTTATTTCGTTGAATTCCATCGTTTCATGAATGATTCGTGAAATATCCATGATTTAGCGAAGATTTGGCCTAATTTTGTTGTTTTCATGGGTATCTAGCTATTTTCACTGCGAAACTCGTTATTTCATTGAATTTCATCGTTTCATGGATGTTACGAGAAATAACCATGTCTTAGCGAAGATTTTGCTTAATGTTGATGTTTTCATAGATATCAAGCTACTTACACTGCGAAACAGGTTATTTCCTTGTATTTCATCGTTCCATGAATGTTTCGTGAAATAACCATGATTTAGCGAAGATTTAGCTTAATCTTGATGTTTTCGTAGATATCAAGCTACTTTCACTGCGAAACACGTTATTTCGTTGAATTTCATCGTTTCATGATTGTTTCGTGAAATAACAATGATTTGGCGATGATTAAGCTTAATTTTGAAATTTTCTAGAATATCTAACTACTTTCACTGCGAATCACGTTATTTCGTTGAATTTCATCGTGTCATGAATGTTTCGTGAAGTATCCATGATTTAGCGGAGATATAGCTTAATTTTGATGGTTTCATAGATATCATGCTACTTTCACTGCGAAACACGTTATTTCGTTGAATTTCATCGTTTCATGAATGTTTCGTAAAATAACCATGTTTTAGCGAAGATTTAGATTAATTTAGATGTTTTCATGGATATCTAGCTATTTTCACTGCGAAACACGTTATTTCGTTGTATTTCATCGTTTCATGAATGTTTCGTGTAATAACCATGATTTATCGAAGATTAAGATTAATTTTGATGTTTCATAGATTTCAAGCTACTTCACTGCGAAACACGTTATTTCGTTGAATTTCATCGTTTCATGAATGTTTCGTGAAATAACCATGTTTTAGCAAAGATTTAGCTTAATTTTGATGATTTCATAGATATCAATCTACTTTCACTGCGAAACAGGTTATTTCGTTGAATTTCATCGTTTCATGAATGTTTCGTGAAATAACCATGTCTTAGCGAATATTTAGCTTAATGGTGATGTTTTCATAGATATCAAGCTACTTACACTGCGAAACAGGTTATTTCTTTGAATTTCATCGTTCCATGAATGTTTCGTGAAATAATCATGATTTAGCGAAGATTTAGCTTAATCTTGATGTTTTCGTAGATATCAAGCTACTTTCACTGCGAAACACGTTATTTCGTTGAATTTCATCGTTTCATGAATGTTTCGTGAAATAACCATGATTTAGCGATGATTAAGCTTATTTTTGTAATTTTCTTGAATATCTAACTACTTTCACTGCGAATCACGTTATTTCGTTGAATTTCATCGTGTCATGAATGTTTCGTGAAGTATCCATGATTTAGCGGAGATACAGCTTAATTTTGATGGTTTCATAGATATCATGCTACTTTCACTGCGAAACACGTTATTTCGTTGAATTTCATCGTTTCATGAATGTTTCGTAAAATAACCATGTTTTAGCGAAGATTTAGGTTAATTTAGATGTTTTCATGGATATCTAGCTACTTTCACTGCGAAACACGTTATTTCGTTGTATTTCATCGTTTCATGAATGTTTCGTGAAATAACCATGATTTATCGAAGATAAAGATTAATTTTGATGTTTCATAAATTTCAAGCTACTTCACTGCGAAACACGTTATTTCGTTGAATTTCATCGTTTCATGAATGTTTCGTGAAATATCCATGTTTTAGCGAAGATTTAGCTTAATTTTGATGATTTCATAGATATCAATCTACTTTCACTGCGAAAAACGTTATTTCGTTGATTTTCATCGTTTCATGAATGTTTCGTGAAATAACCATGTCTTAGCGAATATTTAGCTTAATGGTGAAGTTTTCATAGATATCAAGCTACTTACACTGCGAAACAGGTTATTTCTTTGAATTTCATCGTTCCATGAATGTTTCGTGAAATAATCATGATTTAGCGAAGATTTAGCTTAATCTTGATGTTTTCGTAGATATCAAGCTACTTTCACTGCGAAACACGTTATTTCGTTGAATTTCATCGTTTCATGAATATTTCGTGAATTAACCATGATTTAGCGATGATTAAGCTTAATTTTGAAATTTTCTTGGATATCTGACTACTTTCACTGCGAAACACGTTATTTCGTTGAATTTCATCGTGTCATGAATGTTTCGTGAAGTATCCATGATTTAGAGGAGATACAGCTTAATTTTGATGGTTTCATAGATATCAAGCTACTTTCACTGCGAAACACGTTATTTCGTTGAATTTCATCGTTTCCTGAATGTTTCGTGAAATAACCATGATTTTGCGAAGATTTAGCATAACTTTGATGTTTTCATAGATAACAAGCTACTTTCACTGCGAAACACGTTATTTCGATGAATTTCATCGTTTCATGAATGTTTCGTGAAATAACCATGATTTAGCGTAGATTTAGCATAATTTTGATGTTTTCGTAGATATCAAGCTACTTTCACTGCGAAACACTTTATTTCGATGAATTTCATCGTTTCTTGAATGTTTCGTGAAATAACCATGATTTAGCGAAGATTTAGCATAATTTGGATGTTTTCGTAGATATCAAGCTATTTTCACTGCAATACACGTTATTTCGTTGAATTTCAACGTTTCATGAATGTTTCGTGAAATAACCATTATTTAGCGGAGATTTAGATTAATTTTGATGTTTTCATAGATTTCAAGCAACTTTCACTGCGAAACACGTTATTTCGTTGAATTTCATCGTTTCTTGAATGTTTCGTAAAATAACCATTGCTTAGCGAAGATTTAGCTTAATTTTGATGTTTTCATAGATAACAAGCTACTTTCACTGCGAAACACGATATTTCGATGAATTTCATCGTTTCATGAATATTTCTTGAAATAACAATGATTTAACGGAGATTTAGCATAATTTTGATTTTTTCATAGATATCTTGCTACTTTCACTGCGAAACACGTTATTTCGTTGAATTTCATCGTTTCCTGAATGTTTCGCGAAATAACCATGATTTAGCGAAGATTTAGCTTAATTTTGATGTTTTAATAGATAACAAGCTACTTTCACTGCGACACAGGTTATTTCGATGAATTTCATCGTTTCATGAATGTTTCGTGAAATAACAATGATTTAGCGGAGATTTAGCATAATTTTGATGTTTTCATAGATATCTTGCTACTTTCACCGCGAAACACGTTATTTAGGTGAATTTCATCGTTTCATGAATATTTCGTGATATAACCATGATTTAGCGAAGATTTTGCTTAATTTTGTTGTTATCATGAATATCCAGCTACTTTCACTGCGAAAGACTTTGTTTCGTTGAATTTCATCATTTCATGAATGTTTCGTGAAATAACCATGATTTAATGAAGATTTAGCCCAATTTTGATGTTTTCATGGACATCAAGCTACTTTCTCTGCGAAACAGGATATTTCGATGAATTTCATCGTTTCATGAATTTTCCGTGAAATAACCATGATTAAGCGAAGAATTAGCTTAATTTTATTGTTTTCATAGATTTCAAGTTACTTTCACTGCGAAAAACGTTATTTCGTTGAATTTCATCGTTTCATGAATGTTTCGTGAAATAACCATGATTTAGTGAAGATTTATCCAAATTTTAATGTTTTCATGGATATCTAGCTATTTTCACTGCGAAACCCGTTATTTCGTTGCATTTCAACGTTTCATGTATGTTTCGTGTAATAACCAGGATTTAGCGGAGATTTTGTTTAACTTTGATGTTTTCATAGATAACAAGCTGCTTTCACTGCGAAACACGTTATTTCGATGAATTTCATCGTTTCATGAATGTTTCGTGAAATAACAATGATTTAGCGGAGATTTAGCTTAATCTTGATGTTTTCGTAGATATCAAGGTACTTTCACTGCGAAACACGTTATTTCGTTGAATTTCATCGTTTCATGAATATTTCGTGAAATAACCATGATTTAGCGATGATTAAGCTTAATTTTGAAATTTTCTTGGATATCTGACTACTTTCACTGCGAAACACGTTATTTCGTTGAATTTCATCGTGTCATGAATGTTTCCTGAATTATCCATGATTTAGCGGAGATACAGCTTAATTTTGATGGTTTCATAGATATCAAGCTACTTTCACTGCGAAACACGTTATTTCGTTGAATTTCATCGTTTCCTGAATGTTTCGTGAAATAACCATGATTTTGCGAAGATGTAGCTTTACTTTGATGTTTTCATAGATAACAAGCTACTTTCACTGCGAAACACGTTATTTCGATGAATTTCATCGTTTCATGAATGTTTCGTGAAATAACCATTATTTAGCGTAGATTTAGCATAATTTTGATGTTTTCGTAGATATCAAGCTACTTTCACTGCGAAACACTTTATTTCGATGAATTTCATCGTTTCTTGAATGTTTCGTGAAATAACCATGATTTAGCAAAGATTTAGCATAATTTGGATGTTTTCGTAGATATCAAGCTACTTTCACTGCGAAACACGTTATTTCGTTGAATTTCATCGTTTCATGAATGTTTCGTGAAATAACCATGATTTAGCGATGATTAAGCTTAATTTTGAAATTTTTTTGAATATCTAACTACTTTCACTGCGAATCACGTTATTTCGTTGAATTTCATCGTGTCATGAATGTTTCGTGAAGTATCCATGATTTAGCGGAGATACAGCTTAATTTTGATGGTTTCATAGATATCATGCTACTTTCACTGCGAAACACGTTATTTCGTTGAATTTCATCGTTTCATGAATGTTTCGTAAAATAACCATGTTTTAGCGAAGATTTAGGTTAATTTAGATGTTTTCATGGATATCTAGCTACTTTCACTGCGAAACACGTTATTTCGTTGTATTTCATCGTTTCATGAATGTTTCGTGAAATAACCATGATTTATCGAAGATAAAGATTAATTTTGATGTTTCATAGATTTCAAGCTACTTCACTGCGAAACACGTTATTTCGTTGAATTTCATCGTTTCATGAATGTTTCGTGAAATAACCATGTTTTAGCGAAGATTTAGCTTAATTTTGATGATTTCATAGATATCAATCTACTTTCACTGCGAAACACGTTATTTCGTTGAATTTCATCGTTTCATGAATGTTTCGTGAAATAACCATGTCTTATCGAATATTTAGCTTAATGGTGATGTTTTCATAGATATCAAGCTACTTACACTGCGAAACAGGTTATTTCTTTGAATTTCATCGTTTCCTGAATGTTTCGTGAAATAACCATGATTTTGCGAAGATTTAGCTTAACTTTGATGTTTTCATAGATAACAAGCTACTTTCACTGCGAAACACGTTATTTCGATGAATTTCATCGTTTCATGAATGTTTCGTGAAATAACCATGATTTAGCGTAGATTTAGCATAATTTTGATGTTTTCGTAGATATCAAGCTACTTTCACTGCGAAACACTTTGTTTCGTTGAATTTCATCATTTCATGAATGTTTCGTGAAATAACCATGATTTAATGAAGATTTAGCCCAATTTTGATGTTTTCATGGACATCAAGCTACTTTCTCTGCGAAACAGGATATTTCGATGAATTTCATCGTTTCATGAATGTTCCGAGAAATAACCATGATTAAGCGAAGAATTAGCTTAATTTTATTGTTTTCATAGATTTCAAGTTACTTTCACTGCGAAAAACGTTATTTCGTTGAATTTCATCGTTTCATGAATGTTTCGTGAAATAACCATGATTTAGTGAAGATTTATCCCACTTTTAATGTTTTCATGGATATCTAGCTATTTTCACTGCGAAACCCGTTATTTCGTTGCATTTCAACGTTTCATGAATGTTTCGTGTAATAACCAGGATTTAGCGGAGATTTTGTTTAACTTTGATGTTTTCATAGATAACAAGCTGCTTTCACTGCGAAACACGTTATTTCGATGAATTTGATCGTTTCATGAATGTTTCGTGAAATAACAATGATTTAGCGGAGATTTAGCATAATTTTGATGTTGTCATAGATATCTTGCTGCTTTCACTGGGAAACCCGTTATTTCGTTGCATTTCAACGTTTCATGAATGTTTCGTGTAATAACCAGGATTTAGCGGAGATTTTGATTAATTTTGATGTTTTCATAGATTTCAAGCAACTTTCACTGCGAAACACGTTATTTCGTTGAATTCCATCGTTTCATGAATGTTTCGTGAAATAACCATGATTTATTGAAGATTTAGCCCAATTTTGATGTTTTCATGGATATCTAGCTATTTTCTCTGCGGAACATGTTATGTCGTTGAATTTCAACGTTTCATGAATGTTTCGCGAAATAACCAGGATTTAGCGGTGATTTAGCTTAATTTTGATGGTTTCAAATATATCAAGCTACTTCACTGCGAAACACGTTATTTCGTTGAATTTCAACGTTTCATGAATGTTATGTGAAATAACCATGTTGTAGCGAAGATTTAGCCTAATTTTGATATTTCATAGATATCTTGCTACTTTCACTGCCAAACACGTTATTTCGTTGTATTTCATCGTATGATGAATGGTTCGTGAAATAACCATGTTTTAGCGAAGATTTAGCAGAATTTTGATGTTTTCGTAGATATCAAGCTACTTTCTCTGCGAAACACTATATTTCGATGAATTTCATCGTTTCATGAATGTTTCGTGAAATAACCATGGTTTAGCGAAGATTAAGCTTACTTTTGATGTTTTCATGGATATCTAACTACTTTCACTGCGAGACACGTTATTTCGTTGAATTTCATCGTTTCATGAATGTTTCGTGAAATAACCATGATTTAGCGGAGATGTAGCATAATTTTGATGTTTTCATAGATATCTTTCACTGCGAAACACGTTATTTCGTTGTATTTAATCGTATGATGAATGTTTCGTGAAATAACCATGTTTTAGCGAAGATTTAGCTTAATTTTGATGTTTTCATAGGTATCAAGCTACTTTCTCTGCGAAACACGATATTTCCATGAATTTCATCATTCATGAATATTTCGTTAAATAACCATGATTTATTGAAGATTAAGCTTAATTTTGATGTTTTCATGGATACTAACTACTTTCACTGCGAAACACGTTATTTCGATGAATTTCATCGTTTCATAAATGATTCGTGAAATAACCATGATTTAGCGGAGATTTAGCTAAATTTTGATGCTTTCATAGTTATCTTGCTACTTTCACTGCGAAACACGTTATTTCGTTGAATTTCATCGTTTCCTGAATGTTTCGTGAAATAACGATGATTTAACGAAGATTTAGCTTAATTTTGATGTTTTCGTTGATATCAAGCTACTTTCACTGCGAAACACGTTATTTCGTTGAATTTCATCGTTTCATGAATGTTTCGTGAAATAACCATGATTTAGCGAAGATTTAGCCTAATTTTGATGTTTTCATGGATATCTAGCTAGTTTCACTGCGAAACACGTTATTTCGTTGAATTTCAACGTTTCATGAATGTTTCGTGAAATAACCATGATTTATCGAAGATTTAGTTTAATTTTGATGTTTTCATAGATTTCAAGCTACTTTCACTGCGAAACACGTTATTTCGTTGAATTTTATCGTTTCATGTGTATTTCGTGAAATAACCATGATTTATCGAAGATTAAGATTAATTTTGATGTTTCATATATTTCAAGCTACTTCACTGCGAAACTCGTTATTTCGTTGAATTTCATCGTTTCATGAATGTTTCGTGAAGTATCCATGATTTAGCGGAGATTTAGCTTAATTTTTATGGTTTCATAGATATCAAGCTACTTTCACTGGGAAACACGTTATTTCGTTGAATTCCATCGTTTCATGAATGCGTGAAATAACCATGATTTAGCGAAGATTTAGCTTAATTTTGATGTTTTCATGGATATCTAGCTACTTTCACTGCGAAACACGTTATTTCGTTGAATTTCATCGTTTCATGAATGTTTCGTGAAATAACCATGATTTATCGAAGATTTAGCTTAATTTTGATGTTTTCATAGATATCAAGCTACTTTCACTGCGAAACACGTTATTTCGTTGTATTTCATCGTATGATGAATGTTTCGTGAAATAACCATGATTTAACGAAGATTTAGCTTAATTTTGATGTTTTCATAGATATCAAGCTACTTTCTCTGCGAAACACGATATTTCGATGAATTTCATCGTTTCATGAATGTTTCGTGAAACAACCATGATTTAGCGAAGAATTAGTTTAATTTTAATGTTTTCATAGATTTCAAGCTACTTTCACTGCGAAACACGTTATAACGTTGAATTTCATCGTTTCATGAATGTTTCGTCAAATAGCCATGATTTAGCGAAGATTTAGCTTAATTTTGATGTTTTCATTGATATCAAGCTACTTTCACTGCGAAACACGTTATTTAGTTGAATTTCATCGTTTCATGAATGTTTCGTGACATATCCATGATATAGCGAAGATTTAGCCTAATTTTTATGTTTTCATGGATATCTAACTACTTTCACTGCGAGACACGTTATTTCGTTGAATTTCATCGTTTCATGAATGTTTCGTGAAATAACCATAATTTAGCGGAGATTTAGTTTAATTTTGATGTTTTCATAGATTTCAACCTACTTTCACTGCGAAACACGTTATTACGTTGAATTTCATCGTTTCATGTGTATTTCGTGAAATAACCATGATTTATCGAAGATTAAGATTAATTTTGATGTTTCATAGATTTCAAGCTACTTCACTGCGAAACACGTTATTTCGTTGAATTTCATCGTTTCATGAATGTTTCGTGAAGTATCCATGATTTAGCGGAGATTTAGCTTAATTTTTATGGTTTCATAGATATCAAGCTACTTTCACTGCGAAACACGTTATTTCGTTGAATTTCATCGTTTCATGAATGTTTCGTGAAATAACCATGATTTAGCGAAGATTTAGCTTAATTTTGATGTTTTCATAGATATCAAGCTACTTTCACTGCGAAACACGTTATTTCGTTGAATTTCATCGTTTCATGAATGTTTCGTGAAATAACCATGATTTAGCGAAGATTTAGCTTAATTTTGATGTTTTCATTGATATCAAGATACTTTCACTGCGAAACACGTTATATAGTTGAATTTCATCGTTTCATGAATGTTTCGTTACATATCCATGATATAGCGAAGATTTAGCCTAATTTTGATGTTTTCATGGATATCTAGCTATTTTCACTGCGAAACACGTTATTTCGTTGAATTTCAACGTTTCATGAATGTTTCGTGAAATAACCATGATTTAGCGGAGATTTAGTTTAATTTTGATGTTTTCATAGATTTCAACCTACTTTCACTGCGAAACACGTTATTTCGTTGAATTTCATCGTTTCATGTGTATTTCGTGAAATAACCATGATTTATCGAAGATTAAGATTAATTTTGATGTTTCATAGATTTCAAGCTACTTCACTGCGAAACTCGTTATTTCGTTGAATTTCATCGTTTCATGAATGTTTCGTGAAGTATCCATGATTTAGCGGAGATTTAGCTTAATTTTTATGGTTTCATAGATATCAAGCTACTTTCACTGGGAAACACGTTATTTCGTTGAATTTCATCGTTTCATGAATGTTTCGTGAAATAACCATGATTTAGCGATGATTAAGCTTAATTTTGAAATTTTCGTGAATATCTAACTACTTTCACTGCGAATCACGTTATTTCGTTGAATTTCATCGTGTCATTAATGTTTCGTGAAGTATCCATGATTTATCGAAGATTTAGCTTAATTTTGATGTTTTCATAGGTATCAAGCTACTTTCTCTGCGAAACACGTTATTTCGATGTATTTCATCGTATGATGAATGTTTCGTGAAATAACCATGATTTAACGAAAATTTAGCTTAATTTTGATGTTTTCATAGATATCAAGCTACTTTCTCTGCGAAACACGATATTTCGATGAATTTCATCGTTTCATGAATGTTTCGTGAAACAACCATGATTTAGCGAAGAATTAGTTTAATTTTAATGTTTTCATAGATTTCAAGCTACTTTCACTGCGAAACACGTTATAACGTTGAATTTCATCGTTTCATGAATGTTTCGTCAAATAGCCATGATTTAGCGAAGATTTAGCTTAATTTTGATGTTTTCATTGATATCAAGCTACTTTCACTGCGAAACACGTTATTTAGTAGAATTTCATCGTTTCATGAATGTTTCGTGACATATCCATGATATAGCGAAGATTTAGCCTAATTTTGATGTTTTCATGGATATCTAGCTATTTTCACTGCGAAACACGTTATTTCGTTGAATTTCAACGTTTCATGAATGTTTCGTGAAATAACCATGATTTAGCGGAGAATTAGTTTAATTTTGATGTTTTCTTAGATTTCAACCTACTTTCACTGAGAAACACGTTATTTCGTTGAATTTCATCGTTTCATGTGTATTTCGTGAAATAACCATAATTTATCGATGATTTAAGATTAATTTTGATGTTTCATAGATTTCAAGCTACTTCACTGCGAAACACGTTATATCGTTGAATTTCATCGTTTCATGAATGTTTCGTGAAGAATCCATGATTTAGCGGAGATTTAGCTTAATTTTTATGGTTTCATAGATATCAAGCTACTTACACTGCGAAACAGGTTATTTCCTTGAATTTCATCGTTCCATGAATGTTTCGTGAAATAACCATGATTTAGCGAAGATTTAGCTTAATTTTGATGTTTTAATAGATAACAAGCTACTTTCACTGCGACACAGGTTATTTCGATGAATTTCATCGTTTCATGAATGTTTCGTGAAATAACAATGATTTAGCGGAGATTTAGCATAATTTTGATGTTTTCATAGATATCTTGCTACTTTCACCGCGAAACACGTTATTTAGGTGAATTTCATCGTTTCATGAATATTTCGTGATATAACCATGATTTAGCGAAGATTTTGCTTAATTTTGATGTTATCATGAATATCCAGCTACTTTCACTGGGAAACACTTTGTTTCGTTGAATTTCATCATTTCATGAATGTTTCGTGAAATAACCATTATTTAATGAAGATTTAGCCCAATTTTGATGTTTTCATGGACATCAAGCTACTTTCTCTGCGAAACAGGATATTTCGATGAATTTCATCGTTTCATTAATGTTCCGTGAAATAACCATGATTAAGCGAAGAATTAGCTTAATTTTATTGTTTTCATAGATTTCAAGTTACTTTCACTGCGAAAAACGTTATTTCGTTGAATTTCATCGTTTCATGAATCTTTCGTGAAATAACCATGATTTAGTGAAGATTTATCCCAATTTTAATGTTTTCATGGATATCTAGCTATTTTCACTGCGAAACCCGTTATTTCGTTGCATTTCAACGTTTCATGAATGTTTCGTGTAATAACCAGGATTTAGCGGAGATTTTGTTTAACTTTGATGTTTTCATAGATAACAAGCTGCTTTCACTGCGAAACACGTTATTTCGATGAATTTCATCGTTTCATGAATGTTTCGTGAAATAACAATGATTTAGCGGAGATTTAGCATAATTTTGATGTTGTCATAGATATCTTGCTGCTTTCACTGGGAAACCCGTTATTTCGTTGCATTTCAACGTTTCATGAATGTTTCGTGTAATAACCAGGATTTAGCGGAGATTTTGATTAATTTTGATGTTTTCATAGATTTCAAGCAACTTTCACTGCGAAACACGTTATTTCGTTGAATTCCATCGTTTCATGAATGTTTCGTGAAATAACCATGATTTATTGAAGATTTAGCCCAATTTTGATGTTTTCATGGATATCTAGCTATTTTCTCTGCGGAACATGTTATGTCGTTGAATTTCAACGTTTCATGAATGTTTCGCGAAATAACCAGGATTTAGCGGTGATTTAGCTTAATTTTGATGGTTTCAAATATATCAAGCTACTTCACTGCGAAACACGTTATTTCGTTGAATTTCAACGTTTCATGAATGTTATGTGAAATAACCATGTTGTAGCGAAGATTTAGCCTAATTTTGATATTTCATAGATATCTTGCTACTTTCACTGCCAAACACGTTATTTCGTTGTATTTCATCGTATGATGAATGGTTCGTGAAATAACCATGTTTTAGCGAAGATTTAGCAGAATTTTGATGTTTTCGTAGATATCAAGCTACTTTCTCTGCGAAACACTATATTTCGATGAATTTCATCGTTTCATGAACGTATCGTGAAATAACCATGATTTAGCGAAGATTAAGCTCAATTTTGATGTTTTCATGGATACTAACTACTTTCACTGCGAGACACGCCATTTCGTTGAATTTCATCGTTTCATGAATGTTTCGTGATATAACCATGATTTAGCGGAGATGTAGCATAATTTCGATGTTTTCATGCATATCTGACTACTTTCACTGCGAAACACGTTATTTCGATGAATTTCATGGTTTCATGAATGTTTCGTGAAATAACCATTATTTAGCGGAGATTTAGCTTAATTTTGATGTTTTCATAGATATCTTGCTACTTTCACTGCGAAACACGTCATTTCGTTGTATTTCATCGTATGATGAATGTTTCGTGAAATAACCATGTTTTAACGAAGATTTAGCTTAATTTTGATGTTTTCATAGATATCAAGCTACTTTCTCTGCGAAACACGATATTTCGATGAATTTCATCGTTTCATGAATGTTTCGTGATACAACCATGATTTAGCGAAGAATTAGTTTAATTTTAATGTTTTCATAGATTTCAAGCTACTTTCACTGCGAAACACGTTATAACGTTGAATTTCATCGTTTCATGAATATTTCGTCAAATAGCCATGATTTAGCGAAGATTTAGCTTAATTTTGATGTTTTCATTGATATCAAGATACTTTCACTGCGAAACACGTTATATAGTTGAATTTCATCGTTTCATGAATGTTTCGTTACATATCCATGATATAGCGAAGATTTAGCCTAATTTTGATGTTTTCAAGGATATCTAGCTATTTTCACTGCGAAACACGTTATTTCGTTGAATTTCAACGTTTCATGAATGTTTCGTGAAATAACCATGATTTAGCGGAGATTTAGTTTAATTTTGATGTTTTCATAGATTTCAACCTACTTTCACTGCGAAACACGTTATTTCGTTGAATTTCATCGTTTCATGTGTATTTCGTGAAATAACCATGATTTATCGAAGATTAAGATTAATTTTGATGTTTCATATATTTCAAGCTACTTCACTGCGAAACTCGTTATTTCGTTGAATTTCATCGTTTCATGAATGTTTCGTGAAGTATCCATGATTTAGCGGAGATTTAGCTTAATTTTTATGGTTTCATAGATATCAAGCTACTTTCACTGGGAAACACGTTATTTCGTTGAATTCCATCGTTTCATGAATGATTCGTGAAATATCCATGATTTAGCGAAGATTTGGCCAAATTTTGTTGTTTTCATGGGTATCTAGCTATTTTCACTGCGAAACTCGTAATTTCATTGAATTTCATCGTTTCATGGATGTTACGAGAAATAACCATGTCTTAGCGAAGATTTTGCTTAATGTTGATGTTTTCATAGATATCAAGCTACTTACACTGCGAAACAGGTTATTTCCTTGAATTTCATCGTTCCATGAATGTTTCGTGAAATAACCATGATTTAGCGAAGATTTAGCTTAATCTTGATGTTTTCGTTGATATCACGCTACTTTCACTGCGAAACACGTTATTTCGTTGAATTTCATCGTTTCATGAATGTTTCGTGAAATAACCATGATTTAGCGATGATTAAGCTTAATTTTGAAATTTTCGTGAATATCTAACTACTTTCACTGCGAATCACGTTATTTCGTTGAATTTCATCGTGTCATTAATGTTTCGTGAAGTATCCATGATTTATCGAAGATTTAGCTTAATTTTGATGTTTTCATAGGTATCAAGCTACTTTCTCTGCGAAACACGTTATTTCGTTGTATTTCATCGTATGATGAATGTTTCGTGAAATAACCATGATTTAACGAAAATTTAGCTTAATTTTGATGTTTTCATAGATATCAAGCTACTTTCTCTGCGAAACACGATATTTCGATGAATTTCATCGTTTCATGAATGTTTCGTGAAACAACCATGATTTAGCGAAGAATTAGTTTAATTTTAATGTTTTCATAGATTTCAAGCTACTTTCACTGCGAAACACGTTATAACGTTGAATTTCATCGTTTCATGAATGTTTCGTCAAATAGCAATGATTTAGCGAAGATTTAGCTTAATTTTGATGTTTTCATTGATATCAAGCTACTTTCACTGCGAAACACGTTATTTAGTAGAATTTCATCGTTTCATGAATGTTTCGTGACATATCCATGATATAGCGAAGATTTAGCCTAATTTTGATGTTTTCATGGATATCTAGCTATTTTCACTGCGAAACACGTTATTTCCTTGAATTTCAACGTTTCATGAATGTTTCGTGAAATAACCATGATTTAGCGGAGATTTAGTTTAATTTTGATGATTTCATAGATTTCAACCTACTTTCACTGAGAAACACGTTATTTCGTTGAATTTCATCGTTTCATGTGTATTTCGTGAAATAACCATAATTTATCGATGATTAAGATTAATTTTGATGTTTCATAGATTTCAAGCTACTTCACTGCGAAACACGTTATATCGTTGAATTTCATCGTTTCATGAATGTTTCGTGAAGAATCCATGATTTAGCGGAGATTTAGCTTAATTTTTATGGTTTCATAGATATCAAGCTACTTACACTGCGAAACAGGTTATTTCCTTGAATTTCATCGTTCCATGAATGTTTCGTGAAATAACCATGATTTAGCGAAGATTTAGCTTAATCTTGATGTTTTCGTAGATATCAAGCTACTTTCACTGCGAAACACGTTATTTCGTTGAATTTCATCGTTTCATGAATGTTTCGTGAAATAACCATGATTTAGCGATGATTAAGCTTAATTTTGAAATTTTCTTGGATATCTAACTACTTTCACTGCGAATCACGTTATTTCGTTGAATTTCATCGTGTCATGAATGTTTCGTGATGTATCCGTGATTTAGCGGAGATATAGCTTTCTTTTGATGGTTTCATAGATATCATGCTACTTTCACTGCGAAACACGTTATTCCGTTGAATTTCATCGTTTCATGAATGTTTCGTAAAATAACAATGTTTTAGCGAAGATTTAGATTAATTTATATGTTTTCATGGATATCTAGCTACTTTCACTGCGAAACACGTTATTTCGTTGTATTTCATCGTTTCATGAATGTTTCGTGAAATAACCATGATTTATCGAAGATTTAGCTTAATTTTGATGTTTTCATCGGTATCAAGCTACTTTCTCTGCGAACCACGATATTTCGATGAATTTCATCGTTTCATGAATGTTTCGTGAAATAACCATGATTTAGCGAATATTAAGCTTAATTTTGATGTTTTAATGGATATCTAACTACTTTCACTGCGAGACACGTTATTTCGTTGAATATCATCGTTTCATGAATGTTTCGAGAAATAACCATGATTTAGCGGAGATGTAGCATAATTTTGATGTTTTCATAGATATCTTGCTACTTTCACAGCGAAACACGTTATTTCGTTGTATTTCATCGTATGATGAATGTTTCGTGAAATAACCATGTTTTAACGAAGATTTAGCTTAATTTTGATGTTTTCATAGATATCAAGCTACTTTCTCTGCGAAACACGATATTTCGATGAATTTCATCGTTTCATGAATGTTTCGTGAAACAAACATGACTTAGCGAAGAATTAGTTTAATTTTAATGTTTTCATAGATTTCAAGCTACTTTCACTGCGAAACACGTTATAACGTTGAATTTCATCGTTTCATGAATGTTTCGTCAAATAGCCATGATTTAGCGAAGATTTAGCTTAATTTTGATGTTTTCATTGATATCAAGCTACTTTCACTGCGAAACACGTTATTTAGTAGAATTTCATCGTTTCATGAATGTTTCGTGACATATCCTTGATATAGCGAAGATTTAGATTAATTTTGATGTTTTCATTTATATCTAGCTATTTTCACTGCGAAACACGTTATTTCGTTGAATTTCAACGTTTCATGAATGTTTCGTGAAATAACCATGATTTAGCGGAGATTTAGTTTAATTTTGATGTTTTCATAGATTTCAACCTACTTTCACTGAGAAACACGTTATTTCGTTGAATTTCATCGTTTCATGTGTATTTCGTGAAATAACCATGATTTATCGATGATTAAGATTAATTTTGATGTTTCATAGGTTTCAAGCTACTTCACTGCGAAACACGTTATTTCGTTGAATTTCATCGTTTCATGAATGTTTCGTGAAGTATTCATGATTTAGCGGAGATTTAGCTTAATTTTTATGGTTCCATAAATATCAAGCTACTTTCACTGCGAAACACGTTATTTCGTTGAATTCCATCGTTTCATGAATGATTCGTGAAATATCCATGATTTAGCGAAGACGTGGCCTAATTTTGTTGTTTTCATGGATATCTAGCTATTTTCACTGCGAAACTCGTTATTTCGTTGTATTTCAACGTTTCATGAATGTTTCGTAAAATAACCATGCTTTAGCGACGATTTAGTTTAATTTGATATTGCCATAGATATCAAGCTACTTTCTCTGCGAAACACGTTATTTCGATGAATTTCATCGTTTCATGAATGCTTCGTGAAATAACCATGATTTATCGAAGATTAAGATTAATTTTGATGTTTCATAGATTGCAAGCTACTTCACTGCGAAACGCGTTATTTCGTTGAATTTCATCGTTTCATGAATGTTTCGTGAAACAACCATGTTTTAGGGAAGATTTACCTTAATTTTGATGATTTCATAGATATCAATCTACTTTCACTGCGAAACACGTTATTTCATTGAATTGCATCGTTTCATGAATGTTTCGCGATATAGCCATGTCTTAGCGAAGAATTAGCTTAATGTTGATGTTTTCATAGATATCAAGCTACTTACACTGCGAAACAGGTTATTTCTTTGAATTTCATCGTTCCATGAATGTTTCGTGAAATAACCATGATTAAGCGAAGATTTAGCTTAATCTTGATGTTTTCGTAGATATCAAGCTACTTTCACTGCGAAAAACGTTATTTCGTTGAATTTCATCGTTTCATGAATGATTCGAGAAATAACCATGATTTAGCGGAGATGTAGCATAATTTTGATGTTTTCATAGATATCAAGCTACTTACACTGCGAAACAGGTTATTTCTTTGAATTTCATCGTTCCATGAATGTTTCGTGAAATAACCATGATTAAGCGAAGATTTAGCTTAATCTTGATGTTTTCGTAGATATCAAGCTACTTTCTCTGCGAAACACGATATATCGATGAATTTCATCGTTTCATGAATGTTTCGTGAAACAACCATGACTTAGCGAAGAATTAGTTTAATTTTAATGTTTTCATAGATTTCAAGCTACTTTCACTGCGAAACACGTTATAACGTTGAATTTCATCGTTTCATGAATGTTTCGTCAAATAGCCATGATTTAGCGAAGATTTAGCTTAATTTTGATGTTTTCATTGATATCAAGCTACTTTCACTGCGAAACACGTTATTTAGTAGAATTTCATCGTTTCATGAATTTTTCGTGACATATCCTTGATATAGCGAAGATTTAGCCTAATTTTGATGTTTTCATGCATATCCAGCTACTTTCACTGCGAAACACGTTATTTCGTTGAATTTCATGGTTTCATGAATGTTTCGAAATATAACCATGATTTAGAGAAGATTTAGCCTAATTTTGATGTTTTCATGGATATCTAGCTATTTTCACTGCGAAACAGGTTATTTCGTTGAATTTCAACGTTTCGTGAAATAACCATGATTTTGCTGAGATTTAGTTTAATTTTGATGTTTTCATAGATTTCAAGCAACTTTCACTGCGAAACACGTTAGTTCTTTGAATTTCATCGTTTCATGAACGTATCGTGAATTTACCATGATTTAGGGAAGATTTAGCTTAATCTTGATTGTTTCATAGATATCAAGCTACTTTCACTGCGAAACACGTTATTTCGTTGAATTCCATCGTTTCATGAATGTTACGTGAAATGTCCATGATTTAGCGAAGATTTTGCCCAATTTTGATGTTTTCATATATATCTAGCTATTTACACTCCGAAACACGTTATTTCGTTGAATTTCAACGATTCATGAATGTTTCGTTATATAACCATCATTTAGCGGAGATTTCGTTTAATCTTGATGTTTTCGTAGATATCAAGCTACTTTCACTGCGAAACACGTTATTTCGTTGAATTTCATCGTTTCATGAATGTTTCGTGAAATAACCATGATTTAGCAATGATTAAGCTTAATTTCGAAATTTTCTTGGATATCTAACTACTTTCACTGCGAAACACGTTATTTCGTTGAATTTCATCGTGTCATGAATGTTTCGTGAAGTTTCCATGATTTAGCGGAGATACAGCTTAATTTTGATGTTTTCATTGATATCAAGCTACTTTCACTGCGAAACACGTTATCTAGTTGAATTTCATCGTTTCATGAATGTTTCGTGACATATACATGATTTAGCGAAGATTTAGCCTAATTTTGATGTTTTCATGGATATCTAGCTATACTCACTGCGAAACACGTTATTTCGTTGAATTTCAACGTTTCATGAATGTTTCGTGAAATAAACATGATTTAGCGGATATTTAGTTTAATTTTGATGCTTTCGTAGATATCAAGCTACTTTCACTGCGAAACACGTTATTTCGTTGAATTTCATCGTTTCATGAGTGTATCGTGAAATAACCATGATTTATCGAAGATTAAGATTAATTTTGATGTTTCATAGATTTCAAGCTACTTCACTGCGAAACACGTTATTTCGTTGAATTTCATCGTTTCATGAATGTTTCGTGAAGTATTCATGATTTAGCGGAGATTTAGCTTAATTTTTATGGTTTCATAGATATCAAGCTACTTTCACTGCGAAACACGTTATTTCGTTGAATTCCATCGTTTCATGAATTATTCGTGAAATATCCATGATTTAGCGAAGATTTGGCCTAATTTTGTTGTTTTCATGGATATCTAGCTATTTTCACTGCGAAACTCGTTATTTCGTTGAATTTCATCGTTTCATGAATGTTTCGTGAAATAACCATGATTTAGCGATGATTAAGCTTAATTTTGAAATTTTCTTGGATATCTAACTACTTTCACTGCGAAACACGTTATTTCATTGAATTGCATCGTTTCATGAATGTTTCGTGAAATAGCCATGTCTTAGCGAAGAATTAGCTTAATGTTGATGTTTTCATCGATATCAAGCTACTTACACTGCGAAACAGGTTATTTCTTTGAATTTCATCGTTCCATGAATGTTTCGTGAAATAACCATGATTAAGCGAAGATTTAGCTTAATCTTGATGTTATCGTAGATATCAAGCTACTTTAACTGCGAAAAACGTTATTTCGTTGAATTTCATCGTTTCATGAATGTTTCGTGAAATAACCATGATTTAGCAATGATTAAGCTTAATTTTGAAATTTTCTTGGATATCTAACTACTTTCACTGCGAAACACGTTATTTCGTTGAATTTCATCGTGTCATGAATGTTTCGTGAAGTTTCCATGATTTAGCGGAGATATAGCTTAATTTTGATGTTATCATTGATATCCAGCTACTTTCACTGCGAAACACGTTATTTAGCTGAATTTCATCGTTTCATGAATGTTTCGTGACATATCCATGATTTAGCGAAGATTTAGCCAAATTTTGATGTTTTCATGGATATCTAGCTATTCTCACTGCGAAACACGTTATTTCGTTGAATTTCAACGTTTCATGAATGTTTCGTGAAATAACCATGATTTAGCGGAGATTTAGTTTAATTTTGATGCTTTCGTAGATATCAAGCTACTTTCACTGCGAAACACGTTATTTCGTTTAATTTCATCGTTTCATGAGTGTTTCGTGAAATAACCATGATTTATCGAAGATTAAGATTAATTTCGATGTTTCATAGATTTCAAGCTACTTCACTGCGAAACACGTTATTTCGTTGAATTTGATCGTTTCATGAATGTTTCGTGAAATAACCATGTTTTAGCGAAGATTTAGCTTAATTTTGATGTTTTCATGCATATCTAGCTACTTTCACTGCGAAACACGTTATTTCGTTGAATATCATCGTTTCATGAATGTTTCGTGAAATAACCATGTTTTAGCGAAGATTTAGCATAATTTTCATGTTTTCATGGATATGTGACTACTTTCACTGCGAAACACGTTATTTCGTTGAATTTCATGGTTTCATGAATGTTTCGAAATATAACCATGATTTAGCGAAGATTTAGCCTAATTTTGATGTTTTCATGGATATCTAGCTATTTTCACTGCGAAACACGTTATTTCGTTGAATTTCAACGTTTCGTGAAATAACCATTATTTAGCGGAGATTTAGTTTAATTTTGATGCTTTCGTAGGTATCAAGCTACTTTCACTGCGAAACACGTTATTTCGTTGAATTTCAGCGATTCATGAATGTTTCGTTATATAACCATCATTTAGCGGAGATTTCGTTTAATCTTGATGTTTTCGTAGATATCAAGCTACTTTCACTGCGAAACACGTTATTTCGTTGAATTTCATCGTTTCATGAATGTTTCGTGAAATAACTATGATTTAGCAATGATTAAGCTTAATTTCGAAATTTTCTTCGATATCTAACTACTTTCACTGCGAAACACGTTATTTCGTTGAATTTCATCGTGTCATGAATGTTTCGTGAAGTTTCCATGATTTAGCGGAGATACAGCTTAATTTTGATGTTTTCATTGATATCAAGCTACTTTCACTGCGAAACACGTTATCTAGTTGAATTTCATCGTTTCATGAATGTTTCGTGACATATACATGATTTAGCGAAGATTTAGCCTAATTTTGATGTTTTCATGGATATCTAGCTATACTCACTGCGAAACACGTTATTTCGTTGAATTTCAACGTTTCATGAATGTTTCGTGAAATAAACATGATTTAGCGGATATTTAGTTTAATTTTGATGCTTTCGTAGATATCAAGCTACTTTCACTGCGAAACACGTTATTTCGTTGAATTTCATCGTTTCATGAGTGTATCGTGAAATAACCATGATTTATCGAAGATTAAGATTAATTTTGAAGTTTCATAGATTTCAAGCTACTTCACTGCGAAACACGTTATTTCGTTGAATTTCATCGTTTCATGAATGTTTCGTGAAGTATTCATGATTTAGCGGAGATTTAGCTTAATTTTTATGGTTTCATAGATATCAAGCTACTTTCACTGCGAAACACGTTATTTCGTTGAATTCCATCGTTTCATGAATTATTCGTGAAATATCCATGATTTAGCGAAGATTTGGCCTAATTTTGTTGTTTTCATGGATATCTAGCTATTTTCACTGCGAAACTCGTTATTTCGTTGAATTTCATCGTTTCATGAATGTTTCGTGAAATAACCATGATTTAGCGATGATTAAGCTTAATTTTGAAATTTTCTTGGATATCTAACTACTTTCACTGCGAAACACGTTATTTCGTTGAATTTCATCGTGTCATGAATGTTTCGTGAAGTTTCCATGATTTAGCGGAGATACAGCTTAATTTTGATGTTTTCATTGATATCAAGCTACTTTCACTGCGAAACACGTTATCTAGTTGAATTTCATCGTTTCATGAATGTTTCGTGACATATACATGATTTAGCGAAGATTTAGCCTAATTTTGATGTTTTCATGGATATCTAGCTATACTCACTGCGAAACACGTTATTTCGTTGAATTTCAACGTTTCATGAATGTTTCGTGAAATAAACATGATTTAGCGGATATTTAGTTTAATTTTGATGCTTTCGTAGATATCAAGCTACTTTCACTGCGAAACACGTTATTTCGTTGAATTTCATCGTTTCATGAGTGTATCGTGAAATAACCATGATTTATCGAAGATTAAGATTAATTTTGAAGTTTCATAGATTTCAAGCTACTTCACTGCGAAACACGTTATTTCGTTGAATTTCATCGTTTCATGAATGTTTCGTGAAGTATTCATGATTTAGCGGAGATTTAGCTTAATTTTTATGGTTTCATAGATATCAAGCTACTTTCACTGCGAAACACGTTATTTCGTTGAATTCCATCGTTTCATGAATGTTTCGAAATATAACCATGATTTAGCGAAGATTTAGCCTAATTTTGATGTTTTCATGGATATCTAGCTATTTTCACTGCGAAACACGTTATTTCGTTGAATTTCAACGTTTCGTGAAATAACCATGATTTAGCGAAGATTTAGTTTAATTTTGATGTTTTCATAGATATCAAACTACTTTCACTGCGAAACACGTTATTTCATTGAATTTCATCGTTTCATGAATGTTTCGTGAAATAACCATGTTTTAGCGAAGAATTAGCTTAATGTTGATGTTTTCATAGATATCAAGCTACTTACACTGCGAAACAGGTTATTTCTTTGAATTTCATCGTTCCATGAATGTTTCGTGAAATAACCATGATTAAGCGAAGATTTAGCTTAATCTTGATGTTATCGTAGATATCAAGCTACTTTAACTGCGAAAAACGTTATTTCGTTGAATTTCATCGTTTCATGAATGTTTCGTGAAATAACCATGATTTAGCAATGATTAAGCTTAATTTTGAAATTTTCTTGGATATCTAACTACTTTCACTGCGAAACACGTTATTTCGTTGAATTTCATCGTGTCATGAATGTTTCGTGAAGTTTCCATGATTTAGCGGAGATATAGCTTAATTTTGATGTTATCATTGATATCCAGCTACTTTCACTGCGAAACACGTTATTTAGCTGAATTTCATCGTTTCATGAATGTTTCGTGACATATCCATGATTTAGCGAAGATTTAGCCAAATTTTGATGTTTTCATGGATATCTAGCTATTCTCACTGCGAAACACGTTATTTCGTTGAATTTCAACGTTTCATGAATGTTTCGTGAAATAACCATGATTTAGCGGAGATTTAGTTTAATTTTGATGCTTTCGTAGATATCAAGCTACTTTCACTGCGAAACACGTTATTTCGTTTAATTTCATCGTTTCATGAGTGTTTCGTGAAATAACCATGATTTATCGAAGATTAAGATTAATTTCGATGTTTCATAGATTTCAAGCTACTTCACTGCGAAACACGTTATTTCGTTGAATTTGATCGTTTCATGAATGTTTCGTGAAATAACCATGTTTTAGCGAAGATTTAGCTTAATTTTGATGTTTTCATGCATATCTAGCTACTTTCACTGCGAAACACGTTATTTCGTTGAATATCATCGTTTCATGAATGTTTCGTGAAATAACCATGTTTTAGCGAAGATTTAGCATAATTTTCATGTTTTCATGGATATGTGACTACTTTCACTGCGAAACACGTTATTTCGTTGAATTTCATGGTTTCATGAATGTTTCGAAATATAACCATGATTTAGCGAAGATTTAGCCTAATTTTGATGTTTTCATGGATATCTAGCTATTTTCACTGCGAAACACGTTATTTCGTTGAATTTCAACGTTTCGTGAAATAACCATGATTTAGCGGAGATTTAGTTTAATTTTGATGCTTTCGTAGATATCAAGCTACTTTCACTGCGAAACACGTTATTTCGTTGAATTTCATCGTTTCATGAGTGTTTCGTGAAATAACCATGATTTATGGAAGATAAAGATTAATTTTGATGCTTCATAGATTTCAAGCTACTTCACTGCGAAACTCGTTATTTCGTTGAATTTCATCGTTTCATGTATGTTTCGTGAAATAACCAGTTTTTAGCGAAGATTTAGCTTACTTTTGATGTTTTCATGCATATCTAGCTACTTTCACTGCGAAACACGTTATTTCGTTGAATATCATCGTTTCATGAATCTTTCTTGAAATAACCATGTTTTAGCGAAGATTTAGCTTAATTTTCATGTTTTCGTGGATATCTGACTACTTTCACTGCGAAACACGTTATTTCGTTGAATTTCATGGTTTCATGAATGTTTCGAAATATAACCATGATTTAGCGAAGATTTAGCCTAATTTTGATGTTTTCATGGATATCTAGCTATTTTCACTGCGAAACACGTTATTTCGTTGAATTTCAACGTTTCGTGAAATAACCATGATTTAGCGGAGATTTAGTTTAATTTTGATGTTTTCATAGATTTCAAGCAACTTTCACTGCGAAACACGTTAGTTCTTTGAATTTCATCGTTTCATGAACGTATCGTGAAATTACCATGATTTAGGGAAGATTTAGCTTAATCTTGATGGTTTCATAGATATCAAGCTACTTTCACTGCGAAACACGTTATTTCGTTGAATTCCATCGTTTCATGAATGTTACGTGAAATATCCATGATTTAGCGAAGATTTCGCCCAATTTTGATGTTTTCATGGATATCTAGCTATTTACACTCCGAAACACGTTATTTCGTTGAATTTCAACGATTCATGAATGTTTCCTTATATAACCATCATTTAGCGGAGATTTCGTTTAATCTTGATGTTTTCGTAGATATCAAGCTACTTTCACTGCGAAACACGTTATTTCGTTGAATTTCATCGTTTCATGAATGTTTCGTGAAGTTTCCATGATTTAGCGGAGATATAGCTTAATTTTGATGTTTTCATTGATATCAGGCTACTTTCACTGCGAAACACGTTATTTAGTTGAATTTCATCGTTTCATGAATGTTTCGTGACATATCCATGATTTAGCGAAGATTTAGCCTAATTTTGATGTTTTCATGGATATCTTGCTATTCTCACTGCGAAACACGTTATTTCGTTGAATTTCAACGTTTCATGAATGTTTCGTGAAATAACCATGATTTAGCGGAGATTTAGTTTAATTTTGATGCTTTCGTAGATATCAAGCTACTTTCACTGCGAAACACGTTATTTCGTTGAATTTCATCGTTTCATGAGTGTTTCGTGAAATAACCATGATTTATCGAAGATTAAGATTAATTTCGATGTTTCATAGATTTCAAGCTACTTCACTGCGAAACACGTTATTTCGTTGAATTTCATCGTTTCATGAATGTTTCGTGAAATAACCATGTTTTAGCTAAGATTTAGCTTAATTTTGATGTTTTCATGCATATCTAGCTACTTTCACTGCGAAACACGTTATTTCGTTGAATATCATCGTTTCATGAATGTTTCGTTAAATAACCATGTTTTAGCGAAGATTTAGATTAATTTTCATGTTTTCATGGATATCTGACTACTTTCACTGCGAAACACGTTATTTCGTTGAATTTCATGGTTTCATGAATGTTTCGAAATATAACCATGATTTAGCGAAGATTTAGCCTAATTTTGATGTTTTCATGGATATCTAGCTATTTTCACTGCGAAACACGTTATTTCGTTGAATTTCAACGTTTCGTGAAATAACCATGATTTAGCGGAGATTTAGTTTAATTTTGATGTTTTCATAGATTTCAAGCAACTTTCACTGCGAAACACGTTAGTTCTTTGAATTTCGTCGCTTCATGAACGTATCGTGAAATTACCATGATTTAGGGAAGATATGGCTTAATCTTGATGGTTTCATAGATATCAAGCTACTTTCACTGCGAAACACGTTATTTCGTTGAATTCCATCGTTTCATGAATGTTACGTGAAATATCCATAATTTAGCGAAGATTTCGCCCAATTTTGATGTTTTCATGGATATCTAGCTATTTACACTCCGAAACACGTTATTTCGTTGAATTTCAACGATTCATGAATGTTTCGTTATATAACCATGATTTAGCGGAGATTTAGTTTAATTTTGATGTTTTCATAGATTTCAAGCTACTTTCACTGCGAAACACGATATTTCGTTGAATTTCATCGTTCCATGAATGTTTCGTGAAATAACCATGATTTAGCGAAGATTTAGCTTAATCTTGATGTTTTCGTAGATATCAAACTACTTTCACTGCGAAACACGTTATTTCGTTGAATTTCATCGTTTCATGAATGTTTCGTGAAATAACCATGATTTAGCGATGATTAAGCTTAATTTTGAAATTTTCTTGGATATCTAACTACTTTCACTGCGAAACACGTTATTTCGTTGAATTTCAACGTTTCATGAATGTTTCGTGAAATAACCAGGCTTTAGCGAAGATTTAGATTAATATTGATGTTTTCGTAGATATCAAGCTACTTTCACTGCGAAAAACGTTATTTCGTTGAATTTCATCGTTTCATGAATGTTTCGAGACATAACCATGATTTAGCGGAGATGTAGCATAATTTTGATGTTTTCATAGATATCTTGCTACTTTCAGAGCGAAACACGTTATTTCGTTGTATTTCATCGTATGATGAATGTTTCGTGAAATAACCATGTTTTAACGAAGATTTAGCTTAATTTTGATGTTTTCATAGATATCAAGCTACTTTCTCTGCGAAACACGATATTTCGATGAATTTCATCGTTTCATGAATGTTTCGTGAAACAAACATGACTTAGCGAAGAATTAGTTTAATTTTAATGTTTTCATAGATTTCAAGCTACTTTCACTGCGAAACACGTTATAACGTTGAATTTCATCGTTTCATGAATGTTTCGTCAAATAGCCATGATTTAGCGAAGATTTAGCTTAATTTTGATGTTTTCATTGATATCAAGCTACTTTCACTGCGAAACACGTTATTTAGTAGAATTTCATCGTTTCATGAATTTTTCGTGACATATCCTTGATATAGCGAAGATTTAGCGTAATTTTGATGTTTTCATGCATATCTAGCTACTTTCACTGCGAAACACGTTATTTCGTTGAATTTCATGGTTTCATGAATGTTTCGAAATATAACCATGATTTAGAGAAGATTTTGCCTAATTTTGATGTTTTCATGGATATCTAGCTATTTTCACTGCGAAACAGGTTATTTCGTTGAATTTCAACGTTTCGTGAAATAACCATGATTTAGCTGAGATTTAGTTTAATTTTGATGTTTTCATAGATTTCAAGCAACTTTCACTGCGAAACACGTTAGTTCTTTGAATTTCATCGTTTCATGAACGTATCGTGAAATTACCATGATTTAGGGAAGATTTAGCTTAATCTTGATTGTTTCATAGATATTAAGCTACTTTCACTGCGAAACACGTTATTTCGTTGAATTCCATCGTTTCATGAATGTTTCGTGAAATATCCATGATTTAGCGAAGATTTCGCCCAATTTTGATGTTTTCATGGATATCTAGCTATTTACACTCCGAAACACGTTATTTCGTTGAATTTCAATGATTCATGAATGTTTCGTTATATAACCATCATTTAGCGGAGATTTCGTTTAATCTTGATGTTTTCGTAGATATCAAGCTACTTTCACTGCGAAACACGTTATTTCGTTGAATTTCATCGTTTCATGAATGTTTCGTGAAATAACTATGATTTAGCAATGATTAAGCTTAATTTCGAAATTTTCTTGGATATCTAACTACTTTCACTGCGAAACACGTTATTTCGTTGAATTTCATCGTGTCATGAATGTTTCGTGAAGTTTCCATGATTTAGCGGAGATATAGCTTAATTTTGATGTTTTCATTGATATCAAGCTACTTTCACTGCGAAACACGTTATCTAGTTGAATTTCATCGTTTCATGAATGTTTCGTGACATATACATGATTTAGCGAAGATTTAGCCTAATTTTGATGTTTTCATGGATATCTAGCTATACTCACTGCGAAACACGTTATTTCGTTGAATTTCAACGTTTCATGACTGTTTCGTGAAATAAACATGATTTAGCGGATATTTAGTTTAATTTTGATGCTTTCGTAGATATCAAGCTACTTTCACTGCGAAACACGTTATTTCGTTGAATTTCATCGTTTCATGAGTGTATCGTGAAATAACCATGATTTATCGAAGATTAAGATTAATTTTGATGTTTCATAGATTTCAAGCTACTTCACTGCGAAACACGTTATTTCGTTGAATTTCATCGTTTCATGAATGTTTCGTGAAGTATTCATGATTTAGCGGAGATTTAGCTTAATTTTTATGGTTTCATAGATATCAAGCTACTTTCACTGCGAAACACGTTATTTCGTTGAATTCCATCGTTTCATGAATTATTCGTGAAATATCCATGATTTAGCGAAGATTTGGCCTAATTTTGTTATTTTCATGGATATCTAGCTATTTTCACTGCGAAACTCGTTATTTCGTTGAATTTCATCGTTTCATGGATGTTTCGTGAAATAACCATGATTTAGCGATGATTAAGCTTAATTTTGAAATTTTCTTGGATATCTAACTACTTTCACTGCGAAACACGTTATTTCGTTGAATTTCATGGTTTCATGAATGTTTCGAAATATAACCATGATTTAGCGAAGATTTAGCCTAATTTTGATGTTTTCATGGATATCTAGCTATTTTCACTGCGAAACACGTTATTTCGTTGAATTTCAACGTTTCGTGAAATAACCATGATTTAGCGGAGATTTAGTTTAATTTTGATGTTTTCATAGATTTCAAGCAACTTTCACTGCGAAACACGTTAGTTCTTTGAATTTCGTCGCTTCATGAACGTATCGTGAAATTACCATGATTTAGGGAAGATATGGCTTAATCTTGATGGTTTCATTGATATCAAGCTACTTTCACTGCGAAACACGTTATTTCGTTGAATTCCATCGTTTCATGAATGTTACGTGAAATATCCATAATTTAGCGAAGATTTCGCCCAATTTTGATGTTTTCATGGATATCTAGCTATTTACACTCCGAAACACGTGATTTCGTTGAATTTCAACGATTCATGAATGTTTCGTTATATAACCATGATTTAGCGGAGATTTAGTTTAATTTTGATGTTTTCATAGATTTCAAGCTACTTTCACTGCGAAACACGATATTTCGTTGAATTTCATCGTTCCATGAATGTTTCGTGAAATAACCATGATTTAGCGAAGATTTAGCTTAATCTTGATGTTTTCGTAGATATCAAACTACTTTCACTGCGAAACACGTTATTTCGTTGAATTTCATCGTTTCATGAATGTTTCGTGAAATAACCATGATTTAGCGAAGATTTAGCTTAATTTTGATGCTTTCATAGATATCTTGTTATTTTCACTGCCAAACACGTTATTTCGTTGAATTTTATCGTTTCATGAATGTTTCGTGATATAACCATGCTTTAGCGAAGATTTAGCTTAATTTTGATGTTTTAATGGATATCTAGCTACTTTCACTGCGAAACACGTTATTTCGTTGAATTTCATCGTTTCATGAATGTTTCGTGAAATAACCATGATTTAGCGAAGATTTAGACTAATTTTGATGTTTTCATGGATATCTAGCTACTTTCACAGCGAAACACGTTATTTCGTTGAATTTCAACGATTCATGAATGTTTCGTTATATAACCATCATTTAGCGGAGATTTCGTTTAATCTTGATGTTTTCGTAGATATCAAGCTACTTTCACTGCGAAACACGTTATTTCGTTGAATTTCATCGTTTCATGAATGTTTCGTGAAATAACCATGATTTAGCAATGATTAAGCTTAATTTTGAAATTTTCTTGTATATCTAACTACTTTCACTGCGATACACGTTATTTCGTTGAATTTCATCGTGTCATGAATGTTTCGTGAAGTTTCCATGATTTAGCGGAGATATAGCTTAATTTTGATGTTTTCATTGATATCAAGCTACTTTCACTGCGAAACACGTTATTTAGTTGAATTTCATAGTTTCATGAATGTTTCGTGACATATCCATGAATTAGCGAAGATTTAGCCTAATTTTGATGATTTCATGGATATCTAGCTATTTTCACTGCGGAACACGTTATTTCATTGAATTGCATCGTTTCATGAATGTTTCGTGAAATAGCCATGTCTTAGCGAAGAATTAGCTTAATGTTGATGTTTTCATAGATATCAAGATCCTTACACTGCGAAACAGGTTATTTCTTTGAATTTCATTGTTCCATGAATGTTTCGTGAAATAACCATGATTAAGCGAAGATTTAGCTTAATCTTGGTGTTTTCGTAGATATCAAGCTACTTTCACTGCGAAAAACGTTATTTCGTTGAATTTCATCGTTTCATGAATGTTTCGTGAAATAACCATGATTTAGAGATGATTAAGCTTAATTTTGAAATTTTCTTGGATATCTAAATACTTTCACTGCGAAACACGTTATTTCGTTGAATTTCATCGTGTCATGAATGTTTCGTGAAGTTTCCATGATTTAGCGGAGATATAGCTTAATTTTGATGTTTTCATTGATATCAAGCTACTTTCACTGCGAAACACGTTATTTAGTTGAATTTCATCGTTTCATGAATGTTTCGTGACATATCCATGATTTAGCGAAGATTTAGCCTAATTTTGACGTTTCCATGGAAATCTAGCTATTCTCACTACGAAACACGTCATTTCGTTGAATTTCAACGTTTCATGAATGTTTCGTGAAATAACCATGATTTAGCGGAGATTTAGTTTAATTTTGATGCTTTCGTAGATATCAAGCTTCTTTCACTGCGAAACACGTTATTTCGTTGAATTTCATCGTTTCATGAGTGTTTCGTGAAATAACCATGATTTATCGAAGATTAAGATTAATTTTGATGTTTCATAGATTTCAAGCTACTTCACTGCGAAACTCGTTATTTCGTTGAATTTCATCGTTTCATTTATGTTTCGTGAAATAACCATGTTTTAGCGAAGATTCAGCTTAATTTTGATGTTTTCATGCATATCTAGCTTCTTTCACTGCGAAACACGTTATTTCGTTGAATATCATCGTTTCATGAATCTTTCGTGAAATAACCATGTTTTAGCGAAGATTTAGCTTAATTTTGTTGTTTTCATGGATATCTAGCTATTTACACTCCGAAACACATTATTTCGTTGAATTTCAACGATTCATGAATGTTTCGTTATATAACCATGATTTAGCGGAGATTTAGTTTAATTTTGATGTTTTCATAGATTTCAAGCTGCTTTCACTGCGAAACACGATATTTCGTTGAATTTCATCGTCCCATGAATGTTTCGTGAAATAACCATGATTTAGCGAAGATTTAGCTTAATCTTGATGTTTTCGTAGATATCAAACTACTTTCACTGCGAAACACGTTATTTCGTTGAATTTCATCGTTTCATGAATGTTTCGTGAAATAACCATGATTTAGCGATGATTAAGCTTAATTTTGAAATTTTCTTGGATATCTAACTACTTTCACTGCGAAACACGTTATTTCGTTGAATTTCATCGTTTCATGAATGTTTCGTGAAATAACCATGATTTAGCGAAGATTTCACCTAATTTTGATGTTTTCATGGATATCTAGCTATTTACACTCCGAAACACGTTATTTCGATGAATTTCAACGATTCATGAATGTTACGTGAAATATCCATGATTTAGCGAAGATTTCACCTAATTTTGATGTTTTCATGGATATCCAGCTATTTACACTCCGAAACACGTTATTTCGATGAATTTCAACGATTCATGAATGTTTCGTTATATAACCATAATTTAGCGGAGATTTCGTTTAATCTTGATGTTTTCGTAGATATCAAGCTACTTTCAATGCGAAACACGTTATTTCGTTGAAATTCATCGTTTCATGAATGTTTCGTGAAATAACTATGATTTAGCAATGATTAAGCTTAATTTTGAAATTTACTTGGATATCTAACTACTTTCACTGCGAAACACGTTGTTTCGTTGAATTTCATCGTGTCAAGAATGTTTCGTGAAGTTACCATGATTTAGCGGAGATATAGCTTAATTTTGATGTTTTCATTGATATCAAGCTACTTTCACTGCGAAACACGTTATTTAGTTGAATTTCATCGTTTCACGAATGTTTCGTGACATATCCATGATTTGGCGAAGATTTAGCCTAATTTTGATGTTTTCATGGATATCTAGCTATTCTCACTGCGAAACACGATATTTCGTTGAATTTCAACGTTTCATGAATGTTTCGTGATATAACAATGATTTAGCGAAGATTTTCTTAATTTAGATGTTTTCATGGATATCTAGCTACTTTCACTGCGAAACCGTTATTTCGTTGTATTTCATCGTTTCATGAATGTTTCCTGAAATAACTATGATTTAGCGAAGACTAAGCTTAATTTTGATGTTTTCATGGATATCTAACTACTTTCACTGCGAAACACGTTATTTCGTTGAATTTCATCTTTTCATAATTGTTTCGTGAATTAACCATGATTTAGCGGAGATTTAGCATAATTTTGATGTTTTCATAGATATCAAGCTACTTTCTCTGCGAAACACGTTATTTCGATGAATTTCATCGTTTCATGAATGTTTCGTGAAATAACCATGATTTAACGAAGATTAAGATTAATTTTGATGTTTCATAGATTTCAAGCTACTTCACTGCGAAACACGTTATTACGTTGAATTTCATCGTTTCATGAATGTTTCGTGAAATAACCATGTTTTAGCGAAGATTTAACTTAATTTTGATGATTTCATAGATATCAATCTACTTTCACTGCGAAACACGTTATTTCATTGAATTTCATCGTTTCATGAATGTTACGTGAAATAACCATGACTTAGCGAAGATTTTGCTTAATGTTGATGTTTTCATGGATATCAAGCTACTTACACTGCGAAACAGGTTATTTCTTTGAATTTCATCGTTCCATGAATGTTTCGTGAAATAACCATGATTTAGCAATGTTTAAGCTTAATTTTGAAATTTTCTTGGATATCTAACTACTTTCACTGCGAAACACGTTATTTCGTTGAATTTCATCGTGTCATGAATGTTTCGTGAAGTTTCCATGATTTAGCGGAGATATAGCTTAATTTTGATGTTTTCATTGATATCAAGCTACTTTCACTGCGAAACACGTTATTTCGTTGAATTTCAACGTTTCGTGAAATAACCATGATTTAGCGGAGATTTAGTTTAATTTTGATGTTTTCATAGATTTCAAGCAACTTTCACTGCGAAACACGTTAGTTCTTTGAATTTCATCGTTTCATGAACGTATCGTGAAATTACCATGATTTAGGGAAGGTTTAGCTTAATCTTGATGGTTTCATAGATATCAAGCTACTTTCACTGCGAAACACGTTATTTCGTTGAATTCCATCGTTTCATGAATGTTAGGTGAAATATCCATGATTTAGCGAAGATTTCGCCCAATTTTGATGTTTTCATGGATATCTAGCTATTTACAATCAGAAACACGTTATTTCGTTGAATTTCAACGATTCATGAATGTTTCGTTATATAACCATCATTTAGCGGAGATTTAGTTTAATCTTGATGTTTTCGTAGATATCAAGCTACTTTCACTGCGAAACACGTTATTTCGTTGAATTTCATCGTTTCATGAATGTTTCGTGAAATTACCATGATTTAGCAATGTTTAAGCTTAATTTTGAAATTTTCTTGGATATCTAACTACTTTCACTGCGAAACACGTTATTTCGTTGAATTTCATCGTGTCATGAATGTTTCGTGAAGTTTCCATGATTTAGCGGAGATATAGCTTAATTTTGATGTTTTCATTGATATCCAGCTACTTTCACTGCGAAACACGTTATTTAGTTGAATTTCATCGTTTCATGAATGTTTCGTGACATATCCATGATTTAGCGAAGATTTAGCCTAATTTTGATGTTTTCATGGATATCTAGCTATTTTCACTGCGAAACACGTTATTTCGTTGAATTTCAACGTTTCATGAATGTTTCGTGAAATAACCATGATTTAGAGGAGATTTAGTTTAATTTTGATGTTTTCATAGATTTCAAGCTACTTTCACTGCGAAACACGTTATTTCGTTGAATTTCATCGTTTCATGAGTGTTTCGTGAAATAACCATGATTTATCGAAGATTAAGATAAATTTTGATGTTTCATAGATTTCAAGCTACTTCACTGCGAAACACGTTATTTCGTTGAATTTCATCGTTTCATGAATGTTTCGTGAAGTATCCATGATTTAGCGGAGATTTAGCTTAATTTTGATGTTTTCATAGATATCAAGCTACTTTCACTGCGAAACACGTTATTTCGTTGAATTTCATCGTTTCATGAATGTTTCGTGAAATAACCATGATTTAGCGAAGATTTAGCTTAATTTTGATGTTTTTACAGATTTCAAGCTACTTTCACTGCGAAACATGTTCTTCCGTTTAATTTCATCGTTTCATGAATGTTTCGTGAAATAACCATTATCTAGCGAAGATTTTGCTCAATTTTGATGTTTTCATGGATATCTAGCTATTTACACTCCGAAACACATTATTTCGTTGAATTTCAACGATTCATGAATGTTTCGTTATATAACCATGATTTAGCGGAGATTTAGTTTAATTTTGATGTTTTCATAGATTTCAAGCTGCTTTCACTGCGAAACACGATATTTCGTTGAATTTCATCGTCCCATGAATGTTTCGTGAAATAACCATGATTTAGCGAAGATTTAGCTTAATCTTGATGTTTTCGTAGATATCAAACTACTTTCACTGCGAAACACGTTATTTCGTTGAATTTCATCGTTTCATGAATGTTTCGTGAAATAACCATGATTTAGCGATGATTAAGCTTAATTTTGAAATTTTCTTGGATATCTAACTACTTTCACTGCGAAACACGTTATTTCGTTGAATATCATCGTTTCATGAATGTTTCGTGAAATAACCATGATTTAGCGAAGATTTCACCTAATTTTGATGTTTTCATGGATATCCAGCTATTTACACTCCGAAACACGTTATTTCGATGAATTTCAACGATTCATGAATGTTTCGTTATATAACCATAATTTAGCGGAGATTTCGTTTAATCTTGATGTTTTCGTAGATATCAAGCTACTTTCAATGCGAAACACGTTATTTCGTTGAAATTCATCGTTTCATGAATGTTTCGTGAAATAACTATGATTTAGCAATGATTAAGCTTAATTTTGAAATTTACTTGGATATCTAACTACTTTCACTGCGAAACACGTTGTTTCGTTGAATTTCATCGTGTCAAGAATGTTTCGTGAAGTTACCATGATTTAGCGGAGATATAGCTTAATTTTGATGTTTTCATTGATATCAAGCTACTTTCACTGCGAAACACGTTATTTAGTTGAATTTCATCGTTTCACGAATGTTTCGTGACATATCCATGATTTAGCGAAGATTTAGCCTAATTTTGATGTTTTCATGGATATCTAGGTATTCTCACTGCGAAACACGATATTTCGTTGAATTTCAACGTTTCATGAATGTTTCGTGATATAACAATGATTTAGCGAAGATTTTCTTAATTTAGATGTTTTCATGGATATCTAGCTACTTTCACTGCGAAACCGTTATTTCGTTGTATTTCATCGTTTCATGAATGTTTCGTGAAATAACTATGATTTAGCGAAGACTAAGCTTAATTTTGATGTTTTCATGGATATCTAACTACTTTCACTGCGAAACACGTTATTTCGTTGAATTTCATCTTTTCATAATTGTTTCGTGAATTAACCATGATTTAGCGGAGATTTAGCATAATTTTGATGTTATCATAGATATCAAGCTACTTTCTCTGCGAAACACGTTATTTCGATGAATTTCATCGTTTCATGAATGTTTCGTGAAATAACCATGATTTAACGAAGATTAAGATTAATTTTGATGATTCATAGATTTCCAGCTTCTTCACTGCGAAACACGTTATTACGTTGAATTTCATCGTTTCATGAATGTTTCGTGAAATAACCATGTTTTAGCGAAGATTTAACTTAATTTTGATGATTTCATAGATATCAATCTACTTTCACTGCGAAACACGTTATTTCATTGAATTTCATCGTTTCATGAATGTTACGTGAAATAACCATGACTTAGCGAAGATTTTGCTTAATGTTGATGTTTTCATGGATATCAAGCTACTTACACTGCGAAACAGGTTATTTCTTTGAATTTCATCGTTCCATGAATGTTTCGTGAAATAACCATGATTTAGCGAAGATTTAGCTTAATCTTGATTTTTTCGTAGATATCAGGCTACTTTCACTGCGAAACACGTTATTTCGTTGAATTTCATCGTTTCATGAATGTTTCGTGAAATAACCATGATTTAGCGATGATTAAGATTAATTTTGAAATTCTCTTGGATATCCAACTACTTTCACTGCGAAACACGTTATTTCGTTGAATTCCATCGTTTCATGAATGTTACGTGAAATATCCATGATTTAGCGAAGATTTCGCCCAATTTTGATGTTTTCATGGATATCTAGCTATTTTCACTGCGAAACACGTTATTTCGTTGAATTTCAACGTTTCATGAATGTTTCGGGAAATAACCATGATTTAGCGGAGATTTAGTTTAATTTTGATGTTTTCATAGATTTCAAGCTACTTTCACTGCGAAACACGTTATTTCGTTGAATTTCATCGTTTCATGAGTGTTTCGTGAAATAACCATGATTTATCGAAGATTAAGATAAATTTTGATGTTTCATAGATTTCAAGCTACTTCACTGCGAAATACGTTATTTCGTTGAATTTCATCGTTTCATGAATGTTTCGTGAAGTATCCATGATTTAGCGGAGATTTAGCTTAATTTTTATGGTTTCATAGGTATCAAGCTACTTTCACTGCGAAACACGTTATTTCGTTGAATTCCATCGTTTCATGAATGATTCGTGGAATATCCATGATTTAGCGAAGATTTGGCCTAATTATGTTGTTTTCATGGATATCTAGCTATTTTCACTGCGAAACTCGTTATTTCGTTGAATTTCAACGTTTCATGAATGTTTCGTAAAATAACCATGTTTTAGCGACGATTTAGTTTAATATTGATATTTCCATAGATATCAAGCTACTTTCTCTGCGAAACACGTTATTTCGATGAATTTCATCGTTTCATGAATGTTTCGTGAAATAACCATGATTTATCGAAGATTAAGATTAATTATGATGTTTCATAGATTTCAAGCTACTTCACTGCGAAACGCGTTATTTCTTTGAATTTCATCGTTTCATGAATGTTTCGTGAAACAACCATGTTTTAGGGAAGATTTAGCTTAATTTTTATGATTTCATAGATATCAATCTACTTTCACTGCGAAACACGTTATTTCATTGAATTGCATCGTTTCATGAATGTTTCGTGAAATAGCCATGTCTTATCGAAGATTTTGCTTAATGTTGATGTTTTCATGGATATCAAGCTACTTACACTGCGAAACAGGTTATTTCTTTGAATTTCATCGTTCCATGAATGTTTCGTGAAATAACCATGATTTAGCGAAGATTTAGCTTAATCTTGATGTTTTCGTAGATATCAGGCTACTTTCACTGCGAAACACGTTAGTTCTTTGAATTTCATCGTTTCATGAACGTATCGTGAAATTACCATGATTTAGGGAAGATTTAGCTTAATCTTGATGGTTTCATAGATATTAAGCTACTTTCACTGCGAAACACGTTATTTCGTTGAATTCCATCTTTTCATGAATGTTACGTGAAATATCCATGATTTAGCGAAGATTTCGCCTAATTTTGATGTTTTCATGGATATCTAGCTATTTACACTCCGAAACACGTTATTTCGATGAATTTCAACGATTCATGAATGTTTCGTTATATAACCATAATTTAGCGGAGATTTCGTTTAATCTTGATGTTTTCGTAGATATCAAGCTACTTTCAATGCGAAACACGTTATTTCGTTGAAATTCATCGTTTCATGAATGTTTCGTGAAATAACTATGATTTAGCAATGATTAAGCTTAATTTTGAAATTTACTTGGATATCTAACTACTTTCACTGCGAAACACGTTGTTTCGTTGAATTTCATCGTGTCAAGAATGTTTCGTGAAGTTTCCATGATTTAGCGGAGATATAGCTTAATTTTGATGTTTTCATTGATATCAAGCTACTTTCACTGCGAAACACGTTATTTAGTTGAATTTCATCGTTTCACGAATGTTTCGTGACATATCCATGATTTGGCGAAGATTTAGCCTAATTTTGATGTTTTCATGGATATCTAGCTATTCTCACTGCGAAACACGATATTTCGTTGAATTTCAACGTTTCATGAATGTTTCGTGATATAACAATGATTTAGCGAAGATTTTCTTAATTTAGATGTTTTCATGGATATCTAGCTACTTTCACTGCGAAACCGTTATTTCGTTGTATTTCATCGTTTCATGAATGTTTCCTGAAATAACTATGATTTAGCGAAGACTAAGCTTAATTTTGATGTTTTCATGGATATCTAACTACTTTCACTGCGAAACACGTTATTTCGTTGAATTTCATCTTTTCATAATTGTTTCGTGAATTAACCATGATTTAGCGGAGATTTAGCATAATTTTGATGTTTTCATAGATATCAAGCTACTTTCTCTGCGAAACACGTTATTTCGATGAATTTCATCGTTTCATGAATGTTTCGTGAAATAACCATGATTTAACGAAGATTAAGATTAATTTTGATGTTTCATAGATTTCAAGCTACTTCACTGCGAAACACGTTATTACGTTGAATTTCATCGTTTCATGAATGTTTCGTGAAATAACCATGTTTTAGCGAAGATTTAACTTAATTTTGATGATTTCATAGATATCAATCTACTTTCACTGCGAAACACGTTATTTCATTGAATTTCATCGTTTCATGAATGTTACGTGAAATAACCATGACTTAGCGAAGATTTTGCTTAATGTTGATGTTTTCATGGATATCAAGCTACTTACACTGCGAAACAGGTTATTTCTTTGAATTTCATCGTTCCATGAATGTTTCGTGAAATAACCATGATTTAGCGAAGATTTAGCTTAATCTTGATGTTTTCGTAGATATCAGGCTACTTTCACTGCGAAACACGTTATTTCGTTGAATTTCATCGTTTCATGAATGTTTCGTGAAATAACCATGATTTAGCGATGATTAAGCTTAATTTTGAAATTCTCTTGGATATCCAACTACTTTCACTGCGAAACACGTTATTTCGTTGAATTCCATCGTTTCATGAATGTTACGTGAAATATCCATGATTTAGCGAAGATTTCGCCCAATTTTGATGTTTTCATGGATATCTAGCTATTTTCACTGCGAAACACGATATTTCGTTGAATTTCAACGTTTCATGAATGTTTCGTGAAATAACCATGATTTAGCGGAGATTTAGTTTAATTTTGATGTTTTCATAGATTTCAAGCTACTTTCACTGCGAAACACGTTATTTCGTTGAATTTCATCGTTTCATGAGTGTTTCGTGAAATAACCATGATTTATCGAAGATTAAGATAAATTTTGATGTTTCATAGATTTCAAGCTACTTCACTGCGAAACACGTTATTTCGATGAATTTCATCGTTTCATGAATGTTTCGTGAAGTATCCATGATTTAGCGGAGATTTAGCTTAATTTTTATGGTTTCATAGATATCAAGCTACTTTCACTGCGAAACACGTTATTTCGTTGAATTCCATCGTTTCATGAATGATTCGTGGAGTATCCATGATTTAGCGAAGATTTGGCCTAATTTTGTTGTTTTCATGGATATCTAGCTATTTTCACTGCGAAACTCGTTATTTCGTTGAATTTCAACGTTTCATGAATGTTTCGTAAAATAACCATGTTTTAGCGACGATTTAGTTTAATATTGATATTTCCATAGATATCAAGCTACTTTCTCTGCGAAACACGTTATTTCGATGAATTTCATCGTTTCATGAATGTTTCGTGAAATAACCATGATTTATCGAAGATTAAGATTAATTATGATGTTTCATAGATTTCAAGCTACTTCACTGCGAAACGCGTTATTTCTTTGAATTTCATCGTTTCATGAATGTTTCGTGAAACAACCATGTTTTAGGGAAGATTTAGCTTTATTTTTATGATTTCATAGATATCAATCTACTTTCACTGCGAAACACGTTATTTCATTGAATTGCATCGTTTCATGAATGTTTCGTGAAATAGCCATGTCTTAGCGAAGATTTTGCTTAATGTTGATGTTTTCATGGATATCAAGCTACTTACACTGCGAAACAGGTTATTTCTTTGAATTTCATCGTTCCATGAATGTTTCGTGAAATAACCATGATTTAGCGAAGATTTAGCTTAATCTTGATGTTTTCGTAGATATCAGGCTACTTTCACTGCGAAACACGTTATTTCGTTGAATTTCATCGTTTCATGAATGTTTCGTGAAATAACCATGATTTAGCGATGATTGAGCTTAATTTTGAAATCTCTTGGATATCCAACTACTTTCACTGCGAAACACGTTATTTCGTTGAATTCCATCGTTTCATGAATGTTACGTGAAATATCCATGATTTAGCGAAGATTTCGCCCAATTTTGATGTTTTCATGGATATCTAGCTATTTTCACTGCGAAACACGTTATTTCGTTGAATTTCAACGTTTCATGAATGTTTCGTGAAATAACCATGATTTAGCGGAGATTTAGTTTAATTTTGATGTTTTCATAGATTTCAAGCTACTTTCACTGCGAAACACGTTATTTCGTTGAATTTCATCGTTTCATGAGTGTTCCGTGAAATAACCATGATTTATCGAAGATTAAGATAAATTTTGATGTTTCATAGATTTCAAGCTACTTCACTGCGAAACACGTTATTTCGTTGAATTTCATCGTTTCATGAATGTTTCGTGAAGTATCCATGATTTAGCGGAGATTTAGCTTAATTTTTATGGTTTCATAGATATCAAGCTACTTTCACTGCGAAACACGTTATTTCGTTGAATTCCATCGTTTCATGAATGATTCGTGGAATAACCATGATTTAGCGAAGATTTGGCCTAATTTTGTTGTTTTCATGGATATCTAGCTATTTTCACTGCGAAACTCGTTATTTCGTTGAATTTCAACGTTTCATGAATGTTTCGTAAAATAACCATGTTTTAGCGACGAATTTGTTTAATTTTGATATTTCCATAGATATCAAGCTACTTTCTCTGCGAAACACGTTATTTCGATGAATTTCATCGTTTCATGAATGTTTCGTGAAATAACCATGATTTATCGAAGATTAAGATTAATTATGATGTTTCATAGATTTCAAGCTACTTCACTGCGAAACGCGTTATTTCGTTGAATTTCATCGTTTCATGAATGTTTCGTGAAACAACCATGTTTTAGGGAAGATTTAGCTTAATTTTTATGATTTCATAGATATCAATCTACTTTCACTGCGAAACACGTTATTTCATTGAATTGCATCGTTTCATGAATGTTTCGTGAAATAGCCATGTCTTAGCGAAGAATTAGCTTAATGTTGATGTTTTCATAGATATCAAGCTACTTACACTGCGAAGCAGGCTATTTCTTTCAATTTCATCGTTCCATGAATGTTTCGTGTAATAACCATGATTAAGCGAAGATTTAGCTTAATCTTGATGTTTTCGTTGATATCAAGCTACTTTCGCTGAGAAAAACGTTATTTCGTTGAATTTCATCGTTTAATGAATGTTTCGTGAAATAACCATGATTTAGCGATGATTAAGCTTAATTTTGAAATTTTCTTGGATATCTAACTACTTTCACTGCGAAACACGTTATTTCGTTGAATTTCATCGTGTCATGAATGTTTCGTGAAGTTTCCATGATTTAGCGGAGATATAGCTTAATTTTGATGTTTTCATTGATATCCAGCTACTTTCACTGCGAAACACGTTATTTAGTTGAATTTCATCGTTTCATGAATGTTTCGTGACATATCCATGATTTAGCGAAGATTTAGCCTAATTTTGACGTTTTCATGGAAATCTAGCTATTCTCACTGCGATACACGTTATTTCGTTGAATTTCAACGTTTCATGAATGTTTCGTGAAATAACCATGATTTAGCGAAGATTTAGTTTAATTTTGATGCTTTCGTAGATATCAAGCTTCTTTCACTGCGAAACACGTTATTTCGTTGAATTTCATCGTTTCATGAATGTTTCGTGAAATAACCATGATTTAGCGATGATAAGCTTAATTTTGAAATTCTCTTGGATATCCAACTACTTTCACTGCGAAACACGTTATTTCGGTGAATTCCATCGTTTCATGAATGTTACGTGAAATATCCATGATTTAGCGAAGATTTCGCCCAATTTTGACGTTTTCATGGATATCTAGCTATTTTCACTGCGAAACACGTTATTTCGTTGAATTTCAACGTTTCATGAATGTTTCGTGAAATAACCATGATAAAGCGGAGATTTAGTTTAATTTTCATGTTTTCATAGATTTCAAGCTACTTTCACTGCGAAACACGTTATTTCGTTAAATTTCATCGTTTCATGAGTGTTTCGTGAAATAACCATGATTTATCGAAGATTAAGATAAATTTTGATGTTTCATAGATTTCAAGCTACTTCACTGCGAAACACGTTATTTCGTTGAATTTCATCGTTTCATGAATGTTTCGTGAAGTATCCATGATTTAGCGGAGATTTAGCTTAATTTTTATGGTTTCATAGACATCAAGCTACTTTCACTGCGAAACACGTTATTTCGTTGAATTCTATCGTTTCATGAATGATTCGTGAAATGTCCATGATTTAGCGAAGATTTGGCCTAATTTTGTTGTTTTCATGGATATCTAGCTATTTTCACTGCGAAACTCGTTATTTCGTTGAATTTCAACGTTTCATGAATGCTTCGTAAAATAACCATGTTTTAGCGACGATTTAGTTTAATTTCGATATTTCCATAGATATCAAGCTACTTTCTCTGCGAAACACGTTATTTCGATGAATTTCATCGTTTCATGAATGTTTCGTGAAATAACCATGATTTATCGAAGATTAAGATTAATTTTGATGGTTCATAGATTTCAAGCTACTTCACTGCGAAACGCGTTATTTCGTTGAATTTCATCGTTTCATGAATGTTTCGTGAAACAACCATGTTTTATGGAAGATTTAGCTTAATTTTGATGATTTCATAGATATCAATCTACTTTCACTGCGAAACACGTTATTTCATTGAATTGCATCGTTTCATGAATGTTTCGTGAAATAGCCATGTCTTAGCGAAGAATTAGCTTAATGTTGATGTTTTCATAGATATCAAGCTACTTACACTGCGAAACAGGCTATTTCTTTCAATTTCATCGTTCCATGAATGTTTCGTGTAATAACCATGATTAAGCGAAGATTTAGCTTAATCTTGATGTTTTCGTAGATATCAAGCTACTTTCACTGCGAAAAACGTTATTTCGTTGAATTTCATCGTTTCATGAATGTTTCGTGAAATAACCATGATTTAGCGATGATTAAGCTTAATTTTGAAATTTTCTTGGATATCTAACTACTTTCACTGCGAAACACGTTATTTCGTTGAATTTCATCGTGTCATGAATGTTTCGTGAAGTTTCCATGATTTAGCGGAGATATAGCTTAATTTTGATGTTTTCATTGATATCAAGCTACTTTCACTGCGAAACACGTTATTTAGTTGCATTTCATCGTTTCATGAATGTTTCGTGACATATCCATGATTTAGCGAAGATTTAGCCTAATTTTGACGTTTTCATGGAAATCTAGCTATTCTCACTGCGAAACACGTTATTTCGTTGAATTTCAACGTTTGATGAATGTTTCGTGTAATAACCATGATTAAGCGAAGATTTAGCTTAATCTAGATGTTTTCGTAGATATCAAGCTACTTTCACTGCGAAAAACGTTATTTCGTTGAATTTCATCGTTTCATGACTGTTTCGTGAAATAACCATGATTTAGCGATGATTAAGCTTAATTTTGAAATTTTCTTGGATATCTAACTACTTTCACTGCGAAACACGTTATTTCGTTGAATTTCATCGTGTCATGAATGTTTCGTGAAGTTTCCATGATTTAGCGGAGATATAGCTTAATTTTGATGTTCTCATTGATATCAAGCTACTTTCACTGCGAAACACGTTATTTAGTTGAATTTCATCGTTTCATGAATGTTTCGTGACATATCCATGATTTAGCGAAGATTTGGCCTAATTTTGTTGTTTTCATGGATATCTAGCTATTTTCACTGCGAAACTCGTTATTTCGTTGAATTTCAACGTTTCATGAATGTTTCGTAAACTAACCATGTTTTAGCGACGATTTAGTTTAATTTTGATATTTCCATAGATATCAAGCTACTTTCTCTGCGAAACACGTTATTTCGATGAATTTCATCGTTTCATGAATGTTTCGTGAAATAACCATGATTTATCGAAGATTAAGATTAATTTTGACGTTTCATAGATATCAAGCTACTTCACTGCGAAACGCGTTATTTCGTTGAATTTCATCGTTTCATGAATGTTTCGTGAAACAACCATGTTTTAGGGAAGATTTAGCTTAATTTTGATGATTTCATAGATATCAATCTACTTTCACTGCGAAACACGTTATTTCATTGAATTGCATCGTATCATGAATGTTTCGTGAAATAGCCATGTCTTAGCGAAGAAGTAGCTTAATGTTGATGTTTTCATAGATATCAAGCTACTTACACTGCGAAACAGGCTATTTCTTTCAATTTCATCGTTTGATGAATGTTTCGTGTAATAACCATGATTAAGCGAAGATTTAGCTTAATCTTGATGTTTTCGTAGATATCAAGCTACTTTCACTGCGAAAAACGTTATTTCGTTGAATTTCATCGTTTCATGACTGTTTAGTGAAATAACCATGATTTAGCGATGATTAAGCTTAATTTTGAAATTTTCTTGGATATCTAACTACTTTCACTGCGAAACACGTTATTTCGTTGAATTTCATCGTGTCATGAATGTTGCGTGAAGTTTCCATGATTTAGCGGAGATATAGCTTAATTTTGATGTTTTCATTGATATCAAGCTACTTTCACTGCGAAACACGTTATTTAGTTGAATTTCATCGTTTCATGAATGTTTCGTGACATATCCATGATTTAGCGAAGATTTAGCCTAATTTTGACGTTTTCATGGAAATCTAGATATTCTCACTGCGAAACACGTTATTTCGTTGAATTTCAACGTTTCATGAATGTTTCGTGAAATAACCATGATTTAGCGGAGATTTAGTTTAATTTTGATGCTTTTGTAGATATCAAGCTACTTTCACTGCGAAACACGTTATTTCGTTGAATTTCATCGTTTCATGAGTGTTTCGTGAAATAACCATGATTTATCGAAGATAAAGATTAATTTTGATGTTTCATAGATTTCAAGCTACTTCCCTGCGAAACACGTTATTTCGTTGAATTTCATCTTTTCATGAATGTTCCGTGAAGTATCCATGATTTAGCGGAGATTTAGCTTAATTTTTATGGTTTCATAGATATCACGCTACTTTCACTGCGAAACACGTTATTTCGTTGAATTCCATCGTTTCATGAATGACTCGTGAAATATGCATGATTTAGCGAAGATTTGGCCTAATTTTGTTGTTTTCATGGATATCTAGCTATTTTCACTGCGAAACTCGTTATTTCGTTGAATTTCAACGTTTCATGAATGTTTCGTAAACTAACCATGTTTTAGCGACGATTTAGATTAATTTTGATATTTCCATAGATATCAAGCTACTTTCTCTGCGAAACACGTTATTTCGATGAATTTCATCGTTTCATGAATGTTTCGTGAAATAACCATGATTTATCGAAGATTAAGATTAATTTTGATGTTTCATAGATATCAAGCTACTTCACTGCGAAACGCGTTATTTCGTTGAATTTCATCGTTTCATGAATGTTTCGTGAAACAACCATGTTTTAGGGAAGATTTAGCTTAATTTTGATGATTTCATAGATATCAATCTACTTTCACTGCGAAACAAGTTATTTCATTGAATTGCATCGTATCATGAATGTTTCGTGAAATAGCCATGTCTTAGCGAAGAATTAGCTTAATGTTGATGTTTTCATAGATATCAAGCTACTTACACTGCGAAACAGGCTATTTCTTTCAATTTCATCGTTTGATGAATGTTTCGTGTAATAACCATGATTAAGCGAAGATTTAGCTTAATCTTGATGTTTTCGTAGATATCAAGCTACTTTCACTGCGAAAAACGTTATTTCGTTGAATTTCATCGTTTCATGACTGTTTAGTGAAATAACCATGATTTAGCGATGATTAAGCTTAATTTTGAAATTTTCTTGGATATCTAACTACTTTCACTGCGAAACACGTTATTTCGTTGAATTTCATCGTGTCATGAATGTTTCGTGAAGTTTCCATGATTTAGCGGAGATATAGCTTAATTTTGATGTTTTCATTGATATCAAGCTACTTTCACTGCGAAACACGTTATTTAGTTGAATTTCATCGTTTCATGAATGTTTCGTGACATATCCATGATTTAGCGAAGATTTAGCCTAATTTTGACGTTTTCATGGAAATCTAGCTATTCTCACTGCGAAACACGTTATTTCGTTGAATTTCAACGTTTCATGAATGTTTCGTGAAATAACCATGATTTAGCGGAGATTTAGTTTAATTTTGATGCTTTCGTAGATATCAAGCTACTTTCACTGCGAAACACGTTATTTCGTTGAATTTCATCGTTTCATGAGTGTTTCGTGAAATAACCATGATTTATCGAAGATAAAGATTAATTTTGATGTTTCATAGATTTCAAGCTACTTCCCTGCGAAACACGTTATTTCGTTGAATTTCATCTTTTCATGAATGTTTCGTAAAATAACCATGTTTTAGCGACGATTTAGTTTAATTTTGATATTTCCATAGATATCAAGCTACTTTCTCTGCGAAACACGTTATTTCGATGAATTTCATCGTTTCATGAATGTTTCGTGAAATAACAATGATTTATCGAAGATTAAGATTAATTTTGATGTTTCATAGATATCAAGCTACTTCACTGCGAAACGCGTTATTTCGTTGAATTTCATCGTTTCATGAATGTTTCGTGAAACAACCATGTTTTAGGGAAGATTTAGCTTAATTTTGATGATTTCATAGATATCAATCTACTTTCACTGCGAAACAAGTTATTTCATTGAATTGCATCGTATCATGAATGTTTCGTGAAATAGCCATGTCTTAGCGAAGAATTAGCTTAATGTTGATGTTTTCATAGATATCAAGCTACTTACACTGCGAAACAGGCTATTTCTTTCAATTTCATCGTTCCATGAATGTTTCGTGTAATAACCATGATTAAGCGAAGATTTAGCTTAATCTTGATGTTTTCGTAGATATCAAGCTACTTTCACTGCGAAAAACGTTATTTCGTTGAATTTCATCGTTTCATGAATGTTTCGTGAAATAACCATGATTAAGCTTAATTTTGAAATTTTCTTGGATATCTAACTACTTTCACTGCGAAACACGTTATTTCGTTGAATTTCATCGTGTCATGAATGTTTCGTGAAGTTTCCATGATTTAGCGGAGATATAGCTTAATTTTGATGTTTTCATTGATATCAAGCTACTTTCACTGCGAAACACGTTATTTAGTTGAATTGCATCGTTTCATGAATGTTTCGTGACATATCCATGATTTAGCGAAGATTTAGCCTAATTTTGACGTTTTCATGGAAATCTAGCTATTCTCATTGCGTAACACGTTATTTCGTTGAATTTCAACGTTTCATGAATGTTTCGTGAAATAACCATGATTTAGCGGAGATTTAGTTTAATTTTGATGCTTTCGTAGATATCAAGCTACTTTCACTGCGAAACACGTTATTTCGTTGAATTTCATCGTTTCATGAGTGTTTCGTGAAATAACCATGATTTATCGAAGATTAAGGTTAATTTTGATGTTTCATAGATTTCAAGCTACTTCACTGCGAAACACGTTATTTCGTTGAATTTCATCGTTTCATGTATGTTTCGTGAGATAACCATGCTTTAGCGAAGATTTAGCTTAATTTTCATGTTTTCATGGATATCTGACTACTTTCACTGCGAAACACGTTATTTCGTTGAATTTCATGGTTTCATGAATGTTTCGAAATATAAACATGATTTAGCGAAGATTTAGCCTAATTTTGATGTTTTCATGGATATCTAGCTATTTTCACTGCGAAACACGTTATTTCGTTGAATTTCAACGTTTCGTGAAATAACCATGATTTAGCGGAGATTTAGTTTAATTTTGATGTTATCATAGATTTCAAGCAACTTTCACTGCGAAACACGTTAGTACCTTGAATTTCATCGTTTCATGAACGTATCGTGAAATTTCCATGATTTAGGGAAGATTTAGCTTAATCTTGATGGTTTCATAGATATCAAGCTACTTTCACTGCGAAACACGTTATTTCGTTGAATTCCATCGTTTCATGGATGTTACGTGAAATATCCATGATTTAGCGAAGATTTCGCCCAATTTTGATGTTTTCATGGATATCTAGCTATTTACACTCCGAAACACGTTATTTCGTTGAATTTGAACGATTCATGAGTGTTTCGTGAAATAACCATGATTTATCGAAGATTAAGATTAATTTTGATGTTTCATAGATTTCAAGCTACTTCACTGCGAAACACGTTATTTCGTTGAATTTCATCGTTTCATGTATGTTTCGTGAAATAACCATGCTTTAGCGAAGATTTAGCTTAATTTTCATGTTTTCATGGATATCTGACTACTTTCACTGCGAAACACGTTATTTCGTTGAATTTCATCGTTTCATGAATGTTTCGTGAAACAACCATGTTTTAGGGAAGATTTAGCTTAATTTTGATGATTTCATAGATATCAATCTACTTTCACTGCGAAACACGTTATTCCATTGAATTGCATCGTATCATGAATGTTTCGTGAAATAGCCATGTCTTAGCGAAGAATTAGCTTAATGTTGATGTTTTCATAGATATCAAGCTACTTACACTGCGAAACAGGCTATTTCTTTCAATTTCATCGTTTGATGAATGTTTCGTGTAATAACCATGATTAAGCGAAGATTTAGCTTAATCTTGATGTTTTCGTAGATATCAAGCTACTTTCACTGCGAAAAACGTTATTTCGTTGAATTTCATCGTTTCATGACTGTTTAGTGAAATAACCATGATTTAGCGATGATTAAGCTTAATTTTGAAATTTTCTTGGATATCTAACTACTTTCACTGCGAAACACGTTATTTCGTTGAATTTCATCGTGTCATGAATGTTTCGTGAAGTTTCCATGATTTAGCGGAGATATAGCTTAATTTTGATGTTTTCATTGATATCAAGCTACTTTCACTGCGAAACACGTTATTTAGTTGAATTTCATCGTTTCATGAATGTTTCGTGACATATCCATGATTTAGCGAAGATTTAGCCTAATTTTGACGTTTTCATGGAAATCTAGATATTCTCACTGCGAAACACGTTATTTCGTTGAATTTCAACGTTTCATGAATGTTTCGTGAAATAACCATGATTTAGCGGAGATTTAGTTTAATTTTGATGCTTTCGTAGATATCAAGCTACTTTCACTGCGAAACACGTTATTTCGTTGAATTTCATCGTTTCATGAGTGTTTCGTGAAATAACCATGATTTATCGAAGATAAAGATTAATTTTGATGTTTCATAGATTTCAAGCTACTTCCCTGCGAAACACGTTATTTCGTTGAATTTCATCTTTTCATGAATGTTCCGTGAAGTATCCATGATTTAGCGGAGATTTAGCTTAATTTTTATGGTTTCATAGATATCACGCTACTTTCACTGCGAAACACGTTATTTCGTTGAATTCCATCGTTTCATGAATGACTCGTGAAATATGCATGATTTAGCGAAGATTTGGCCTAATTTTGTTGTTTTCATGGATATCTAGCTATTTTCACTGCGAAACTCGTTATTTCGTTGAATTTCAACGTTTCATGAATGTTTCGTAAACTAACCATGTTTTAGCGACGATTTAGTTTAATTTTGATATTTCCATAGATATCAAGCTACTTTCTCTGCGAAACACGTTATTTCGATGAATTTCATCGTTTCATGAATGTTTCGTGAAATAACCATGATTTATCGAAGATTAAGATTAATTTTGATGTTTCATAGATATCAAGCTACTTCACTGCGAAACGCGTTATTTCGTTGAATTTCATCGTTTCATGAATGTTTCGTGAAACAACCATGTTTTAGGGAAGATTTAGCTTAATTTTGATGATTTCATAGATATCAATCTACTTTCACTGCGAAACAAGTTATTTCATTGAATTGCATCGTATCATGAATGTTTCGTGAAATAGCCATGTCTTAGCGAAGAATTAGCTTAATGTTGATGTTTTCATAGATATCAAGCTACTTACACTGCGAAACAGGCTATTTCTTTCAATTTCATCGTTTCATGAATGTTTCGTGTAATAACCATGATTAAGCGAAGATTTAGCTTAATCTTGATGTTTTCGTAGATATCAAGCTACTTTCACTGCGAAAAACGTTATTTCGTTGAATTTCATCGTTTCATGAATGTTTCGTGAAATAACCATGATTTAGCGATGATTAAGCTTAATTTTGAAATTTTCTTGGATATCTAACTACTTTCACTGCGAAACACGTTATTTCGTTGAATTTCATCGTGTCATGAATGTTTCGTGAAGTTTCCATGATTTAGCGGAGATATAGCTTAATTTTGATGTTTTCATTGATATCAAGCTACTTTCACTGCGAAACACGTTATTTAGTTGAATTGCATCGTTTCATGAATGTTTCGTGACATATCCATGATTTAGCGAAGATTTAGCCTAATTTTGACGTTTTCATGGAAATCTAGCTATTCTCATTGCGTAACACGTTATTTCGTTGAATTTCAACGTTTCATGAATGTTTCGTGAAATAACCATGATTTAGCGGAGATTTAGTTTAATTTTGATGCTTTCGTAGATATCAAGCTACTTTCACTGCGAAACACGTTATTTCGTTGAATTTCATCGTTTCATGAGTGTTTCGTGAAATAACCATGATTTATCGAAGATAAAGATTAATTTTGATGTTTCATAGATTTCAAGCTACTTCCCTGCGAAACACGTTATTTCGTTGAATTTCATCTTTTCATGAATGTTTCGTAAAATAACCATGTTTTAGCGACGATTTAGTTTAATTTTGATATTTCCATAGATATCAAGCTACTTTCTCTGCGAAACACGTTATTTCGATGAATTTCATCGTTTCATGAATGTTTCGTGAAATAACAATGATTTATCGAAGATTAAGATTAATTTTGATGTTTCATAGATATCAAGCTACTTCACTGCGAAACGCGTTATTTCGTTGAATTTCATCGTTTCATGAATGTTTCGTGAAACAACCATGTTTTAGGGAAGATTTAGCTTAATTTTGATGATTTCATAGATATCAATCTACTTTCACTGCGAAACAAGTTATTTCATTGAATTGCATCGTATCATGAATGTTTCGTGAAATAGCCATGTCTTAGCGAAGAATTAGCTTAATGTTGATGTTTTCATAGATATCAAGCTACTTACACTGCGAAACAGGCTATTTCTTTCAATTTCATCGTTCCATGAATGTTTCGTGTAATAACCATGATTAAGCGAAGATTTAGCTTAATCTTGATATTTTCGTAGATATCAAGCTACTTTCACTGCGAAAAACGTTATTTCGTTGAATTTCATCGTTTCATGAATGTTTCGTGAAATAACCATGATTTAGCGAGATTAAGCTTAATTTTGATTTTCTGAATCACTACTTTCACTGGAAACACGTTATTTCTGAATTTCATAACCATGATTTAGCGATGATTAAGCTTAATTTTGAAATTTTCTTGGATATCTAACTACTTTCACTGCGAAACACGTTATTTCGTTGAATTTCATCGTGTCATGAATGTTTCGTGAAGTTTCCATGATTTAGCGGAGATATAGCTTAATTTTGATGTTTTCATTGATATCAAGCTACTTTCACTGCGAAACACGTTATTTAGTTGAATTGCATCGTTTCATGAATGTTTCGTGACATATCCATGATTTAGCGAAGATTTAGCCTAATTTTGACGTTTTCATGGAAATCTAGCTATTCTCATTGCGTAACACGTTATTTCGTTGAATTTCAACGTTTCATGAATGTTTCGTGAAATAACCATGATTTAGCGGAGATTTAGTTTAATTTTGATGCTTTCGTAGATATCAAGCTACTTTCACTGCGAAACACGTTATTTCGTTGAATTTCATCGTTTCATGAGTGTTTCGTGAAATAGCCATGTCTTAGCGAAGAATTAGCTTAATGTTGATGTTTTCATAGATATCAAGCTACTTACACTGCGAAACAGGCTATTTCTTTCAATTTCATCGTTCCATGAATGTTTCGTGTAATAACCATGATTAAGCGAAGATTTAGCTTAATCTTGATATTTTCGTAGATATCAAGCTACTTTCACTGCGAAAAACGTTATTTCGTTGAATTTCATCGTTTCATGAATGTTTCGTGAAATAACCATGATTTAGCGATGATTAAGCTTAATTTTGAAATTTTCTTGGATATCTAACTACTTTCACTGCGAAACACGTTATTTCGTTGAATTTCATCGTGTCATGAATGTTTCGTGAAGTTTCCATGATTTAGCGGAGATATAGCTTAATTTTGATGTTTTCATTGATATCAAGCTACTTTCACTGCGAAACACGTTATTTCGTTGAATTTCATCGTTTCATGTATGTTTCGTGAGATAACCATGCTTTAGCGAAGATTTAGCTTAATTTTCATGTTTTCATGGATATCTGACTACTTTCACTGCGAAACACGTTATTTCGTTGAATTTCATGGTTTCATGAATGTTTCGAAATATAAACATGATTTAGCGAAGATTTAGCCTAATTTTGATGTTTTCATGGATATCTAGCTATTTTCACTGCGAAACACGTTATTTCGTTGAATTTCAACGTTTCGTGAAATAACCATGATTTAGCGGAGATTTAGTTTAATTTTGATGTTATCATAGATTTCAAGCAACTTTCACTGCGAAACACGTTAGTACCTTGAATTTCATCGTTTCATGAACGTATCGTGAAATTTCCATGATTTAGGGAAGATTTAGCTTAATCTTGATGGTTTCATAGATATCAAGCTACTTTCACTGCGAAACACGTTATTTCGTTGAATTCCATCGTTTCATGGATGTTACGTGAAATATCCATGATTTAGCGAAGATTTCGCCCAATTTTGATGTTTTCATGGATATCTAGCTATTTACACTCCGAAACACGTTGTTTCGTTGAATTTGAACGATTCATGAGTGTTTCGTGAAATAACCATGATTTATCGAAGATTAAGATTAATTTTGATGTTTCATAGATTTCAAGCTACTTCACTGCGAAACACGTTATTTCGTTGAATTTCATCGTTTCATGTATGTTTCGTGAAATAACCATGCTTTAGCGAAGATTTAGCTTAATTTTCATGTTTTCATGGATATCTGACTACTTTCACTGCGAAACACGTTATTTCGTTGAATTTCATCGTTTCATGAATGTTTCGTGAAACAACCATGTTTTAGGGAAGATTTAGCTTAATTTTGATGATTTCATAGATATCAATCTACTTTCACTGCGAAACACGTTATTTCATTGAATTGCATCGTATCATGAATGTTTCGTGAAATAGCCATGTCTTAGCGAAGAATTAGCTTAATGTTGATGTTTTCATAGATATCAAGCTACTTACACTGCGAAACAGGCTATTTCTTTCAATTTCATCGTTTGATGAATGTTTCGTGTAATAACCCTGATTAAGCGAAGATTTACCTTAATCTTGATGTTTTCGTAGATATCAAGCTACTTTCACTGCGAAAAACGTTATTTCGTTGAATTTCATCGTTTCATGACTGTTTCGTGAAATAACCATGATTAAGCTTAATTTTGAAATTTTCTTGGATATCTAACTACTTTCACTGCGAAACACGTTATTTCGTTGAATTTCATCGTGTCATGAATGTTTCGTGAAGTTTCCATGATTTAGCGGAGATATAGCTTAATTTTGATGTTTTCATTGATATCCAGCTACTTTCACTGCGAAACACGTTATTTAGTTGAATTTCATCGTTTCATGAATGTTTCGTGACATATCCATGATTTAGCGAAGATTTAGCCTAATTTTGACGTTTTCATGGAAATCTAGATATTCTCACTGCGAAACACGTTATTTCGTTGAATTTCAACGTTTCATGAATGTTTCGTGAAATAACCATGATTTAGCGGAGATTTAGTTTAATTTTGATGCTTTCGTAGATATCAAGCTACTTTCACTGCGAAACACGTTATTTCGTTGAATTTCATCGTTTCATGAGTGTTTCGTGAAATAACCATGATTTATCGAAGATAAAGATTAATTTTGATGTTTCATAGATTTCAAGCTACTTCCCTGCGAAAAACGTTATTTCGTTGAATTTCATCTTTTCATGAATGTTTCGTGAAGTATCCATGATTTAGCGGAGATTTAGCTTAATTTTTATGGTTTCATAGATATCACGCTACTTTCACTGCGAAACACGTTATTTCGTTGAATTCCATCGTTTCATGAATGACTCGTGAAATATCCATGATTTAGCGAAGATTTGGCCTAATTTTGTTGTTTTCATGGATATCTAGCTATTTTCACTGCGAAACTCGTTATTTCGTTGAATTTCAACGTTTCATGAATGTTTCGTAAAATAACCATGTTTTAGCGACGATTTAGTTTAATTTTGATATTTCCATAGATATCAAGCTACTTTCTCTGCGAAACACGTTATTTCGATGAATTTCATCGTTTAATGAATGTTTCGTGAAATAACCATGATTTATCGAAGATTAAGATTAATTTTGATGTTTCATATATATCAAGCTACTTCACTGCGAAACGCGTTATTTCGTTGAAATTCATCGTTTCATGAATGTTTCGTGAAACAACCATGTTTTAGGGAAGATTTAGCTTAATTTTGATGATTTCATAGATATCAATCTACTTTCACTGCGGAACACGTTATTTCGTTGAATTTCATCGTTTCATGGGTGTTTCGTGAAATATCCATGATTTATCGAAGATTAAGATTAATTTTGATGTTTCATAGATTTCAAGCTACTTCACTGCGAAACACGTTATTTCGTTGAATTTCATCGTGTCATGAATGTTTCGTGAAGTTTCCATGATTTAGCGGAGATATAGCTTAATTTTGATGTTTTCATTGATATCAAGCTACTTTCACTGCGAAACACGTTATTTAGTTGAATTGCATCGTTTCATGAATGTTTCGTGACATATCCATGATTTAGCGAAGATTTAGCCTAATTTTGACGTTTTCATGGAAATCTAGCTATTCTCATTGCGTAACAAGTTATTTCGTCGAATTTCAACGTTTCATGAATGTTTCGTGAAATAACCATGATTTAGCGGAGATTTAGTTTAATTTTGATGCTTTCGTAGATATCAAGCTACTTTCACTGCGAAACACGTTATTTCGTTGAATTTCATCGTTTCATGGGTGTTTCGTGAAATATCCATGATTTATCGAAGATTAAGATTAATTTTGATGTTTCATAGATTTCAAGCTACTTCACTGCGAAACACGTTATTTCGTTGAATTTCATCGTTTCATGTATGTTTCGTGAGATAACCATGCTTTAGCGAAGATTTAGCTTAATTTTCATGTTTTCATGGATATCTGACTACTTTCACTGCGAAACACGTTATTTCGTTGAATTTCATGGTTTCATGAATGTTTCGAAATATAAACATGATTTAGCGAAGATTTAGCCTAATTTTGATGTTTTCATGGATATCTAGCTATTTTCACTGCGAAACACGTTATTTCGTTGAATTTCAACGTTTCGTGAAATAACCATGATTTAGCGGAGATTTAGTTTAATTTTGATGTTATCATAGATTTCAAGCAACTTTCACTGCGAAACACGTTAGTTCCTTGAATTTCATCGTTTCATGAACGTATCGTGAAATTTCCATGATTTAGGGAAGATTTAGCTTAATCTTGATGGTTTCATAGATATCAAGCTACTTTCACTGCGAAACACGTTATTTCGTTGAATTCCATCGTTTCATGAATGTTACGTGAAATATCCATGATTTAGCGAAGATTTCGCCCAATTTTGATGTTTTCATGGATATCTAGCTATTTACACTCCGAAACACGTTATTTCGTTGAATTTGAACGATTCATGAATGTTTCGTTATATAACCATCATTTAGCGGAGATTTCGTTTAATCTTGATGTTTTCTTAGATATCCAGCTACTTTCACTGCGAAACACGTTATTTCGTTGAATTTCATCGTTTCATGAATGTTTCGTGAAATAACCATGATTTAGCAATGATTAAGCTTAATTTCGAAATTTTCTTGGATATCTAACTACTTTCACTGCGAAACACGTTATTTCGTTGAATTTCATCGTGTCATGAATGTTTCGTGAAGTTTCCATGATTTAGCGGAGATATAGCTTAATTTTGATGTTTTCATTGATATCAAGCTACTTTCACTGCGAAACACGTTATTTAGCTGAATTTCATCGTTTCATGAATGTTTCGTTACATATCCATGATTTAGCGAAGATTTAGCCTAATTTTGACGTTTTCATGGAAATCTAGCTATTCTCACTGCGATACACGTTATTTCGTTGAATTTCAACCTTTCATGAATGTTTCGTGAAATCACCATGATTTAGCGAAGATTTAGTTTAATTTTGATGCTTTCGTAGATATCAAGCTACTTTCACTGCGAAACACGTTATTTCGTTGAATTTCATCGTTTCATGAGTGTTTCGTGAAATAACCATGATTTATCGAAGATTAAGATTAATTTTGATGTTTCATAGATTTCAAGCTACTTCACTGCGAAACACGTTATTTCGTTGAATTTCATCGTTTCATGTATGTTTCGTGAAATAACCATGCTTTAGCGAAGATTTAGCTTAATTTTCATGTTTTCATGGATATCTGACTACTTTCACTGCGAAACACGTTATTTCGTTGAATTTCATGGTTTCATGAATGTTTCGAAATATAAACATGATTTAGCGAAGATTTAGCCTAATTTTGATGTTTTCATGGATATCTAACTACTTTCACTGCGAAACACGTTATTTCGTTGAATTTCATCGTTTCATAATTGTTTCGTGAATTAACCATGATTTAGCGGAGATTTAGCATAATTTTGATGTTTTCATAGATATCAAGCTACTTTCTCTGCGAAACACGTTATTTCGATGAATTTCATCGTTTCATGAATGTTTCGTGAAATAACCATGATTTAACGAAGATTAAGATTAATTTTGATGTTTCATAGATTTCAAGCTACTTCACTGCGAAACACGTTATTTCGTTGAATTTCATCGTTTCATGAATGTTTCGTGAAATAACCATGTTTTAGCGAAGATTTAGCTTAATTTTGATGATTTCATAGATATCAATCTACTTTCACTGCGAAACACGTTATTTCATTGAATTTCATCGTTTCATGAGTGTTACGTGAAATAACCATGATTTATCGAAGATTAAGATTAATTTTGATGTTTCATAGATTTCAAGCTACTTCACTGCGAAACACGTTATTTCGTTGAATTTCATCGTTTCATGTATGTTTCGTGAAATAACCATGCTTTAGCGAAGATTTAGCTTAATTTTCATGTTTTCATGGATATCTGACTACTTTCACTGCGAAACACGTTATTTCGTTGAATTTCATGGTTTCATGAATGATTCGAAATATAAACATGATTTAGCGAAGATTTAGCCTAATTTTGATATTTTCATGGATATCTAACTACTTTCACTGCGAAACACGTTATTTCGTTGAATTTCATCGTTTCATAATTGTTTCGTGAATTAACCATGATTTAGCGGAGATTTAGCATAATTTTGATGTTTTCATAGATATCAAGCTACTTTCTCTGCGAAACACGTTATTTCGATGAATTTCATCGTTTCATGAATGTTTCGTGAAATAACCATGATTTAACGAAGACTAAGATTTATTTTGATGTTTCATAGATTTCAAGCTACTTCACTGCGAAACACGTTATTACGTTGAATTTCATCGTTTCATGAATGTTTCGTGAAATAACCATGTTTTAGCGAAGATTTAGCTTAATTTTGATGATTTCATAGATATCAATCTACTTTCACTGCGAAACACGTTATTTCATTGAATTTCATCGTTTCATGAGTGTTACGTTAAATAACCATGACTTAGCGAAGATTTTGCTTAATGTTGATGTTTTCATGGATATCAAGCTACTTACACTGCGAAACAGGTTATTTCTTTGATTTTCATCGTTCCATGAATGTTTCGTGAAATAACCATGATTTAGCGAAGATTTAGCTTAATCTTGATGTTTTCGTAGATATCAGGCTACTTTCACTGCGAAACACGTTATTTCGTTGAATTTCATCGTTTCATGAATGTTTCGTGAAATAACCATGATTTAGCGATGATAAGCTTAATTTTGAAATTTTCTTGGATATCTAACTACTTTCACTGCGAAACACGTTATTTCGATGAATTTCATCGTGTCATGAATGTTTCGTGAAGTATCCATGATTTAGCGGAGATATAGCTTAATTTTAATGGTTTCATAGATATCAAGCTACTTTCACTGCGAAACACGTTATTTCGTTGAATTTCATCGTTTCATGAATGTTTCGTAAAATAACCATGTTTTAGCGAAGATTTAGATTAATTTAGATGTTTTCATGGATATCTAGCTACTTTCACTGCGAAATACGTTATTTCGTTGAATTTCATCGTGTCATGAACGTATCTTGAAATAACCATGATTTAGCGAAGATTTAGATTAATATTGATGCTTTCGTAGATATCAAGCTACTTTCACTGCGAAACACGTTATAACGTTGAATTTCATCGTTTCATGAATGTTTCGTGAAATAACCATGATTTAGCGATGATTAAGCTTAATTTTGAAATTCTCTTGGATATCCAACTACTTTCACTGCGAAACACGTTATTTCGGTGAATTCCATCGTTTCATGAATGTTACGTGAAATATCCATGATTTAGCGAAGATTTCGCCCAATTTTGACGTTTTCATGGATATCTAGCTATTTTCACTGCGAAACACGTTATTTCGTTGAATTTCAACGTTTCATGAATGTTTCGTGAAATAACCATGATTAAGCGGAGATTTAGTTTAATTTTCATGTTTTCATAGATTTCAAGCTACTTTCACTGCGAAACACGTTATTTCGTTAAATTTCATCGTTTCATGAGTGTTTCGTGAAATAACCATGTTTTATCGAAGATTAAGATAAATTTTGATGTTGCATAGATTTCAAGTTACTTCACTGCGAAACACGTTATTTCGTTGAATTTCATCGTTTCATGAATGTTTCGTGAAGTATCCATGATTTAGCGGAGATTTAGCTTAATTTTTATGGTTTCATAGATATCAAGCTACTTTCACTGCGAAACACGTTATTTCGTTGAATTCTATCGTTTCATGAATGATTCGTGAAATGTCCATGATTTAGCGAAGATTTGGCCTAATTTTGTTGTTTTCATGGATATCTAGCTATTTTCACTGCGAAACTCGTTATTTCGTTGAATTTCAACGTTTAATGAATTTTTCGTAAAATAACCATGTTTTAGCGACGATTTAGTTTAATTTTGATATTTCCATAGATATCAAGCTACTTTCTCTGCGAAACACGTTATTTCGATGAATTTCATCGTTTCATGAATGTTTCGTGAAATAACCATGATTTATCGAAGATTAAGATTAATTTTGATGTTTCATAGATTTCAAGCTACTTCACTGCGAAACGCGTTATTTCGTTGAATTTCATCGTTTCATGAATGTTTCGTGAAACAACCATGTTTTAGGGAAGATTTAGCTTAATTTTGATGATTTCATAGATATCAATCTACTTTCACTGCGAAACACGTTATTTCATTGAATTGCATCGTTTCATGAATGTTTCGTGAAATAGCCATGTCTTAGCGAAGAATTAGCTTAATGTTGATGTTTTCATAGATATCAAGCTACTTACACTGCGAAACAGGCTATTTCTTTCAATTTCATCGTTTGATGAATGTTTCGTGTAATAACCCTGATTAAGCGAAGATTTACCTTAATCTTGATGTTTTCGTAGATATCAAGCTACTTTCACTGCGAAAAACGTTATTTCGTTGAATTTCATCGTTTCATGACTGTTTCGTGAAATAACCATGATTAAGCTTAATTTTGAAATTTTCTTGGATATCTAACTACTTTCACTGCGAAACACGTTATTTCGTTGAATTTCATCGTGTCATGAATGTTTCGTGAAGTTTCCATGATTTAGCGGAGATATAGCTTAATTTTGATGTTTTCATTGATATCAAGCTACTTTCACTGCGAAACACGTTATTTAGTTGAATTTCATCGTTTCATGAATGTTTCGTGACATATCCATGATTTAGCGAAGATTTAGCCTAATTTTGACGTTTTCATGGAAATCTAGCTATTCTCACTGCGAAACACGTTATTTCGTTGAATTTCAACGTTTCATGAATGTTTCGTGAAATAACCATGATTTAGCGGAGATTTAGTTTAATTTTGATGCTTTCGTAGATATCAAGCTACTTTCACTGCGAAACACGTTATTTCGTTGAATTTCATCGTTTCATGAGTGTTTCGTGAAATAACCATGATTTATCGAAGATAAAGATTAATTTTGATGTTTCATAGATTTCAAGCTACTTCCCTGCGAAACACGTTATTTCGTTGAATTTCATCTTTTCATGAATGTTTCGTGAAGTATCCATGATTTAGCGGAGATTTAGCTTAATTTTTATGGTTTCATATATATCACGCTACTTTCACTGCGAAACACGTTATTTCGTTGAATTCCATCGTTTCATGAATGACTCGTGAAATATCCATGATTTCGCGAAGATTTGGCCTAATTTTGTTGTTTTCATGGATATCTAGCTATTTTCACTGCGAAACTCGTTATTTCGTTGAATTTCAACGTTTCATGAATGTTTCGTAAAATAACCATGTTTTAGCGACGATTTAGTTTAATTTTGATATTTCCATAGATATCAAGCTACTTTCTCTGCGAAACACGTCATTTCGATGAATTTCATCGTTTCATGAATGTTTCATGAAATAACCATGATTTATCGAAGATTAAGATTAATTTTGATGTTTCATAGATATCAAGCTACTTCACTGCGAAACGCGTTATTTCGTTGAATTTCATCGTTTCATGAATGTTTCGTGAAACAACCATGTTTTAGGGAAGATTTAGCTTAATTTTGATGATTTCATAGATATCAATCTACTTTCACTGCGAAACAATTTATTTCATTGAATTGCATCGTATCATGAATGTTTCGTGAAATAGCCATGTCTTAGCGAAGAATTAGCTTAATGTTGATGTTTTCATAGATATCAAGCTACTTACACTGCGAAACAGGCTATTTCTTTCAATTTCATCGTTCCATGAATGTTTCGTGTAATAACCATTATTAAGCGAAGATTTAGCTTAATCTTGATGTTTTCGTAGATATCAAGCTACTTTCACTGCGAAAAACGTTATTTCGTTGAATTTCATCGTGTCATGAATGTTTCGTGAAGTTTCCATGATTTAGCGGAGATATAGCTTAATTTTGATGTTTTCATTGATATCAAGCTACTTTCACTGCGAAACACGTTATTTAGTTGAATTTCATCGTTTCATGAATGTTTCGTGACATATCCATGATTTAGCGAAGATTTAACCTAATTTTGACGTTTTCATGGAAATCTAGCTATTCTCACTGCGAAAGACGTTATTTCGTTGAATTTCAACGTTTGATGAATGTTTCGTGTAATAACCATGATTAAGCGAAGATTCAGCTTAATCTTGATGTTTTCGTAGATATCAAGCTACTTTCACTGCGAAAAACGTTATTTCGTTGAATTTCATCGTTTCATGACTGTTTCGTGAAATAACCATGATTTAGCGATGATTAAGCTTAATTTTGAAATTTTCTTGAATATCTAACTACTTTCACTGCGAAACACGTTATTTCGTTGAATTTCATCGTGTCATGAATGTTTCGTGAAGTTTCCATGATTTAGCGGAGATATAGCTTAATTTTGATGTTTTCATTGATATCAAGCTACTTTCACTGCGAAACACGTTATTTAGTTGAATTTCATCGTTTCATGAATGTTTCGTGACATATCCATGATTTAGCGAAGATTTATCCTAATTTTGACGTTTTCATGGAAATCTAGCTATTCTCACTGCGAAACACGTTATTTCGTTGAATTTCAACGTTTCATGAATGTTTCGTGAAATAACCATGATTTAGCGGAGATTTAGTTTAATTTTGATGCTTTCGTAGATATCAAGCTGCTTTCACTGCGAAACACGTTATTTCGTTGAATTTCATCGTTTCATGAGTGTTTCGTGAAATAACCATGATTTATCGAAGATAAAGATTAATTTTGATGTTTCATAGATTTCAAGCTACTTCCCTGCGAAACACGTTATTTCGTTGAATTTCATCTTTTCATGAATGTTTCGTGAAGTATCCATGATTTAGCGGAGATTTAGCTTAATTTTTATGGTTTCATATATATCACGCTACTTTCACTGCGAAACACGTTATTTCGTTGAATTCCATCGTTTCATGAATGACTCGTGAAATATCCATGATTTAGCGAAGATTTGGCCTAATTTTGTTGTTTTCATGGATATCTAGCTATTTTCACTGCGAAACTCGTTATTTCGTTGAATTTCAACGTTTCATGAATGTTTCGTAAAATAACCATGTTTTAGCGACGATTTAGTTTAATTTTGATATTTCCATAGATATCAAGCTACTTTCTCTGCGAAACACGTTATTTCGATGAATTTCATCGTTTCATGAATGTTTCGTGAAATAACCATGATTTATCGAAGATTAAGATTAATTTTGATGTTTCATAGATATCAAGCTACTTCACTGCGAAACGCGTTATTTCGTTGAATTTCATCGTTTCATGAATGTTTCGTGAAACAACCATGTTTTAGGGAAGATTTAGCTTAATTTTGATGATTTCATAGATATCAATCTACTTTCACTGCGAAAAACGTTATTTCGTTGAATTTCAACGTTTCATGAATGTTTCGTGAAATAACCATGATTTAGCGATGATTAAGCTTAATTTTGAAATTTTCCTGGATATCTAACTACTTTCACTGCGAAACACGTTATTTCGTTGAATTTCATTGTGTCATGAATATTTCGTGATGTTTCCATGATTTAGCGGAGATATAGATTAATTTTGATGTTTTCATTGAAATCAAGCTACTTTAACTGCGAAACACGTTATTTAGTTGAATTTCATCGTTTCATGAATGTTTCGTGACATATCCATGATTTAGCGAAGATTTAGCCTAATTTTGACGTTTTCATGGAAATCTAGCTATTCTCACTGCGAAACACGTTATTTCGTTGAATTTCAACGTTTCATGAATGTTTCGTGAAATAACCATGATTTAGCGGAGATTTAGTTTAGTTTTGATGCTTTCGTAGATATCAAGCTACTTTCACTGCGAAACACGATATTTCGTTGAATTTCATCGTTTCATGAGTGTTTCGTGAAATAACCATGATTTATCGGAGATTAAGATTAATTTTGATGTTTCATAGATTTCAAGCTACTTCACTGCGAAACACGTTATTTCGTTGAATTTCATCGTTTCATGAATGTTTCGTGAAGTATTCATGATTTAGCGGAGATTTAGCTTAATTTTTATGGTTTCATAGATATCAAGCTACTTTCACTGCGAAACACGTTATTTCGTTGAATTCCATCGTTTCATGAATGTTTCGAAATATAACCATGATTTAGCGAAGATTTAGCCTAATTTTGATGTTTTCATGGATATCTAGCTATTTTCACTGCGAAACACGTTATTTCGTTGAATTTCAACGTTTCGTGAAATAACCATGATTTAGCGGAGATTTAGTATAATTTTGATGTTTTCATAGATTTCAAGCAACTTTCACTGCGAAACACGTTAGTTCTTTGAATTTCATGGTTTCATGAACGTATCGTGAAATTACCATGATTTAGGGAAGATTTAGCTTAATCTTGATGGTTTCATAGATATCAAGCTACTTTCACTGCGAAACATGTTATTTCGTTGAATTCCATCGTTTCATGAATGTTACGTGAAATATCCATGATTTAGCGAAGATTACGCCCAATTTTGATGTTTTCATGGATATCTAGCTATTTACACTCCGAAACAGATTATTTCTTTGAATTTCATCGTTCCATGAATGTTTCGTGAAATAACCATGATTAAGCGAAGATTTAGCTTAATCTTGATGTTTTCGTAGATATCAAGCTACTTTCTCTGCGAAAAACGTTATTTCGTTGAATTTCATCGTTTCATGAATGTTTCGTGAAATAACCATGATTTAGCGATGATTAAGCTTAATTTTGAAATTCTCGTGGATATCTAACTACTTTCACTGCGAAACACGTTATTTCGATGAATTTCATCGTGTCATGAATGTTTCGTGATGTTTCCATGATTTAGCGGAGATATAGATTAATTTTGATGCTTTCGTAGATATCAAGCTACTTTCACTGCGAAACACGTTATTTCGTTGAAATTCATCGTTTCATGAGTGTTTCGTGAAATAACCATGATTTATCGAAGATTAAGATTAATTTTGATGTTTCATAGATTTCAAGCTACTTCACTGCGAAACACGTTATTTCGTTGAATTTCATCGTTTCATGAATGTTTCGTGAAGTATTCATGATTTAGCGGTGATTTAGCTTAATTTTTATGGTTTCATAGATATCAAGCTACTTTCACTGCGAAACACGTTATTTCGTTGAATTCCATCGTTTCATGAATGTTTCGAAATATGACCATGATTTAGCGAAGATTTAGCCTAATTTTGATGTATTCATGGATATCTAGCTATTTTCACTGCGAAACACGTTATTTCGTTGAATTTCAACGTTTCGTGTAATAACCATGATTTAGCGGAGATTTAGTTTAATTTTGATGTTTTCATAGATTTCAAGCAACTTTCACTGCGAAACACGTTAGTTCTTTGAATTTCATGGTTTCATGAACGTATCGTGAAATTACCATGATTTAGGGAAGATTTAGCTTAATCTTGATGGTTTTATAGATATCAAGCTACTTTCACTGCGAAACACGTTATTTCGTTGAATTCCATCGTTTCATGAATGTTACGTGAAATATCCATGATTTAGCGAAGATTTCGCCCAATTTTGATGTTTTCATGGATATCTAGCTATTTACACTCCGAAACACGTTATTTCGTTGAATTTCATCGTGTCATGAATGTTTCGTGAAGTTTCCATGATTTCGCGGAGATATAGCTTAATTTTGATGTTTTCATTGATATCAAGCTACTTTCACTGCGAAACACGTTTTTTAGTTGAATTTCATCGTTTCATGAATGTTTCGTGACATATCCATGATTTAGCGAAGATTTAGCCTAATTTTGATGTTTTCATGGATATCTAGCTATTCTCACTGCGAAACACGTTATTTCGTGGAATTTCTACGTTTCATGAATGTTTCGTGAAATGACCATAATTTAGCGGAGATTTAGTTTAATTTTGATGCATTCGTAGATATCAAGCTACTTTCACTGCGAAACACGTTATTTCGTTGAATTCCATCGTTTCATGAATGTTACGTGAAATATCCATGATTTAGCGAAGATTTCGCCCAATTTTGATGTTTTCATGGATATCTAGCTATTTACACTCCGAAACACGTTATTTCGTTGAATTTCAACGATTCATGAATGTTTCGTTATATAACCATGATTTAGCGGAGATTTAGTTTAATGTTGATGTTTTCATAGATATCAAGCTACTTACACTGCGAAACAGGTTATTTCTTTGAATTTCATCGTTCCATGAATGTTTCGTGAAATAACCATGATTTAGCGAAGATTTAGCTTAATCTTGATGTTTTCGTAGATATCAAACTACTTTCACTGCGAAACACGTAATTTCGTTGAATTTCATCGTTTCATGAATGTTTCGTTATATAACCTTCATTTAGCGGAGATTTCGTTTAATCTTGATGTTTTCGTAGATATCAAGCTACTTTCACTGCGAAACACGTTATTTCGTTGAATTTCATCGTTTCATGAATGTTTCGTGAAATAACCATGATTTAGCAATGATTAAGCTTAATTTTGAAATTTTCTTGGATATCTAACTACTTTCACTGCGAAACACGTTTTTTAGTTGAATTTCATCGTTTCATGAATGTTTCGTGACATATCCATGATTTAGCGAAGATTTAGCCTAATTTTGATGTTTTCATGGATATCTAGCTATTCTCACTGCGAAACACGTTATTTCGTGGAATTTCTACGTTTCATGAATGTTTCGTGAAATGACCATAATTTAGCGGAGATTTAGTTTAATTTTGATGCATTCGTAGATATCAAGCTACTTTCACTGCGAAACACGTTATTTCGTTGAATTCCATCGTTTCATGAATGTTACGTGAAATATCCATGATTTAGCGAAGATTTCGCCCAATTTTGATGTTTTCATGGATATCTAGCTATTTACACTCCGAAACACGTTATTTCGTTGAATTTCAACGATTCATGAATGTTTCGTTATATAACCATGATTTAGCGGAGATTTAGTTTAATTTTGATGTTTTCATAGATTTCAAGCTACTTTCACTGCGAAACACGATATTTCGTTGAATTTCATCGTTCCATGAATGTTTCGTGAAATAACCATGATTTAGCGAAGATTTAGCTTAATCTTGATGTTTTCGTAGATATCAAACTACTTTCACTGCGAAACACGTAATTTCGTTGAATTTCATCGTTTCATGAATGTTTCGTGAAATAACCATGATTTAGCGATGATTAAGCTTAATTTTGAAATTTTCTTGGATATCTAACTACTTTCACTGCGAAACACGTTATTTCGTTGAATATAATCGTTTCATGAATGTTTCGTGAAATAACCATGTTTTAGCGAAGATTTAGCTTAATTTTCATGTTTTCATGGATATCTGACTACTTTCACTGCGAAACACGTTATTTCGTTGAATTTCATGGTTTCATGAATGTTTCGAAATATAACCATGATTTAGCGAAGATTTCGCCAAATTTTGATGTTTTCATGGATATCTAGCTATTTACACTCCGAAACACATTATTTCGTTGAATTTCAACGATTCATGAATGTTTCGTTATATAACCATCATTTAGCGGAGATTTCGTTTAATCTTGATGTTTTCGTAGATATCAAGCTACTTTCACTGCGAAATACGTTATTTAGTTGAATTTCATCGTTTCATGAATGTTTCGTGACATATCTATGATTTAGCGAAGATTTAGCCTAATTATGATGTTTTCATGGATATCTAGCTATTCTCACTGCGAAACACGTTATTTCGTTGAATTTCAACGTTTCATGAATGTTTCGTGATATAACAATGATTTAGCGAAGATTTTCTTAATTTAGAAGTTTTCATGGATATCTAGCTACTTTCTCTGCAAAACACGTTATTTCGATGAATTTCATCGTTTCATGAATGTTTCGTGAAATAACCATGATTTAACGAAGAATAAGATTAATTTTGATGTTTCATAGATTTCAAGCTACTTCACTGCGAAACACGTTATTTCGTTGAATTTCATCGTTTCATGAATGTTTCGTGAAATAACCATGTTTTAGCGAAGATTTAGCTTTATTTTGATGATTTCATAGATATCAATTTACTTTCACTGCGAGACACGTTATTTCATTGAATTTCATCGTTCCATGATTGTTTCGTGAAATAACCATGATTTAGCGAAGATTTAGCTTAATCTTGATGTTTTCGTAGATATCAAGCTACTTTCACTGCGAAACACGTTATTTCGTTGAATTTCATCGTTTCATGAATGTTTCGTGAAATAACCATGATTTAGCAATGATTAAGCTTAATTTTGAAATTTTCTTGGATATCTAACTACTTTCACTGCGAAACACGTTATTTCGTTGAATTTCATCGTGTCATGAATGTTTCGTGAAGTATCCATGATTTAGCGGAGATATAGCTTAATTTTGATGGTTTCATAGATATCAAGCTACTTTCACTGCGAAACACGTTATTTCGTTGAATTTCATCGTTTCATGAATGTTTCGTGAAATAACTATGATTTAGCAATGATTAAGATTAAATTTGAAATTTTCATGGATATCTAACTACTTTCACTGCGAAACACGTTATTTCGATGAATTTCATCGTGTCATGAATGTTTCGTGAAGTTTCCATGATTTAGCGGAGATATAGGTTAATTTTGATGTTTTCATTGATATCAAGCTACTTTCACTGCGAAACACGTTATTTAGTTGAATTTCATCGTTTCATTAATGTTTCGTGACATATCCATGATTTAGCGAAGATTTAGCCTAATTTTGATGTTTTCATGGATATCTAGCTATTCTCACTGCGAAACACGTTATTTCGTTGAATTTCAACGTTTCATGAATGTTTCGTGATATAACAATGATTTAGCGAAGATTTTCTTAATTTAGATGTTTTCATGGATATCTAGCTACTTTCACTGCGAAAACCGTTATTTCGTTGTATTTCATCGTTTCATGAATGTTTCGTGAAATAACCATGATTTAGCGGAGATTTAGTTTAATTTTGATGCTTTCGTAGATATCAAGCTACTTTCACTGCGAAACACGTTATTTCGTTGAATTCCATCGTTTCATGAATGTTACGTGAAATATCCATGATTTAGCGAAGATTTCGCCCAATTTTGATGTTTTCATGGATATCTAGCTATTTACACTCCGAAACACGTTATTTCGTTGAATTTCAACGATTCATGAATGTTTCGTTATATAACCATGATTTAGCGGAGATTTAGTTTAATGTTGATGTTTTCATAGATATCAAGCTACTTACACTGCGAAACAGGTTATTTCTTTGAATTTCATCGTTCCATGAATGTTTCGTGAAATAACCATGATTTAGCGAAGATTTAGCTTAATCTTGATGTTTTCGTAGATATCAAGCTACTTTCACTGCGAAACACGTTATTTCGTTGAATTTCATCGTTTCATGAATGTTTCGTGAAATAACCATGTTTTAGCGATGATTAAGCTTAATTTTGAAATTTTCTTGGATATCTAACTACTTTCACTGCGAAACACGTTATTTCGTTGAATTTCATCGTGTCATGAATGTTTCGTGAAGTATCCATGATTTAGCGGAGATATAGCTTAATTTTGATGGTTTCATAGATATCAAGCTACTTTCACTGCGAAACACGTTATTCCGTTGAATTACATCGTATCATGAATGTTTCGTAAAATAACCATGTTTTAGCGAAGATTTAGATTAATTTAGATGTTTTCATGGATATCTAGCTACTTTCACTGCGAAATACGTTATTTCGTTGAATTTCATCGTGTCATGAACGTATCTTGAAATAACCATGATTTAGCGAAGATTTAGATTAATATTGATGCTTTCGTAGATATCAAGCTACTTTCACTGCGAAACACGTTATAACGTTGAATTTCATCGTTTCATGAATGTTTCGTGAAATAACCATGATTTAGCGATGATTAAGCTCAATTTTGAAATTCTCTCTGATATCTATCTACTTTCACTGCGTAACACGTTATTTCGTTGAATTCCATCGTTTCATGAATGTTACGTGAAATATCCATGATTTAGCGAAGATTTCGCCCAATTTTGATGTTTTCATGGATATCTAGCTATTTTCACTGCGAAACACGTTATTTCGTTGAATTTCAACGTCTCATGAATGTTTCGTGAAATAACCATTATTTAGCGGGGATTTAGTTTAATTTTGATGCTTTCGTAGATATCAAGCTACTTTCACTGCGAAACACGTTATTTCGTTGAATTTCATCGTTTCATGAGTGTTTCGTGAAATAACCATGATTTATCGAAGATTAAGATTAATTTTGATGTTTCATAGATTTCAAGCTACTTCACTGCGAAACACGTTATTTCGTTGAATTTCATCGTTTCATGAATGTTTCGTGAAGTATTCATGATTTAGCGGAGATTTAGCTTGTTTTTTATGGTTTCATAGATATCAAGCTACTTTCACTGCGAAACTCGTTATTTCGTTGAATTCCATCGTTTCATGAATGTTTCGAAATATAACCATGATTTAGCGAAGATTTAGCCTAATTTTGATGTTTTCATGGATATCTAGCTATTTTCACTGCGAAACACGTTATTTCGTTGAATTTCAACGTTTCGTGAAATAAGCATGATTTAGCGGAGATTTAGTATAATTTTGATGTTTTCATAGATTTCAAGCAACTTTCACTGCGAAACACGTTAGTTCTTTGTATTTCATCGTTTCATGAACGTATCGTGAAATTACCATGATTTAGGGAAGAATTAGCTTAATCTTGATGGTTTCATAGATATCAAGCTACTTTCACTGCGAAACACGTTATTTCGTTGAATTCCATCGTTTCATGAATGTTACGTGAAATATCCATGATTTAGCGAAGATTTCGCCCAATTTTGATGTTTTCATGGATATCTAGCTATTTACACTCCGAAACACGTTATTTTGTTGAATTTCAACGATTCATGAATGTTTCGTTATATAATCATCATTTAGCGGAGATTTCGTTTAATCTTGATGTTTTCGTAGATATCAAGCTACTTTCACTGCCAAACACGTTATTTCGTTGAATTTCATCGTTTCATGAATGTTTCGTGAAATAACCATGATTTAGCAATGATTAAGCTTAATTTTGAAATTTTCTTGTATATCAAACTACTTTCACTGCGAAACACGTTATTTCGTTGAATTTCATCGTGTCATGAATGTTTCGTGAAGTTTCCATGATTTAGCGGAGATATAGCTTAATTTTGATGTTTTCATTGATATCAAGCTACTTTCATGCGAAACACGTTATTTAGTTGAATTTCATCGTTTCATGAATGTTTCGTGACATATCCATGATTTAGCGAAGATTTAGCCTAATTTTGATGTTTTCATGGATATCTAGCTGTTCTCACTGCGAAACACGTTATTTCGTTGAATTTCAACGTTTCATGAATGTTTCGTGAAATGACCATAATTTAGCGGAGATTTAGTTTAATTTTGATGCTTTTGTAGATATCAAGCTACTTTCACTGCGAAACACGTTATTTCGTTGAATATCATCGTTTCATGAATGTTTCGTGAAATAACCATGTTTTAGCGAAGATTTAGCTTAATTTTGATGTTTTCATGCATAACTAGCTACTTTCACTGCGAAACACGTTATTTCGTTGAATATCATCGTTTCATGAATGTTTCGTGAAATAACCATGTTTTAGCGAAGATTTAGCTTAATTTTCATGTTTTCATGGATATCTGACTACTTTCACTGCGAAACACGTTATTTCGTTGAATTTCATGGTTTCATGAATGTTTCGAAATATAACCATGATTTAGCGAAGATTTAGCCTAATTTTGATGTGTTCATGGATATCTAGCAATTTTCACTGCGAAACACGTTATTTCGTTGTATTTCAACGTTTCGTGAAATAACCATGATTTAGCGGAGATTTAGTTTAATTTTCATGTTTTCATAGATTTCAAGCAACTTTCACTGCGAAACACGTTAGTTCTTTGAATTTCGTCGTTTCATGAACGTATCGTGAAATTACCATGATTTAGGGATGATTTGGCTTAATCTTGATGGTTTCATAGATATCAAGCTACTTTCACTGCGAAACACGTTATTTCGTTGAATTCCATCGTTTCATGAATGTTACGTGAAATATCCATGATTTAGCGAAGATTTCGCCCAATTTTGATGTTTTCATGGATATCTAGCTATTTACACTCCGAAACACGTTATTTTGTTGAATTTCAACGATTCATGAATGTTTCGTTATATAACAATCATTTAGCGGAGATTTCGTTTAATCTTGATGTTTTCGTAGATATCAAGCTACTTTCACTGCGAAACACGTTATTTCGTTGAATTTCATCGTTTCATGAATGTTTCGTGAAATAACCATGATTTAGCAATGATTAAGCTTAATTTTGAAATTTTCTTGTATATCAAACTACTTTCACTGCGAAACACGTTATTTCGTTGAATTTCGTCGTGTCATGAATGTTTCGTGAAATTACCATGATTTAGCGGAGATATAGCTTAATTTTGATGTTTTCATTGATATCAAGCTACTTTCACTGCGAAACACGTTATTTAGTTCAATTTCATCGTTTCATGAATGTTTCGTGACATATCCATGATTTAGCGAAGATTTAGCCTAATTTTGATGTTTTCATGGATATCTAGCTGTTCTCACTGCGAAACACGTTATTTCGTTGAATTTCAACGTTTCATGAATGTTTCGTGAAATGACCATAATTTAGCGGAGATTTAGTTTAATTTTGATGCTTTCGTAGATATCAAGCTACTTTCACTGCGAAACACGTTATTTCGTTGAATATCATCGTTTCATGAATGTTTCGTGAAATAACCATGTTTTAGCGAAGATTTAGCTTAATTTTCATGTTTTCATGGATATCTGACTACTTTCACTGCGAAACAGGTTATTTCGTTGAATTTCATGGTTTCATGAATGTTTCGAAATATAACCATGATTTAGCGAAGATTTAGCCTAATTTTGATGTTTTCATGGATATCTAGCTATTTTCACTGCGAAACACGTTATTTCGTTGAATTTCAACGTTTCGTGAAATAACCATGATTTAGCGGATATTTAGTTTAATTTTGATGTCTTCATAGATTTCAAGCAACTTTCACTGCGAAACACGTTAGTTCTTTGAATTTCATCGTTTCATGAACGTATCGTGAAATTACCATGATTTAGGGAAGATTTAGCTTAATCTTGATGGTTTCATAGATATCAAGCTACTTTCACTGCGAAACACATTATTTCGTTGAATTCCATCGTTTCATGAATGTTACGTGTAATATCCATGATTCAGCGAAGATTTCGCCCAATTTTGATGTTTTCATGGATATCTAGCTATTTACACTCCGAAACACGTTATTTCGTTGAATTTCAACGATTAATGAATGTTTCGTTATATAACCATCATTTTGCGGAGATTTCGTTTAATCTTGATGTTTTCGTAGATATCAAGCAACTTTCACTGCGAAACACGTTATTTCGTTGAATTTAATCGTTTCATGAATGTTTCGTGAAATAACCATGATTTAGCAATGATTAAGCTTAATTTTGAAATTTTCTTGGATATCAAACTACTTTCACTGCGAAACACGTTATTTCGTTGAATTTCATCGTGTCATGAATGTTTCGTGAAGTTTCCATGATTTAGCGGAGATATAGCTTAATTTTGATGTTTTCATTGATATCAAGCTACTTTCACTGCGAAACACGTTATTTAGTTGAATTTCATCGTTTCATGAATGTTTCGTGACATATCCATGATTTAGCGAAGATTTAGCCTAATTTTGATGTTTTCATGGATATCTAGCTATTCTCACTGCGAAACACGTTATTTCGTGGAATTTCTACGTTTCATGAATGTTTCGTGAAATGACCATAATTTAGCGGAGATTTAGTTTAATTTTGATGCTTTCGTAGATATCAAGCTACTTTCACTGCGAAACAAGTTATTTCGTTGAATTTCATAGTTTCATGAGTGTTTCGTGAAATAACCATGATTTATCGAAGATTAAGATTAATTTCGATGTTTAATAGATTTCAAGCTACTTCACTGCGAAACACGTTATTTCGTAGAATTTCATCGTTTCATGAATGTTTCGTGAAATAACCATGTTTTAGCGAAGATTTAGCTTAATTTTGATGTTTTCATGCATATCTAGCTACTTTCACTGCGAAACACGTTATTTCGTTGAATATCATCGTTTCATGAATGTTTCGTGAAATAACCATGTTTTAGCGAAGATTTAGCTTAATTTTCATGTTTTCAAGGATATCTGACTACTTTCACTGCGAAACACGTTATTTCGTTGAATTTCATGGTTTCATGAATGTTTCGAAATATAACCATGATTTAGCGAAGATTTAGATTAATTTTGATGTGTTCATGGATATCTAGCTATTTTCACTGCGAAACACGTTATTTCGTTGAATTTCAACGTTTCGTGAAATAACCATGATTTAGCGGAGATTTAGTTTAATTTTGATGTTTTCATATATTTCAAGCAACTTTCACTGCGAAACACGTTAGTTCTTTGTATTTCATCGTTTCATGAACGTATCGTGAAATTACCATGATTTAGGGAAGATTTAGCTTAATCTTGATGGTTTCATAGATATCAAGCTACTTTCACTGCGAAACACGTTATTTCGTTGAATTCCATCGTTTCATGAATGTTACGTGAAATATCCATGATTCAGCGAAGATTTCGCCCAATTTTGATGTTTTCATGGATATCTAGCTATTTACACTCCGAAACACGTTATTTCGTTGAATTTCAACGATTCATGAATGTTTCGTTACATAACCATCATTTTGCGGAGATTTCGTTTAATCTTGATGTTTTCGTAGATATCAAGCTACTTTCACTGCGAAACACGTTATTTCGTTGAATTTAATCGTTTCATGAATGTTTCGTGAAATAACCATGATTTAGCAATGATTAAGCTTAATTTTGAAATTTTCTTGGATATCAAACTACTTTCACTGCGAAACACGTTATTTCGTTGAATTTCATCGTGTCATGAATGTTTCGTGAAGTTTCCATGATTTAGCGGAGATATAGCTTAATTTTGATGTTTTCATTGATATCAAGCTACTTTCACTGCGAAACACGTTATTTAGTTGAATTTCATCGTTTCATGAATGTTTCGTGACATATCCATGATTTAGCGAAGATTTAGCCTAATTTTGATGTTTTCATGGATATCTAGCTATTCTCACTGCGAAACACGTTATTTCGTTGAATTTCATAGTTTCATGAGTGTTTCGTGAAATAACCATGATTTATCGAAGATTAAGATTAATTTCGATGTTTAATAGATTTCAAGCTACTTCACTGCGAAACACGTTATTTCGTAGAATTTCATCGTTTCATGAATGTTTCGTGAAATAACCATGTTTTAGCGAAGATTTAGCTTAATTTTGATGTTTTCATGCATATCTAGCTACTTTCACTGCGAAACACGTTATTTCGTTGAATATCATCGTTTCATGAATGTTTCGTGAAATAACCATGTTTTAGCGAAGATTTAGCTTAATTTTCATGTTTTCATGGATATCTGACTACTTTCACTGCGAAACACGTTATTTCGTTGAATTTCATGGTTTCATGAATGTTTCGAAATATAACCATGATTTAGCGAAGATTTAGCCTAATTTTGATGTGTTCATGGATATCTAGCTATTTTCACTGCGAAACACGTTATTTCGTTGAATTTCAACGTTTCGTGAAATAACCATGATTTAGCGGAGATTTAGTTTAATTTTCATGTTTTCATAGATTTCAAGCAACTTTCACTGCGAAACACGTTAGTTCTTTGAATTTCGTCGTTTCATGAACGTATCGTGAAATTACCATGATTTAGGGATGATTTGGCTTAATCTTGATGGTTTCATAGATATCAAGCTACTTTCACTGCGAAACACGTTATTTCGTTGAATTCCATCGTTTCATGAATGTTACGTGAAATATCCATGATTTAGCGAAGATTTCGCCCAATTTTGATGTTTTCATGGATATCTAGCTATTTACACTCCGAAACACGTTATTTGGTTGAATTTCAACGATTCATGAATGTTTCGTTATATAACCATCATTTAGCGGAGATTTCGTTTAATCTTGATGTTTTCGTAGATATCAAGCTACTTTCACTGCGAAACACGTTATTTCGTTGAATTTCATCGTTTCATGAATGTTTCGTGAAATAACCATGATTTAGCAATGATTAAGCTTAATTTTGAAATTTTCTTGTATATCAAACTACTTTCACTGCGAAACACGTTATTTCGTTGAATTTCATCGTGTCATGAATGTTTCGTGAAGTTTCCATGATTTAGCGGAGATATAGCTTAATTTTGATGTTTTCATTGATATCAAGCTACTTTCACTGCGAAACACGTTATTTAGTTGAATTTCATCGTTTCATGAATGTTTCGTGACATATCCATGATTTAGCGAAGATTTAGCCTAATTTTGATGTTTTCATGGAAATCTAGCTGTTCTCACTGCGAAACACGTTATTTCGTTGAATTTCAACGTTTCATGAATGTTTCGTGAAATGACAATAATTTAGCGGAGATTTAGTTTAATTTTGATGCTTTCGTAGATATCAAGCTACTTTCACTGCGAAACACGTTAGTTCGTTGAATATCATCGTTTCATGAATGTTTCGTGAAATAACCATGTTTTAGCGAAGATTTAGCTTAATTTTCATGTTTTCATGGATATCTGACTACTTTCACTGCGAAACAGGTTATTTCGTTGAATTTCATGGTTTCATGAATGTTTCGAAATATAACCATGATTTAGCGAAGATTTAGCCTAATTTTGATGTTTTCATGGATATCTAGCTATTTTCACTGCGAAACACGTTATTTCGTTGAATTTCAACGTTTCGTGAAATAACCATTATTTAGCGGAGATTTAGTTTAATTTTGATGTCTTCATAGATTTCAAGCAACTTTCACTGCGAAACACGTTAGTTCTTTGAATTTCATCGTTTCATGAACGTATCGTGAAATTACCATGATTTAGGGAAGATTTAGCTTAATCTTGATGGTTTCATAGATATCAAGCTACTTTCACTGCGAAACACGTTATTTCGTTGAATTCCATCGTTTCATGAATGTTACGTGTAATATCCATGATTCAGCGAAGATTTCGCCCAATTTTGATGTTTTCATGGATATCTAGCTATATACACTCCGAAACACGTTATTTCGTTGAATTTCAACGATTAATGAATGTTTCGTTATATAATCATCATTTTGCGGAGATTTCGTTTAATCTTGATGTTTTCGTAGATATCAAGCAACTTTCACTGCGAAACACGTTATTTCGTTGAATTTAATCGTTTCATGAATGTTTCGTGAAATAACCATGATTTAGCAATGATTAAGCTTAATTTTGAAATTTTCTTGGATATCAAACTACTTTCACTGCGAAACACGTTATTTCGTTGAATTTCATCGTGTCATGAATGTTTCGTGAAGTTTCCATGATTTAGCGGAGATATAGCTTAATTTTGATGTTTTCATTGATATCAAGCTACTTTCACTGCGAAACACGTTATTTAGTTGAATTTCATCGTTTCATGAATGTTTCGTGACATATCCATGATTTAGCGAAGATTTAGCCTAATTTTGAAGTTTTCATGGATATCTAGCTATTCTCACTGCGAAACACGTTATTTCGTGGAATTTCTACGTTTCATGAATGTTTCGTGAAATGACCATAATTTAGCGGAGATTTAGTTTAATTTTGATGCTTTCGTAGATATCAAGCTACTTTCACTGCGAAACAAGTTATTTCGTTGAATTTCATAGTTTCATGAGTGTTTCGTGAAATAACCATGATTTATCGAAGATTAAGATTAATTTCGATGTTTAATAGATTTCAAGCTACTTCACTGCGAAACACGTTATTTCGTAGAATTTCATCGTTTCATGAATGTTTCGTGAAATAACCATGTTTTAGCGAAGATTTAGCTTAATTTTGATGTTTTCATGCATATCTAGCTACTTTCACTGCGAAACACGTTATTTCGTTGAATATCATCGTTTCATGAATGTTTCGTGAAATAACCATGTTTTAGCGAAGATTTAGCTTAATTTTCATGTTTTCAAGGATATCTGACTACTTTCACTGCGAAACACGTTATTTCGTTGAATTTCATGGTTTCATGAATGTTTCGAAATATAACCATGATTTAGCGAAGATTTAGATTAATTTTGATGTGTTCATGGATATCTAGCTATTTTCACTGCGAAACACGTTATTTCGTTGAATTTCAACGTTTCGTGAAATAACCATGATTTAGCGGAGATTTAGTTTAATTTTGATGTTTTCATATCTTTCAAGCAACTTTCACTGCGAAACACGTTAGTTCTTTGTATTTCATCGTTTCATGAACGTATCGTGAAATTACCATGATTTAGGGAAGATTTAGCTTAATCTTGATGGTTTCATAGATATCAAGCTACTTTCACTGCGAAACACGTTATTTCGTTGAATTCCATCGTTTCATGAATGTTACGTGAAATATCCATGATTCAGCGAAGATTTCGCCCAATTTTGATGTTTTCATGGATATCTAGCTATTTACACTCCGAAACACGTTATTTCGTTGAATTTCAACGATTCATGAATGTTTCGTTATATAACCATCATTTTGCGGAGATTTCGTTTAATCTTGATGTTTTCGTAGATATCAAGCTACTTTCACTGCGAAACACGTTATTTCGTTGAATTTAATCGTTTCATGAATGTTTCGTGAAATAACCATGATTTAGCAATGATTAAGCTTAATTTTGAAATTTTCTTGGATATCAAACTACTTTCACTGCGAAACACGTTATTTCGTTGAATTTCATCGTGTCATGAATGTTTCGTGAAGTTTCCATGATTTAGCGGAGATATAGCTTAATTTTGATGTTTTCATTGATATCAAGCTACTTTCACTGCGAAACACGTTATTTAGTTGAATTTCATCGTTTCATGAATGTTTCGTGACATATCCATGATTTAGCGAAGATTTAGCCTAATTTTGATGTTTTCATGGATATCTAGCTATTCTCACTGCGAAACACGTTATTTCGTTGAATTTCATAGTTTCATGAGTGTTTCGTGAAATAACCATGATTTATCGAAGATTAAGATTAATTTCGATGTTTAATAGATTTCAAGCTACTTCACTGCGAAACACGTTATTTCGTAGAATTTCATCGTTTCATGAATGTTTCGTGAAATAACCATGTTTTAGCGAAGATTTAGCTTAATTTTGATGTTTTCATGCATATCTAGCTACTTTCACTGCGAAACACGTTATTTCGTTGAATATCATCGTTTCATGAATGTTTCGTGAAATAACCATGTTTTAGCGAAGATTTAGCTTAATTTTCATGTTTTCATGGATATCTGACTACTTTCACTGCGAAACACGTTATTTCGATGAATTTCATGGTTTCATGAATGTTTCGAAATATAACCATGATTTAGCGAAGATTTAGCCTAATTTTGATGTGTTCATGGATATCTAGCTATTTTCACTGCGAAACACGTTATTTCGTTGAATTTCAACGTTTCGTGAAATAACCATGATTTAGCGGAGATTTAGTTTAATTTTCATGTTTTCATAGATTTCAAGCAACTTTCACTGCGAAACACGTTAGTTCTTTGAATTTCGTCGTTTCATGAACGTATCGTGAAATTACCATGATTTAGGGATGATTTGGCTTAATCTTGATGGTTTCATAGATATCAAGCTACTTTCACTGCGAAACACGTTATTTCGTTGAATTCCATCGTTTCATGAATGTTACGTGAAATATCCATGATTTAGCGAAGATTTCGCCCAATTTTGATGTTTTCATGGATATCTAGCTATTTACACTCCGAAACACGTTATTTCGTTGAATTTCAACGATTCATGAATGTTTCGTTATATAACCATCATTTTGCGGAGATTTCGTTTAATCTTGATGTTTTCGTAGATATCAAGCTACTTTCACTGCGAAACACGTTATTTCGTTGAATTTCATCGTTTCATGAATGTTTCGTGAAATAACCATGATTTAGCAATGATTAAGCTTAATTTTGAAATTTTCTTGGATATCAAACTACTTTCACTGCGAAACACGTTATTTCGTTGAATTTCATCGTGTCATGAATGTTTCGTGAAGTTTCCATGATTTAGCGGAGATATAGCTTAATTTTGATGTTTTCATTGATATCAAGCTACTTTCACTGCGAAACACGTTATTTAGTTGAATTTCATCGTTTCATGAATGTTTCGTGACATATCCATGATTTAGCGAAGATTTAGCCTAATTTTGATGTTTTCATGGATATCTAGCTATTCTAACTGCGAAACACGTTATTTCGTTGAATTTCAACGTTTCATGAATGTTTCGTGAAATGACCATAATTTAGCGGAGATTTAGTTTAATTTTGATGCTTTCGTAGATATCAAGCTACTTTCACTGCGAAACACGTTATTTCGTTGAATTTCATAGTTTCATGAGTGTTTCGTGAAATAACCATGATTTATCGAAGATTAAGATTAATTTCGATGTTTAATAGATTTCAAGCTACTTCACTGCGAAACACGTTATTTCGTAGAATTTCATCGTTTCATGAATGTTTCGTGAAATAACCATGTTTTAGCGAAGATTTAGCTTAATTTTGATGTTTTCATGCATATCTAGCTACTTTCACTGCGAAACACGTTATTTCGTTGAATATCATCGTTTCATGAATGTTTCGTGAAATAACCATGTTTTAGCGAAGATTTAGCTTAATTTTCATGTTTTCATGGATATCTGACTACTTTCACTGCGAAACACGTTATTTCGATGAATTTCATGGTTTCATGAATGTTTCGAAATATAACCATGATTTAGCGAAGATTTAGCCTAATTTTGATGTGTTCATGGATATCTAGCTATTTTCACTGCGAAACACGTTATTTCGTTGAATTTCAACGTTTCGTGAAATAACCATGATTTATCGGAGATTTAGTTTAATTTTCATGTTTTCATAGATTTCAAGCAACTTTCACTGCGAAACACGTTAGTTCTTTGAATTTCGTCGTTTCATGAACGTATCGTGAAATTACCATGATTTAGGGAAGATTTGGCTTAATCTTGATGGTTTCATAGATATCAAGCTACTTTCACTGCGAAACACGTTATTTCGTTGAATTCCATCGTTTCATGAATGTTACGTGAAATATCCATGATTTAGCGAAGATTTCGCCCAATTTTGATGTGTTCATGGATATCTAGCTATTTACACTCCGAAACACGTTATTTCGTTGAATTTCAACGATTCATGAATGTTTCGTTATATAACCATGATTTAGCGGAGATTTAGTTTAATTTTGATGTTTTCATAGATTTCAAGCTACTTTCACTGCGAAACACGATATTTCGTTGAATTTCATCGTTCCATGAATGTTTCGTGAAATAACCATGCTTTAGCGAAGATTTAGCTAAATCTTGATGTTTTCGTAGATATCAAACTACTTTCACTGCGAAACACGTTATTCCGTTGAATTTCATCGTTTCATGAATGTTTCGTGAAATAACCATGATTTAGCAATGATTAAACTTCATTTTGAAATTTTCTTCGATATCTAACTACTTTCACTGCGAAGCACGTTATTTCGTTGAATATCATCGTTTCATGAATGTTTTGTGAAATAACCATGTTTTAGCGAACATTCAGCTTAATTTTCATGTTTTCATTGATATCTGACTACTTTCACTGCGAAACACGCTATTTCGTTGAATTTCATGGTTTCATGAATGTTTCGAAATATAACCATGATTTAGCGAACATTTAGCCTAATTTTGATGTTTTCATGGATATCTAGCTATTTTCACTGCGAAACACGTTATTTCGTTGAATTTCAACGTTTCGTGAAATAACCATGATTTAGCGAGATTTAGTTTAATTTTGATGTTTTCATAGATTTCAAGCAACTTTCACTGCGAAACACGTTAGTTCTTTGAATTTCATCGTTTCATGAACGTATCGTGAAATTACCATGATTTAGGGAGGATTTAGCTTAATCTTGATGGTTTCATAGATATCAAGCTACTTTCACTGCGAAACACGTTATATCGTTGAATTCCATCGTTTCATGAATGTACCGTGAAATATCCGTGATTTAGCGAAGATTTCGCCAAATTTTGATGTTTTCATGGATATCTAGCTATTTACACTCTGAAACACGTTATTTCGTTGAATTTCAACGATTCATGAATGTTTCGTTATATAACCATCATTTTGCGGAGATTTCGTTTAATCTTGATGTTTTCGTAGATATCAAGCTACTTTCACTGCGAAACACGTGATTTCGTTGAATTTCAACGTTTCATGAATGTTTCGTGAAATAACTATGATTTAGCGAAGACTAAGCTTAATTTTCATGATTTCATGGATATCTAACTACTTTCACTGCGAAACACGTTATTTCGTTGAATTTCATCGTTTCATGAATGTTTCGTGAAATAACCATGTTTTAGCGAACATTTAGCTTAATTTTCATGTTTTCATGGATATCTGACTACTTTCACTGCGAAACACGTTATTTCGTTGAATTTCATGGTTTCATGAATGTTTCGAAATATAACCATGATTTAGCGAAGATTTAGCCTAATTTTGATGTTTTCATGGATATCTAGCTATTTTCACTGCGAAACACGTTATTTCGTTGAATTTCAACGTTTCGTGAAATAACCATGATTTAGCGGAGATTTAGTTTAATTTTGATGTTTTCATAGATTACAAGCAACTTTCACTGCGAAACACGTTAGTTCTTTGAATTTCATCGTTTCATGAACGTATCGTGAAATTACCATGATTTAGGGAAGATTTAGCTTAATCTTGATGGTTTCATAGATATCAAGCTACTTTCACAGCGAAACACGTTATTTAGTTGAATTTCATCGTTTCATGAATGTTTCGTGACATATCCATGATTTAGCGAAGATTTAGCCTAATTTTGATGTTTTCATGGATATCTAGCTATTCTCACTGCGAAACACGTGATTTCGTTGAATTTCAACGTTTCATGAATGTTTCGTGAAATAACTATGATTTAGCAATGATTAAGCTTAATTTTGAAATTTTCTTGGATATCTAACTACTTTCACTGCGAAACACGTTATTTCGTTGAATTTCATCGTGTCATGAATGTTTCGTGAAGTTTCCATGATTTAGCGGAGATATAGCTTAATTTTGATGTTTTCATTGATATCAAGCTACTTTCACTGCGAAACACGTTATTTAGTTGAATTTCATCGTTTCATGAATGTTTCGTGACATATCCATGATTTAGCGAAGATTTAGCCTAATTTTGATGTTTTCATGGATATCTAGCTATTCTCACTGCGAAACACGTTATTTCGTTGAATTTCAACGTTTCATGAATGTTTCGTGACATAACAATGATTTAGCGAAGATTTTCTTAATTTAGATGTTTTCATGGATATCTAGCTACTTTCACTGCGAAAACCGATATTTCATTGTATTACATCGTTTCATGAATGTTTCGTGAAATAACTATGATTTAGCGAAGACTAAGCTTAATTTTGATGTTTTCATGGATATCTAGCTATTTTCACTGCGAAACACGTTATTTCGTTGAATTTCAACGTTTCGTGAAATAACCATGATTTAGCGGAGATTTAGATTAATTTTGATGTTTTCATAGATTTCAAGCAACTTTCACTGCGAAACACGTTAGTTCTTTGAATTTCGTCGTTTCATGAACGTATCGTGAAATTACCATGATTTAGCGAAGATTTGGCTTAATCTTGATGGTTTCATAGATATCAAGCTACTTTCACTGCGAAACACGTTATTTCGTTGAATTCCATCGTTTCATGAATGTTACGTGAAATATCCATGATTTAGCGAAGATTTCGCCCAATTTTGATGTTTTCATGGATATCTAGCTATTTACACTCCGAAACACGTTATTTCGTTGAATTTCAACGATTCATGAATGTTTCGTTATATAACCATGATTTAGCGGAGATTTAGTTTAATGTTGATGTTTTCATAGATATCAAGCTACTTACACTGCGAAACAGGTTATTTCTTTGAATTTCATCGTTCCATGAATGTTTCGTGAAATAACCATGATTTAGCGAAGATTTAGCTTAATCTTGATGTTTTCGTAGATATCAAACTACTTTCACTGCGAAACACGTTATTTCATTGAATTTCATCGTTTCATGAATGTTACGTGAAATAACCATGACTTAGCGAAGATTTTGCTTAATGTTGATGTTTTCATAGATATCAAGCTACGTACACTGCGAAACAGGTTATTTCTTTGAATTTCATCGTTCCATGAATTTTTCGTGAAATAACCATGATTTAGCGAAGATTTAGCTTAATCTTGATGTTTTCGTAGATATCAAGCTACTTTCACTGCGAAACACGTTATTTCGTACAATTTCATCGTTTCATGAATGTTTCGTGAAATAACCATGATTTAGCGATGATTAAGCTTAATTTTGAAATTCTCTTGGATATCTAACTACTTTCACTGCGAAACACGTTATTACGTTGAATTTCATCGTGTCATGAATGTTTCGTGAAGTATCCATGATTTAGCGGAGATATAGCTTAATTTTGATGCTTTCATAGATATCAAGCTTCTTTCACTGCGAAACACGTTATTTCGTTGAATTTCATCGTTTCATGAATGTTTCGTAAAATAACCATATTTTAGCGAAGATTTAGATTAATTTAGATGTTTTCATGGATATCTAGCTACTTTCACTGCGAAATACGTTATTTCGTTGAATTTCATCGTGTCATGAACGTATCTTGAAATAACCATGATTTAGCGAAGATTTAGATTAATATTGATGCTTTCGTAGATATCAAGCTACTTTCACTGCGAAACACGTTATAACGTTGAATTTCATCGTTTCATGAATGTTTCGTGAAATAACCATTATTTAGCGATGATTAAGCTTAATTTTGAAATTCTCTTGGATATCTAACTACTTTCACTGCGAAACAAGTTATTTCGTTGAATTCCATCGTTTCATGAATGTTACGTGAAATATCCATGATTTAGCGAAGATTTCGCCCAATTTTGATGTTTTCATGGATATCTAGCTATTTTCACTGCGAAACACGGTATTTCGTTGAATTTCAACATTTCACGAATGTTTCGTGAAATAACCATGATTTAGCGGAGATTTAGTTTAATTTTGATGTTTTCATAGATTTCATGCTACTTTCACTGCGAAACACGTTATTTCGTTGAATTCCATCGTTTCATGAATGATTTGTGAAATATCCATGATTTAGCGAAGATTTGGCTTAATTTTGTTGTTTTCATGGATATCTAGCTATTTTCACTGCGAAACTCGTTATTTCGTTGAATATCAACGTTTCATGAATGTTTCGTAAAATAACCATGTTTTAGCGACGATTTAGCTTAATTTTGATATTTTCATAGATATCAAGCTACTTTCTCTGCGAAACACGTTATTTCGATGAATTTCATCATTTCATGAATGTTTCGTGAAATAACCATGATTTATCGAAGATTAAAATTAATTTTGATGTTTCATAGATATCAAGCTACTTCATTGCGTAACACGTTATTCGTTGAATTTCATCGTTTCATGAATGTTTCGTGAAATAACCATGTTTTAGCGAAGATTTAGCTTAATTTTGATGATTTCATAGATATCAATCTACTTTCACTGCGACACACGTTATTTCATTGAATTTCATCGTTTCATGTATGTTTCGTGAAATAACCATGTCTTAGCGAAGATTTAGCTTAATGTTGATGTTTTCATAGATATCAAGCTACTTACACTGCGAAACAGGTTATTTCTTTGAATTACATCGTTCCATGAATGTTTCGTGAAATAACCATGATTTAGCGAAGATTTAGCTTAATCTTGATGTTTTCGTTGATATCAAGCTACTTTCACTGCGAAACACGTTATTTCGTTGAATTTCATCGTTTCATGAATGTTTCGTGAAATAACTATGATTTAACAATGATTAAGCTTAATTTTGAAATTTTCTTGGATATCTAACTACTTTCACTGCGAAACACGTTATTTCGTTGAATTTCATCGTGTCATGAATGTTTCGTGAAGTTTCCATGATTTAGCGGAGATATAGCTTAATTTTGATGTTTTCATTGATATCCAGCTACTTTCACTGCGAAACACGTTATTTAGTTGAATTTCATCGTTTCATGAATGTTTCGTGACATATCCATGATTTAGCGAAGATTTAGCCTAATTTTGATGATTTCATGGATTTCTAGCTATTCTCACTGCGAAACACGTTATTTCGTTGAATTTCAACTTTTCATGAATGTTTCGTGCTATAACAATGATTTAGCGAAGATTTTCTTAATTTAGATGTTTTCATGGATATCTAGCTACTTTCACTGCGAAAACCGTTATTTCGTTGTATTTCATCGTTTCATGAATGTTTCGTGAAATAACTATGATTTAGCGAAGACTAAGCTTAATTTTGATGTTTTCATGGATATCTAACTACTTTCACTGCGAAACACGTTATTTCGTTGAATTTCATCGTGTCATGAATGTTTCGTGAAGTTTCCATGATTTAGCGGAGATATAGCTTAATTTTGATGTTTTCATTGATATCCAGCTACTTTCACTGCGAAACACGTTATTTAGTTGAATTTCATCGTTTCATGAATGTTTCGTGACATATCCATGATTTAGCGAAGATTTAGCCTAATTTTGATGTTTTCATGGATATCTAGCTATTCTCACTGCGAAACACGTTATTTCGTTGAATTTCAACGTTTCATGAATGTTTCGTGACATAACAATGATTTAGCGAAGATTTTCTTAATTTAGATGTTTTCATGGATATCTAGCTACTTTCACTGCGAAAACCGATATTTCATTGTATTACATCGTTTCATGAATGTTTCGTGAAATAACTATGATTTAGCGAAGACTAAGCTTAATTTTGATGTTTTCATGGATATCTAGCTATTTTCACTGCGAAACACGTTATTTCGTTGAATTTCAACGTTTCGTGAAATAACCATGATTTAGCGGAGATTTAGATTAATTTTGATGTTTTCATAGATTTCAAGCAACTTTCACTGCGAAACACGTTAGTTCTTTGAATTTCGTCGTTTCATGTACGTATCGTGAAATTACCATGATTTAGCGAAGATTTGGCTTAATCTTGATGGTTTCATAGATATCAAGCTACTTTCACTGCGAAACACGTTATTTCGTTGAATTCCATCGTTTCATGAATGTTACGTGAAATATCCATGATTTAGCGAAGATTTCGCCCAATTTTGATGTTTTCATGGATATCTAGCTATTTACACTCCGAAACACGTTATTTCGTTGAATTTCAACGTTTCATGAATGTTTCGTTATATAACCATGATTTAGCGGAGATTTAGTTTAATTTTGATGTTTTCATAAATTTCAAGTTACTTTCACTGCGAAACACGATATTTCGTTGAATTTCATCGTTCCATGAATGTTTCGTGAAATAACCATGATTTAGCGAAGATTTAGCTTAATCTTGATGTTTTCGTAGATATCATACTACTTTCACTGCGAAACACGTTATTTCATTGAATTTCATCGTTTCATGAAAGTTACGTGAAATAACCATGACTTAGCGAAGATTTTGCTTAATGTTGATGTTTTCATAGATATCAAGCTACGTACACTGCGAAACAGGTTATTTCTTTGAATTTCATCGTTCCATGAATTTTTCGTGAAATAACCATGATTTAGCGAAGATTTAGCTTAATCTTGATGTTTTCGTAGATATCAAGCTACTTTCACTGCGAAACACGTTATTTCGAAGAATTTCATCGTTTCATGAATGTTTCGTGAAATAACCATGATTTAGCGATGATTAAGCTTAATTTTGAAATTTTCTTGGATATCTAACTACTTTCACTGCGAAACACGTTATTACGTTGAATTTCATCGTGTCATGAATGTTTCGTGAAGTATCCATGATTTAGCGGAGATATAGCTTAATTTTGATGGTTTCATAGATATCAAGCTACTTTCACTGCGAAACACGTTATTCCGTTGAATTACATCGTATCATGAATGTTTCGTAAAATAACCATGTTTTAGCGAAGATTTAGATTAATTTAGATGTTTTCATGGATATCTAGCTACTTTCACTGCGAAATACGTTATTTCGTTGAATTTCATCGTGTCATGAACGTATCTTGAAATAACCATGATTTAGCGAAGATTTAGATTAATATTGATGCTTTCGTAGATATCAAGCTACTTTCACTGCGAAACACGTTATAACGTTGAATTTCATCGTTTCATGAATGTTTCGTGAAATAACCATTATTTAGCGATGATTAAGCTTAATTTTGAAATTCTCTTGGATATCTAACTACTTTCACTGCGAAACAAGTTATTTCGTTGAATTCCATCGTTTCATGAATGTTACGTGAAATATCCATGATTTAGCGAAGATTTCGCCCAATTTTGATGTTTTCATGGATATCTAGCTATTTTCACAGCGAAACACGGTATTTCGTTGAATTTCAACATTTCACGAATGTTTCGTGAAATAACCATGATTTAGCGGAGATTTAGTTTAATTTTGATGTTTTCATAGATTTCATGCTACTTTCACTGCGAAACACGTTATTTCGTTGAATTCCATCGTTTCATGAATGATTTGTGAAATATCCATGATTTAGCGAAGATTTGGCTTAATTTTGTTGTTTTCATGGATATCTAGCTATTTTCACTGCGAAACTCGTTATTTCGTTGAATATCAACGTTTCATGAATGTTTCGTAAAATAACCATGTTTTAGCGACGATTTAGCTTAATTTTGATATTTTCATAGATATCAAGCTACTTTCTCTGCGAAACACGTTATTTCGATGAATTTCATCATTTCATGAATGTTTCGTGAATTAACCATGATTTATCGAAGATTAAAATTAATTTTGATGTTTCATAGATATCAAGCTACTTCATTGCGTAACACGTTATTTCGTTGAATTTCATCGTTTCATGAATGTTTCGTGAATTAACCATGATTTAGCGGAGATGTAGCATAATTTTGATGTTTTCATAGATATCAAGCTACTTTCTCTGCGAAACACGTTATTTCGATGAATTTCATCGTTTCATGAATGTTTCGTGAAATAACCATGATTTATCGAAGATTAAGATTAATTTTGAAGTTTCATAGATTTCAAGCTACTTGATTGCGAAACACGTTATTTCGTTGAATTTCATCGTTCCATGAATGATTCGTGAAATAACCATGTTTTAGCGAAGATTTAGCTTAATTTTGATGATTTCATAGATATCAATCTACTTTCACTGCGAAACACGTTATTTCATCGAGTTTCATCGTTTCATGAGTGTTTCGTGAAATAACCATGTCTGAGCGAAGATTTAGCTTAATGTTGATGTTTTCATAGATATCAAGCTACTTACACTGCGAAACAGGTTATTTCTTTGAATTTCATCGTTCCATGAATATTTCGTGAAATAACCATGATTTAGCGAAGATTTAGCTTAATCTTGATTTTTCGTAGATATCAAGCTACTTTCACTGCGAAACACGTTATTTCGTTGAATTTCATCGTTTCATGAATGTTTCGTGAAATAACCATGATTTAGCGATGATTAAGCTTAATTTTGAAATTTTCTTGGATATCTATCTACTTTCACTGCGAAACACGTTATTTCATTGAATTTCATCGTTTCATGAATGTTACGTGAAATAACCTTGTCTTAGCGAAGATTTTGCTTAACGTTGATGTTTTCATAGATATCAAGCTACTTACACTGCGAAACAGGTTATTTCTTTGAATTTCATCGTTCCATGAATGTTTCGTGAAATAACCATGATTTATCGAAGATTAAGATTAATTTTGTTGATTCATAGATTTCAAGCTTCTTCATTGCGAAACACGTTATTTCGTTGAATTTCATCGTTTCACGAATGTTTCCTGAAATAACCATGTTTTAGCGAAGATTTAGCTTAATTTTAATGATTTCATAGATATCAATCTACTTTCACTGCGAAACACGTTATTTCATTGAATTTCATCGTTTCATGAATGTTTCGTGAAATAACCATGTCTCAGCGAAGATTTAGCTTAATGTTGATGTTTTCATAGATATCAAGCTACTTACACTGCGAAACAGGTTATTTCTTTGAATTTCATCGTTCCATGAATGTTTCGTGAAATAACCATGATTTAGCGAAGATTTAGCTTAATCTTGATGTTTTCGTAGATATCAAGCTACTTTCACTGCGAATCACGTTATTTCGTTGAATTTCATTGTGTCATTAATGTTTCGTGAAGTATCCATGATTTAGCAGAGATATAGCTTAATTTTGATGGTTTCATGAATATCTGACTTCTTTCACTGCGAAACACGTTATTTCGTTGAATTTCATGGTTTCATGAATGTTTCGAAATATAACCATGATTTAGCGAAGATTTAGCCTAATTTTGATGTTTTCATGGATATTTAGCTATTTTCACTGCGAAACACGTTATTTCGTTGAATTTCAACGTTTCATGAATGTTTCGTGAAATAACCATGATTTAGCGGAGATTTCGTTTAATTTTGATGTTTTCATAGGTTTCAAGCTACTTGCACTGCGAAACACGATATTTCGCTGAATTTCATCGTTTCATGAATGTTTCGTAAAATAACTATGTTTTTGCTATGATTTAGATTGATTTTGATGTTTTAATGGATATCTAGCTACTTTCACTGCGAATAACGTTATTTCGTTGAATTTCATCGTTTCATGAATGTTTCGTGTAATAACCATGATTTATCGAAGATTAAGATTAATTTTGATGTTTCATAGATTTCAAGCTACTTCACTGCGAAACACGTTATTTCGTTGAATTTCATCGTTTCATGAATGTTTCGTGAAATAACCATGTTTTAGCGAAGATTTAGCTTGATTTTGATGATTTCATAGATATCAATCTACTTTCACTGCGAAACACGTTATTTCGTTGAATTTCATCGTTTCATGTATGTTTCGTAAAATAACCATGTTTTAGCGAAGATTTAGATTAATTTAGATGTTTTCATGGATATCTAGCTACTTTCACTGCGAAACACGTTATTTCGTTGAATTTCATCGTTTCATGAGTGTTTCGTGAAATAACCATGATATATCGAAGATTAAGATTAATTTTGATGTTTCATAGATTTCAAGCTACTTCACTGCGAAACACGTTATTTCGTTGATTTCATCAATTCATGAATGTTTCGTGAAGTATCCATGATTTAGCGGAGATTTAGCTTAATTTTTATGGTTTCGTAGATATCAAACTACTTTCACTGCGAAACACGTTATTTCGTTGAATTCCATCGTTTCATGAACGATTTGTGAAATATCCATGATTTAGCGAAGATTTGGCCTAATTTTGTTGTTTTCATGGATATCTAGCTATTTTCACTGCGAAACTCGTTATTTCGTTGAATATCAACGTTTCATGAATGTTTCGTAAAATAACCATGTTTTAGCGACGATTTAGCTTAATTTTGATATTTTCATATATATCAAGCTACTTTCTCTGCGAAACACGTTATTTCGATGAATTTCATCGTTTCATGAATGTTTCGTGAAATAACCATGATTTATCGAAGATTAAGGTTAATTTCGATGTTTCATAGATTTCAAGCTACTTCATTGCGAAACAAGTTATTGTGTTGAATTTCATCGTTCCATGAATGTTTCGTGAAATAACCATGTCTTAGTGAAGATTTAGCTTAATGTTGATGTTTTCATAGACATCAAGCTACTTACACTGCGAAACAGGTTATTTCTTTGAATTTCATCGTTCCATGAATATTTCGTGAAATAACCAAGATTTAGCGAAGATTTAGCTTAATCTTGATTTTTCGTAGATATCAAGCTACTTTCACTGCGAAACACGTTCTTTCGTTGAATTTCATCGTTTCATGAATGTTTCGTGAAATAACCATGATTTAGCGATGATTAAGCTTAATTTTGAAATTTTCTTGGATATCTATCTACTTTCACTGCGAAACACGTTATTTCATTGAATTTCTTCGTTTCATGAATGTTACGTGAAATAACCTTGTCTTAGCGAAGATTTTGCTTAACGTTGATGTTTTCATAGATATCAAGCTACTTACACTGCGAAACAGGTTATTTCTTTGAATTTCATCGTTCCATGAATGTTTCGTGGAATAACCATGATTTCGCGAAGATTTAGCTTAATCTTGATGTTTTCGTAGATATCAAGCTACTTTCGCTCCGAAACACGTTATTTCGTTGAATTTCATCGTTTCATGAATGTTTCGTGAAATAACCATGATTTAGCGATGATTAAGCTTAATTTTGATATTTTCATTGATATCTAACTACTTTCACTGCGAATCACGTTATTTCGTTGAATTTCATTGTGTCATGAATGTTTCGTGAAGTATCCATGATTTAGCAGAGATATAGCTTAATTTTGATGGTTTCATAGATATCAAGCTTCTTTCACTGCGAAACACGTTATTTCGTAGAATTTCATCGTTTCATGAATGTTTCGTAAAATAACCATGTTTTAGCGAAGATTTAGATTAATTTAGATGTTTTCATGGATATCTAGCTACTTTCACTGCGAAACACGTTATTTCGTTGAATTTCATCGTGTCATGAATGTTTCTTGAAGTATCAATGATTTAGCGGAGATATAGCTTAATTCTGCTGGTTTCATAGATATCAAGCAACATTCACTGCGAAACACGTTAGTTCTTTGAATTTCATCGTTTCATGAGCGTATCGTGAAATAACCATGATTTAGGGAAGATTTAGCTTAATCTTGATGGCTTCATAGATATCAAGCAACTTTCACTGCGAAACATGATATTTCGTTGAATTCCATCGTTTCATGAATGTTACGTGAAATATCCATGATTTAGCGAAGATTTCGCCCAATTTTGATGTTTTCATGGATATCTAGCTACTTTCACTGCGAATCACGTTATTTCGTTGAATTTCATCGTTTCATGAATGTTTCGTGAAATAACCATGATTTATCGAAGATTAAGATTAATTTTGATGTTTCATAGATTTCAAGCTACTTCACTGCGAAACACGTTATTTCGTTGAATTTCATCGTTTCATGAATGTTTCGTGAAATAACCATGTTTTAGCGAAGATTTAGCTTGATTTTGATGATTTCATAGATATCAATCTACTTTCACTGCGAAACACGTTATTTCGTTGAATTTCATCGTTTCATGTATGTTTCGTAAAATAACCATGTTTTAGCGAAGATTTAGATTAATTTAGATGTTTTCATGGATATCTAGCTACTTTCACTGCGAAACACGTTATTTCGCTGAATTTCATCGTGTCATGAACGTATCTTGAAATAACCATGATTTAGCGAAGATTTAGATTAATATTGATGCTTTCGTAGATATCAAGCTACTTTCACTGCGAAACACGTTATAACGTTGAATTTCATCGTTTCATGAATGTTTCGTCAAATAGCCATGATTTAGCGAAGATTTAGCTTAATTTTGATGTTTTCATTGATATCAAGCTACTTTCACTGCGAAACACGATATTTCGTTGAATTTCATCGTTTCATGAATGTTTCGTGACATATCCATGATTTAGCGAAGATTTCACCTAATTTTGATGTTTTCATGGATATCTAGCTATTTTCACTGCGAAACACGTTATTTCGTTGAATTTCAACGTTTCATGAATGTCTCGTGATATAACCATGATTTAGCGGAGATTTAGTTTAATTTTGATGTTTTCAAGCTACTTTCACTGCGAAACACGTTATTTCGTTGAATTTCATCGTTCCATGAATGTTTCGTGAAATAACCATGATTTAAAGGAGATATAGCTTAATGTTGATGGTTTCATAGATATCAAGCTACTTTCACTGCGAAACACGTTATTTCGTTGAATTTCATCGTTTCATGAATGTTTCGTGAAATAACCATGATTTAGCGAAGATTTAGCTTAATTTTGATGTTATCATAGATATCATGCTACTTTCACTGCGAAACACGTTATTTCGTTGAATTTCATCGTTTCATGAATGTTTCGTGAAATAACCATGTCTTAGCGAATATTTAGCTTAATGGTGATGTTTTCATAGATATCAAGCTACTTACACTGCGAAACAGGTTATTTCTTTGAATTTCATCGTTCCATGAATGTTTCGTGAAATAATCATGATTTAGCGAAGATTTAGCTTAATCTTGATGTTTTCGTAGATATCAAGCTACTTTCACTGCGAAACACGTTATTTCGTTGAATTTCATCGTTTCATGAATGTTTCGTGAAATAACCATGATTTAGCGGAGATTTAGTTTAATTTTGATGTATCCATAGATATCAAGCAACATTCACTGCGAAACACGTTAGTTCTTTGAATTTCATCGTTTCATGAACGTATCGTGAAATAACCATGATTTAGGGAAGATTTAGCTTAATCCTGATGGTTTCATAGATATCAAGCTACTTTCACTACGAAACACGTTATTTCGTTGAATTCCATCGTTTCATGAATGTTACGTGAAATATCCATGATTTAGCGAAGATTTTGCCCAATTTTGATGTTTTCATGGACATCTAGCTACTTTCACTGCGAATCACGTTATTTCGTTGAATTTGATCGTTTCATGAATGTTTCGTGGTATAACAATGATTTAGCTCAGATTTTCTTAATTTAGATGTTTTCATGGATATCTAGCTACTTTCACTGCGAAACACGTTATTTCGTTGAATTTCATCGTTTCATGAATGTTTCGAGAAATAACCATGATTTAGCGGAGATTTAGCATAGTTTTGATGTTTTCATAGATATCTTTGTACTTTCTCTGCGAAACACGTTATTTCATTGAATTTCATCGTATGTTGAATGTTTCGTGACATAACCATGTTTTAGCGAAGATTCAGCTTAATTTTGATGTTTTCATAGAAATCAAGCTACTTTCACTGCGAAACACGTTATTTCGTTGAATTTCATCGTTTCATGAATGTTTCGTGAATTAACCATGTCTTAATGAAGATTTAGCTTAATTTTGAGGTTTGGAAAGATATCAAGCTATTTTCACTACGAAACACGTTATTTCCATGAATTTCATCGTTTCATGAATGTTTCGTGAAATAACCATGATTTAGCGGAGATTAAGCTTAATTTTGATGGTTTCAAAGATATCAAGCTACTTTCACTGCGATACTCGTTATTTCGTTGAATTTCGTAGTTTCATGAATGTTTCGTGAAATATCCATGATTTTTGCAAAGATTTAACCTAATTTTGATGTTTTCATGGATATCTAGCTTTTTTCACTGCGAAACACGTTATTTCGTTGAATTTGAACGCGTCATGATTGTTTCGTGTAATAATCATGATTTAGCGGAGATTTAGTTTAATTTTGCTGTTTTCCTGGATATCTAGTTACTTTCAATGAGAAACACGTTATTTCTTTGAATTTCAACGTTTCATGGATGTTTCGTGAAATAACCATGATTAAGCGGAGATTTAGTTTAATTTTGATGTTTTCATAGATTTCAAGCAACATTCACTGCGAAACACGTTATTTCTTTGAATTTCATCGTTTAATGAACGTATAGTGAAATAACCATGATTTAGCGAAGATTTAGCTTAATCTTGATGTTTTCGTAGATATCAAGCTACTTTCACTGCGAAACACGTTATTTCGTTGAATTTCAACGTTTCTTGAATGTTTCGTGAAGTATTCATGATTTAGCGGAGATATAGCTTAATTTTGATGGTATCATAGATATCAAGCTACTTTCACTGCGAAACACGTTATTTCGTGGAATTTCATCGTTTCATGAATGTTTCGTGAAATAACCATGTTTTAGCGAAGAGTTAGATTTATTTAGGTGTTTTCATGGATATCTAGCTACTTTCACTGCGAAACACGTCATTTCGTTGAATTTCATCGTTTCATGAATGTTTCGTGAAATAACCATGATCTATCGAAGATTAAGATTAACTTTGATGTTTCATAGATTTCAAGCTACTTCACTGCGAAACACGTTATTTCGTTGAATTTCATCGCTTCATGAATGTTTCGTGAAATAACCATGTTTTAGCGAAGATTTAGCTTAAATTTGATGATTTCATAGATATCAATCTACTTTCACTGCGAAACACGTTATTTCATTGAATTTCATCGTTTCATGAATGTTTCGTGAAATAACCATGTCTTAGCGAAGATTTAGCTTAATGTAGATGTTTTCATAGATATCAAGCTACTTACACTGCGAAAAAGGTTATTTCTTTGAATTTCATCGTTCCATGAATGTTTCGTGAAATAATCATGATTTAGCGGAGATATAGCTTAATTTTGATGGTTTCATAAATAACAAGCTACTTTCGCTGCGAAACACGTTATTTCGTTGAATTTCATCGTTTCATGAATGTTTCGTGAAATAACCATGATTTATCGAAGATTAAGATTAATTTTGATGTTTCATAGATATCTAGCTACTTCACAGCGAAACACGTTATTTCGTTGAATTTCATCGTTTCATGAATGTTTCGTGAAATAACTATGTTTTAGCGAAGATTTAGCTTAATTTTCATGTTTTCATGAATATCTGACTACTTTCACTGCGAAACACGTTATTTCGTTGAATTTCATGGTTTCATGAATGTTTCGAGATATAACCATGATTTAGCGAAGATTTAGCCTAATTTTGATGTTTTCATGGATATCTAGCTATTTTCACTGCGAAACACGTCATTTCGTTGAATTTCAACGTTTCATGAATGTTTCGTGAAATAACCATGATTTAGCGGAGATTTAGTTTAATTTTGATGTTTTCATAGATTTCAAGCAACATTCACTGCGAAACACGTTATTTCGTTGAATTTCAACGTTTCATGAACGTATCGTGAAATAACCATGATTTAGGGAAGATTTAGGTTAATCTTGATGGTTTCATAGATATCAAGCTACTTTCACTGCGAAACACGTTATTTCGTTGAATTTCATCGTTTCTTGAATGTTTCGTGAAGTAACCATGATTTAGCGGAGATATAGCTTAATTTTGATGGTTTCATAGATATCAAGCTACTTACACTGCGAAACACGTTATTTCGTGGAATTACATCGTTTAATGAATGTTTCGTGAAATAACCATGATTTAGCGGAGATTTAGTTTAATTTTGATGTTTTCATAGATTTCAAGCAACATTCACTGCGAAACACGTTATTTCGTTGAATTTCAACGTTTCATGAACGTATCGTGAAATAACCATGGTTTAGGGAAGATTTAGGTTAATCTTGATGGTTTCATAGATATCAAGCTACTTTCACTGCGAAACACGTTATTTCGTTGAATTTCATCGTTTCTTGAATGTTTCGTGAAGTAACCATGATTTAGCGGAGATATAGCTTAATTTTGATGGTTTCATAGATATCAAGCTACTTTCACTGCGAAACACGTTATTTCGTGGAATTTCATCGTTTCATGAATGTTTCGTGAAATAACCATGATTTAGCGATGATAAAGCTTAATTTTGAAATTTTCTTGGATATCTGACTACTTTCACTGCGAAACACGTTATTTCGTTGAATTTCATCGTGTCATGAATGTTTCGTGAAGTATCCATGATTTAGCGGAGATATAGCTTAATTTTGATGGTTTCATAAATATCAAGCTACTTTCACTGCGAAACACGTTATTTCGTTGAATTTCATCGTTTCATGAATGTTTCGTGAAATAACCTAGATTTATAGAAGATTAAGATTAATTTTGATATTTCATAGATATCCAGCTACTTCACTGCGAAACACGTTATTTCGTTGAATTTCATCGTTTCATGAATGTTTCATGGTATAACAATGATTTAGCTCAGATTTTCTTAATTTAGATGTTTTCATGGATATCTAGCTACTTTCACTGCGATACACGTTATTTCGTTGAATTTCATCGTTTCATGAATGTTTCGAGAAATAACCATGATTTAGCGGAGATTTAGCATAGTTTTGATGTTTTCATAGATATCTTTGTACTTTCTCTGCGAAACACGTTATTTCATTGAATTTCATCGTATGTTGAATGTTTCGTGACATAACCATGTTTTAGCGAAGATTCAGCTTAATTTTGATGTTTTCATAGAAATCAAGCTACTTTCACTGCGAAAAACGTTATTTCGTTGAATTTCATCGTTTCATGAATGTTTCGTGAATTAACCATGTCTTAATGAAGATTTAGCTTAATTTTGAGGTTTTGAAAGATATCAAGCTATTTTCACTACGAAACACGTTATTTCCATGAATTTCATCGTTTCATGAATGTTTCGTGAAATAACCATGATTTAGCGGAGATTAAGCTTAATTTTGATGGTTTCAAAGATATCAAGCTACTTTCACTGCGAAACGCGTTATTTCGTTGAATTTCGTAGTTTCATGAATGTTTCGTGAAATATCCATGATTTTTGCAAAGATTTAACCTAATTTTGATGTTTTCTTGGATATCTAGCTTTTTTCACTGCGGAACACTTTATTTCGTTGAATTTGAACGTGTCATGAATGTTTCGTGTAATAATCATGATTTAGCGGAGATTTAGTTTAATTTTGCTGTTTTCATGGATATCTAGTTCCTTTCAATGCGAAACACGTCATTTCGTTGAATTTCATCGTATCATGAATGTTTCGTGAAATAACCATGATTTAGGGAAGATTAAGCTTAATTTTGATGTTTTCATAGATTTCAAGTAACTTTCACTGCGAAACACGTTATTTCTTTGAATTTCATCGTTTAATGAACGTATATTGAAATAACCATGATTTAGCGAAGATTTAGCTTAATCTTGATGTTTTCGTAGATATCAAGCTACTTTCACTGCGAAACACGTTATTTCGTTGAATTTCATCGTTTCTTGAATGTTTCGTGAAGTATCCATGATTTAGCGGAGATATAGCTTAATTTTGATGGTATCATAGATATCAAGCTACTTTCACTGCGAAACACGTTATTTCGTGGAATTTCATCGTTTCATGAATGTTTCGTGAAATAACCATGTTTTAGCGAAGATTTAGATTAATTTAGGTGTTTTCATGGATATCTAGCTACTTTCACTGCGAAACACGTTATTTCGTTGAATTTAATCGTTTCATGAGTGTTTCGTGAAATAACCATGATCTATCGAAGATTAAGAATAATTTTGATGTTTCATAGATTTCAAGCTACTTCACTGCGAAACACGTTATTTCGTTGAATTTCATCGTTTCATGAATGTTTCGTGAAATAACCATGTTTTAGCGAAGATTTAGCGTAATTTTGATGTTTTCTTAGATTTCAAGCTACTTTCAATGCAAAACACGTTATTTCGTTGAATTTCATCGTTTCTTGAATGTTTCGTGAAATAACCATGTCTTAGCGAAGATTTAGCTTAATGTTGATGTTTTCATAGATATCAAGCTACTTACACTGCGAAACAGGTTATTTCTTTGAATTTCATCGTTCCATGAATGTTTCGTGAAATAATCATGATTTAGCGAAGATTTAGCTTAATCTTGATGTTTTCGCAGATATCAAGCTACTTTCACTGCGAAACACGTTATTTCGTTGAATTTCATCGTTTCATGAATGTTTCGTGAAATAACAATGATTTAGCGATGATAAAGCTTAATTTTGAAATTTTCTTGGTTATCTGACTACTTTCACTGCGAAACACGTTATTTCGTTGAATTTCATGGTTTCATGAATGTTTCGAAATATAACCATGATTTAGCGAAGATTTAGCCTAATTTTGATGTTTTCATGGATATCTAGCTATTTTCACTGCGAAACACGTTATTTCGTTGAATTTCAAAGTTTCATGAATGTTTCGTGAAATAACCATGATTTAGCGGAGATTTAGTTTAATTTTGATGTTTTCATAGATTTCAAGCAACATTCACTGCGAAACACGTTATTTCGTTGAATTTCAACGTTTCATGAACGTATCGTGAAGTAACCATGATTTAGGGAAGATTTAGGTTAATCTTGATGGTTTCATAGATATCAAGCTACTTTCACTGCGAAACACGTAATTTCGTTGAATTTCATCGTTTCTTGAATGTTTCGTGAAGTAACCATGATTTAGCGGAGATATAGCTTAATTTTGATGGTTTCATAGATATCAAGCTACTTTCACAGCGAAACACGTTATTTCGTGGAATTTCTTCGTTTCATGAATGTTTCGTGAAATAACCATGATTTAGCGATGATAAAGCTTAATTTTGAAATTTTCTTGGATATCTGACTACTTTCACTGCGAAACACGTTATTTCGTTGAATTTCATCGTGTCATGAATGTTTCGTGAAGTATCCATGATTTAGCGGAGATATAGCTTAATTTTGATGGTTTCATAAATATCAAGCTACTTTCACTGCGAAACACGTTATTTCGTTGAATTTCATCGTTTCATGAATGTTTCGTGAAATAACCTAGATTTATCGAAGATTAAGATTAATTTTGGTGTTTCATAGATATCAAGCTACTTCACTGCGAAACACGTTATTTCGTTGAATTTCATCGTTTCATGAATGTTTCGTGAAATAACCATGTTTTACCGAAGATTATCTTAATTTTCATATTTTCATGAATATCTGACTACTTTCACTGCGAAACACGTTATTTCGGTGAATTTCATGGTTTCATGAATGTATCGAAATATAACCATGATTTAGCGAAGATTTAGCATAATTTTGATGTTTTCATGGATATCTAGCTATTTTCACTGCGAAACACGTTATTTCGTTGAATTTCAACGTGTCATGAATGTTTCGTGAAATAACCATGATTTAGAGGAGATTCAGTTTAATTTTGATGTTAACATAGATTTCAAGCTTCTTTCACTGCGAAACTCGTTATTTCGTTGAATTTCATCGTTTCATGAATGTTTCGTGAAATAACCATGATTTAGCGGAGATTTAGCAGAATTTTGATTTTTCATGGATATCTAACTACTTTCACTGCGAATCACGTTATTTCGTTGAATTTCATTGTGTCATGAATGTTTCGTGAAGTATCCATGATTTAGCAGAGATATAGCTTAATTTTGATGGTATCATAGATATCAAGCTACTTTCACTGCGAAACACGTTATTTCGTGGAATTTCATCGTTTCATGAATGTTTCGTGAAATAACCATGTTTTAGCGAAGATTTAGATTAATTTAGGTGTTTTCATGGATATCTAGCTACTTTCACTGCGAAACACGTTATTTCGTTGAATTTAATCGTTTCATGAGTGTTTCGTGAAATAACCATGATCTATCGAAGATTAAGAATAATTTTGATGTTTCATAGATTTCAAGCTACTTCACTGCGAAACACGTTATTTCGTTGAATTTCATCGTTTCATGAATGTTTCGTGAAATAACCATGTTTTAGCGAAGATTTAGCTTAATTTTGATGATTTCATAGATATCAATCTACTTTCACTGCGAAACACGTTATTTCATTGAATTTCATCGTTTCATGAATGTTTCGTGAAATAACCATGTCTTAGCGAAGATTTAGCTTAATGTTGATGTTTTCATAGATATCAAGCTACTTACACTGCGAAACAGGTTATTTCTTTGAATTTCATCGTTCCATGAATGTTTCGTGAAATAATCATGATTTAGCGAAGATTTAGCTTAATCTTGATGTTTTCGCAGATATCAATCTACTTTCACTGCGAAACACGTTATTTCGTTGAATTTCATCGTTTCATGAATGTTTCGTGAAATAACAATGATTTAGCGATGATAAAGCTTAATTTTGAAATTTTCTTGGTTATCTGACTACTTTCACTGCGAAACACGTTATTTCGTTGAATTTCATGGTTTCATGAATGTTTCGAAATATAACCATGATTTAGCGAAGATTTAGCCTAATTTTGATGTTTTCATGGATATCTAGCTATTTTCACTGCGAAACACGTTATTTCGTTGAATTTCAAAGTTTCATGAATGTTTCGTGAAATAACCATGATTTAGCGGAGATTTAGTTTAATTTTGATGTTTTCATAGATTTCAAGCAACATTCACTGCGAAACACGTTATTTCGTTGAATTTCAACGTTTCATGAACGTATCGTGAAGTAACCATGATTTAGGGAAGATTTAGGTTAATCTTGATGGTTTCATAGATATCAAGCTACTTTCACTGCGAAACACGTAATTTCGTTGAATTTCATCGTTTCTTGAATGTTTCGTGAAGTAACCATGATTTAGCGGAGATATAGCTTAATTTTGATGGTTTCATAGATATCAAGCTACTTTCACAGCGAAACACGTTATTTCGTGGAATTTCTTCGTTTCATGAATGTTTCGTGAAATAACCATGATTTAGCGATGATAAAGCTTAATTTTGAAATTTTCTTGGATATCTGACTACTTTCACTGCGAAACACGTTATTTCGTTGAATTTCATCGTGTCATGAATGTTTCGTGAAGTATCCATGATTTAGCGGAGATATAGCTTAATTTTGATGGTTTCATAAATATCAAGCTACTTTCACTGCGAAACACGTTATTTCGTTGAATTTCATCGTTTCATGAATGTTTCGTGAAATAACCTAGATTTATCGAAGATTAAGATTAATTTTGGTGTTTCATAGATATCAAGCTACTTCACTGCGAAACACGTTATTTCGTTGAATTTCATCGTTTCATGAATGTTTCGTGAAATAACCATGTTTTACCGAAGATTATCTTAATTTTCATATTTTCATGAATATCTGACTACTTTCACTGCGAAACACGTTATTTCGGTGAATTTCATGGTTTCATGAATGTATCGAAATATAACCATGATTTAGCGAAGATTTAGCATAATTTTGATGTTTTCATGGATATCTAGCTATTTTCACTGCGAAACACGTTATTTCGTTGAATTTCAACGTGTCATGAATGTTTCGTGAAATAACCATGATTTAGAGGAGATTCAGTTTAATTTTGATGTTAACATAGATTTCAAGCTTCTTTCACTGCGAAACTCGTTATTTCGTTGAATTTCATCGTTTCATGAATGTTTCGTGAAATAACCATGATTTAGCGGAGATTTAGCAGAATTTTGATTTTTCATGGATATCTAACTACTTTCACTGCGAATCACGTTATTTCGTTGAATTTCATTGTGTCATGAATGTTTCGTGAAGTATCCATGATTTAGCAGAGATATAGCTTAATTTTGATGGTTTCATAGATATCAAGCTTCTTTCACTGCGAAACACGTTATTTCGTTGAATTTCATCGTTTCATGAATGTTTCGTAAAATAACCATGTTTTAGCGAAGATTTGGATTAATTTAGTTGTTTTCATGGATATCTAGCTACTTTCACTGCGAAACACGTTATTTCGTTGAATTTCATCGTGTCATGAATGTTTCTTGAAGTATCAATGATTTAGCGGAGATATAGCTTAATTTTGATGGTTTCATAGATATCAAGCAACATTCACTGCGAAACACGTTAGTTCTTTGAATTTCATCGTTTCCTGAGCGTATCGTGAAATAACCATGATTTAGGGAAGATTTAGCTTAATCTTGATGGCTTCATAGATATCAAGCAACTTTCACTGCGAAACATGTTATTTCGTTGAATTCCATCGTTTCATGAATGTTACGTGAAATATCCATGATTTAGCGAAGATTTCGCCCAATTTTGATGTTTTCATGGATATCTATCTATTTACACTCCGAAACACGTTATTTCGTTGAATTTCAACGTTTCATGAATGTTTCGTTATATAACCATGATTTAGCGGAGATTTCGTTTAATTTTGATGTTTTCATAGGTTTCAAGCTACTTTCACTGCGAAACACGATATTTCGTTGAATTTCATCGATTCATGAATGTTTCGTAAAATAACTATGTTTTTGCTATGATTTAGCTTAATTTTGATGTTTTCATGGATATCTAGCTACTTTCACTGCGAATCACGTTATTTCGTTGAATTTCATCGTTTCATGAATGTTTCGTGAAATAACCATGATTTATCGAAGATTAAGATTAATTTTGATGTTTCATAGATTTCAAGCTACTTCACTGCGAAACACGTTATTTCGTTGAATTTCATCGTTTCATGAATGTTTCGTGAAATAACCATGTTTTAGCGAAGATTTAGCTTGATTTTGATGATTTCATAGATATCAATCTACTTTCACTGCGAAACACGTTATTTCGTTGAATTTCATCGTTTCATGTATGTTTCGTAAAATAACCATGTTTTAGCGAAGATTTAGATTAATTTAGATGTTTTCTTGGATATCTAGCTACTTTCACTGCGAAACACGTTATTTCGTTGAATTTCATGGTTTCATGAATGTTTCGAAATATAACCATGATTTAGCGAAGATTTAGCCTAATTTTGATGTTTTCATGGATATCTAGCTATTTTCACTGCGAAACACGTTATTTCGTTGAATTTCAACGTTTCATGAATGTTTCGTGAAATAACCATTATTTAGCGGAGATTAAGATTAATTTTGATGTTTCATAGATTTCAAGCTACTTCACTGCGAAACACGTTATTTCGTTGAATTTCATCGTTTCATGAATGTTTCGTGAAATAAGCATGTTTTAGCGAAGATTTAGCTTAATTTTGATGATTTCATAGATATCAATCTACTTTCATTGCGAAACACGTTATTTCATTGAATTTCATCGTTTCATGAATGTTTCGTGAAATAACCATGTCTTAGCGAAGAATTAGCTTAATGTTGATGTTTTCATAGATATCAAGCTACTTACACTGCGAAACAGGTTATTTCTTTGAATTTCATCGTTCCATGAATGTTTCGTGAAATAATCATGATTTAGCGAAGATTTAGCTTAATCTTGATGTTTTCGTAGATATCAAGCTACTTTCACTGCGAAACATGTTATTTCGTTGAATTTCATCGTTTCATGAATGTTTCGTGATATAACCATGATTTAGCGATGATAAAGCTTAATTTTGAAATTTTCTTGGGTATCTGACTACTTTCACTGCGAAACACGTTATTTCGTTGAATTTCATCGTGTCATGAATGTTTCGTGAAGTATCCATGATTTAGCGGAGATATAGCTTAATTTTGATGGTTTCATAAATATCAAGCTACTTTCACTGCGAAACACGTTATTTCGTTGAATTTCATGGTTTCATGAATGTTTCGAAATATAACCATGATTTAGCGAAGATTTATCCTAATTTTGATGTTTTCATGGATATCTAGCTATTTTCACTGCGAAACACGTTAATTCCTTGAATTTCAACGTTTCATGAATGTTTCGTGAAATAACCATGATTTAGCGGAGATTTAGTTTAATTTTGATGTATTCATAGATTTCAAGCAACATTCACTGCGAACCACGTTAATTCGTTGAATTTCAACGTTTCATGAACGTATCGTGAAATAACCATGATTTAGGGAAGATTTAGGTTAATCTTGATGGTTTCATAGATATCAAGCTACTTTCACTGCGAAACACGTTATTTCGTTGAATTTCATCGTTTCTTGAATGTTTCGTGAAGTAACCATGATTTAGCGGAGATATAGCTTAATTTTGATGGTTTCATAGATATCAAGCTACTTTCACTGCGAAACACGTTATTTCGTGGAATTTCAGCGTTTCATGAATGTTTCGTGAAATAACCATGATTTAGCGATGATAAAGCTTAATTTTGAAATTTTCTTGGATATCTGACTACTTTCACTGCGAAACACGTTATTTCGTTGAATTTCATCGTGTCATGAATGTTTCGTGAAGTATCCATGATTTAGCGGAGATATAGCTTAATTTTGATGGTTTCATAAATATCAAGCTACTTTCACTGCGAGACACGTTATTTCGTTGAATTTCATCGTTTCATGAATGTTTCGTGAAATAACCTAGATTTATCGAAGATTTAGCTTAATTTTGATGTGTTCAAAGATATCAAGCTACTTTCACTGCGAAACACGTTATTTAGTTGAATTTCATCGTTTCATGAGTGTTTCGTGAAATAACCATGATTTATCGAAGATTAAGATTAATTTTGATGTTTCATAGATTTCAAGTTACTTCACTGCGAAACACGTTTTTTCGTTGAATTTCATCGTTTCATGAAAGTTTCGTGAAGTATCCATGATTTAGCGGAGATTTAGCTTAATTTTTATGGTTTCATAGATATCAAGCTACTTTCACTGCGAAACACGTTATCTCGATGAATTCCATCGTTTCATGAATGATTCGGGAAATATCCATGATTTAGCGAAGATTTGGCCTAATTTTGTTGTTTTCATGGATATCTAGCTATTTTCACTGCGAAACTCGTTATTTCGTTGAATTTCAACGTTTCATGAATGTGTCGTAAAATAACCATGTTTTAGCGAGATTTAGCTTAATTTTGATATTTTCATAGATATCAAGCTACTTTCTCTGCGAAACACGTTATTTCGATGAATTTCATCGTTTCATGAATGTTTCGTGAAATAACCATGTTTTTGCTATGATTTAGCTTAATTTTGATGTTTTCATGGATATCTAACTACTTTCACTGCGAAACACGTAATTTCATTGAATTTCATTGTTTCATGAATGTTACGTGAAATAACCATGTCTTAGCGAAGATTTTGCTTAATGTTGATGTTTTCATAGATATCAAGCTACTTACACTGCGAAACAGGTTATTTCGTTGAATTTCATCGTTCCATGAATGTTTCGTGAAATAACCATGATTTATCGAAGATTTAGCTTAATCTTGATGTTTTCGTAGATATCAAGCTACTTTCACTGCGAAACACGTTATTTCGTTGAATTTCATCGTTTCTTGAATGTTTCGTGAAGTAACCATGATTTAGAGGAGATATAGCTTAATTTTGATGGTTTCATAGATATCAAGCTACTTTCACTGCGAAACACGTTATTTCGTGGTATTTCATCGTTTCATGAATGTTTCGTAAAATAACCATGTTTTAGAGAAGATTTAGATTAATTTAGATGTTTTCATGGATATCTAGCTACTTTCACTGCGAAACACGTTATTTCGTTGAATTTCATCATTTCATGAATGTTTCGTGAAATAACCATGATCTATCGAAGATTAAGATTAATTTTGATGTTTCATAGATTTCAAGCTACTTCACTGCGAAACACGTTATTTCGTTGAATTTCATCGTTTCATGAACGTTTCGTGAAATAACCATGTTTTTGCGAAGATTTAGCTTAATTTTGATGATTTCATTGATATCAATCTACTTTCACTGCGAAACACGTTATTTCGTTGAATTTCACCGTTTCATGAATGTTTCGTGAAATAACCATGATTTATCGAAGATTAAGATTAATTTTGATGTTTCATAGATATCAAGCAACTTCACTGCGAAACACGTTATTTCTTTGAATTTCATCGTTTCATGAATGTTTCGTGAAATAACCATGTTTTAGCGAAGATTTAGCTTAATTTTCATGTTTTCATGAATATCTGACTACTTTCACTGCGAAACACGTTATTTCGTTGAATTCCATCGTTTCATGATTGTTACGTGAAATATCCATGATTTAGCGAATATTTCGCCCAATTTTGATGTTTTCATGGATATCTAACTATTTACACTCCGAAACACGTTATTTCGATGAATTTCATCGTTTCATCGTGAATGTTTCGTGAAATAACCATGATTTAGCGGAGATTAAGCTTAATTTTGATGGTTTCAAAGATATCAAGCTACTTTCACTGCGAAACGCGTTATTTCGTTGAATTTCATAGTTTCATGAATGTTTCGTGAAATAACCATGTTTTACCGAAGATTTAGCTTAATTTTGATGTTTTCATGCATATCTAGCTACTTTCACTGCGAAACACTTTATTTCGTTGAATTTCATCGTATTATGAATGTTTCGTGAAATAACCAGGATTTAGCGAAGATTAACTTAGTTTTGATGTTTTCTTAGATTTCAAGCTACTTTGACTGCGAAACACGTTATTTCGTTGAATTTCATCGTTTCATGAATGTTTCGTTAAATAACCATGTTTTAGCGAAGATTTAGCTTAATTTTGATGTTTTCATAGATATCAATCTACTTTCATTGCGAAACACGTTATTTCGTTGAATTTCATCGTTTCATGAATGTTTCGTGAAATAACCATGTCTTAGCGAAGATTTAGCTTAATTTTGATGTTTTCAAAGATATCAAGCTACTTTCACTGCGAAACACGTTATTCCGATGAATTTCATCGTTTCACGAATGTCTCGTGAAATAACTATGATTTAGCGAAGATTTAGATTAATTTTGATGTTTTCATGGATATCTAGCTACTTTCTCTGCGAAACACGTTATTTCTTTGAATTTCATCGTTTCATGAACGTATCGTGAAATAACCTTGATTTAGCGAAGATACAGCTTAATCTTGATGTTTTCGTAGATATCAAGCTACTTTCACTGCGAATCACGTTATTTCGTTGAATTTCAACGTTTCAAGAATGTTTCGTGAAATAACGATGATTTAGCGGAGATTTTGCATAATTTTCATGTTTTCATGCATCCGACTACTTTCACTGCGAAACACGTTATTTCGTTGAATTTCATGGTTTCATGAATGTTTCGTGATATACCCATGATTTAGCGAAGATTTAGCCAAAGTTTGATGTTTTCATGGATATCTAGCTATTTTCACTGCGAAACACGTTCTTTTGCTGAATTTCAAAGTTTCATGAATGTTTCGTGAAATAACCATGATTTAGCGGAGATTTAGATTAATTTTGATGTTTTCATAGATTTCAAGCAACTTTCACTGCGAAAAACGTTATTTCGTTGAATTTCATCGTTTCATGAATGTTTCGTGAAATAACCATGATTTAGCGAAGATTTAGCTTAATAGAGATGTTTTCATAGATATCAAGCTACTTTCACTGCCAAACACGTTATTTCGTTGAATTTCATCGTTTCATGAATGTTTCGTGAAATAACCATGATTTAGCGAAGATTAAGCTCAATTTTGATGTTTTCATGGATATCTCACTACTTTCTCTGCGAAACACGTTACTTCGTTGAATTTCATAATTTCATGAATGTTACGTGAAATAACCATGATTTAGCGGAGATTTAGCTTAATTTTGATGTTTTCGTAGATATCAAGCTACTTTCACTGCGAAACACGTTATTTCGTTGAATTTCATCCAATCATGAATGTTTCGTGAAATAACCATGATTTGGCGACGATTTAGCTTAATTTTGATGTTTTCATAGATTTCAAGCTACTTTCACCTCGAAACACGTTATTTCGTTGAATTTCATCGTTTCATGAATGTTTCGTGAAATAACCATGATTTAGCGAAGATTTAGCTTAATAAAGATGTTTTCATAGATATCAAGCTACTTTCACTGCCAAACACGTTATTTCGTTGAATTTCATCGTTTCATGAATGTTTCGTGAAATAACCATGATTTAGCGAAGATTAAGCTCAATTTTGATGTTTTCATGGATATCTCACTACTTTCTCTGCGAAACACGTTACTTCGTTGAATTTCATAATTTCATGAATGTTACGTGAAATAACCATGATTTAGCGGAGATTTAGCTTAATTTTGATGTTTTCGTAGATATCAAGCTACTTTCACCTCGAAACACGTTATTTCTTTGAATTTCATCGTTCCATGAGTGTTTCGTGAAATAACCATATTTTTGCTAAGATTTAGCTTAATTTTGATGTTTTCATGGATATGTGACTACTTTCACTGCGAAACACGTTATTTCGTTGAATTTCATGGTTTCATGAATGTTTCGTGATATAACCATGATTTAGCGTAGATTTAGCCAAATTTTGATGTTTTCATGGCTATCTAGCTATTTTCACTGCGAAACACGTTATTCCGTTGAATTTCAAAGCTTCATGAATGTTTCGCGAAATAACCTTGATTTAGCGGAGATTTAGTTTAATTTTGATGTTTTCATAGATTTCAAGCAACTTTCACTGCGAAACACGTTATTTCATTGAATTTCATCGTTTCACGCATGTATCGTGAAATAACTATGATTTAGCGAAGATTTAGATTAATTTTGATGTTTTCATGGTTATCTAGCTACTTTCACTGCGAAACACGTTATTTCTTTGAATTTCATCGTTTAATGAACGTATCGTGAAATAACCATGATTTAGCGAAGATTCAGCTTAATCTTGATGTTTTCGTAGATATCTAGCTATTTTCACACCGAAACACGTTATTTCGTTGAATTTCAACGTTTCATGAATGTTTCGTTATATAACCATGATTTAGCGAAGATTTACTTAATTTAGATGTTTTCATGAATATCTGGCTACTTTCACTGCGAAACACGTTATTTCGTTGAATTTCATCGTTTCATGAATGTTTCGTGAAATATCCATGATTTAGCGAAGATTTAGCCTAATTTTGATGTTTTCATGCATATCTAGCTACTTTCACTGCCAAACACGTTATTTCGTTGAATTTCATCGTTTCATGAATGTTTCGTTATATGACCATGATTTAGCGAAGATTTACTTAATTTAGATGTTTTCATGAATATCCAGCTACTTTCACTGCGAAACACGTTATTTCGATGAATTTCATCGTTTCACGAATGTTTCGTGAAATAACTATGATTTAGCGAAGATTTAGATTAATTTTGATGTTTTCATGGATATCTAGCTACTTTCACTGCGAAACACGCTATTTCTTTGAATTTCATCGTTTCATGAACGTATCGTGAAATAACCTTGATTTAGCGAAGATTCAGCTTAATCTTGATGTTTTCGTAGATATCAAGCTACTTTCACTGCGAATCACGTTATTTCGTTGAATTTCAACGTTTCAAGAATGTTTCGTGAAATAACGATGATTTAGCGGAGATTTTGCATAATTTTCATGTTTTCATGCATCCGACTACTTTCACTGCGAAACACGTTATTTCGTTGAATTTCATGGTTTCATGAATGTTTCGTGATATACCCATGATTTAGCGAAGATTTAGCCAAAGTTTGATGTTTTCATGGATATCTAGCTATTTTCACTGCGAAACACGTTCTTTCGCTGAATTTCAAAGTTTCATGAATGTTTCGTGAAATAACCATGATTTAGCGGAGATTTAGATTAATTTTGATGTTTTCATAGATTTCAAGCAACTTTCACTGCGAAAAACGTTATTTCGTTGAATTTCATCGTTTCATGAATGTTTCGTGAAATAACCATGATTTAGCGAAGATTTAGCTTAATAGAGATGTTTTCATAGATATCAAGCTACTTTCACTGCCAAACACGTTATTTCGTTGAATTTCATCGTTTCATGAATGTTTCGTGAAATAACCATGATTTAGCGAAGATTAAGCTCAATTTTGATGTTTTCATGGATATCTCACTACTTTCTCTGCGAAACACGTTACTTCGTTGAATTTCATAATTTCATGAATGTTACGTGAAATAACCATGATTTAGCGGAGATTTAGCTTAATTTTGATGTTTTCGTAGATATCAAGCTACTTTCACTGCGAAACACGTTATTTCGTTGAATTTCATCCAATCATGAATGTTTCGTGAAATAACCATGATTTGGCGACGATTTAGCTTAATTTTGATGTTTTCATAGATTTCAAGCTACTTTCACCTCGAAACACGTTATTTCGTTGAATTTCATCGTTTCATGAATGTTTCGTGAAATAACCATGTTTTAGCGAAGATTTAGCTTAATTTTGATGTGTTCATGCATATCTAGCTACTTTTACTGCGAATCACGTTATTCCGTTGAATTTCATCATTTCATGAACGTATCGCCCATTAACCATGATTTAGCGAAGATTTAGCATAATTTTGAAATTTTCCTGGATATCAAGCTACTTTCACTGCGGAATACGTTATTTCGTTGAATTTCATCGTTTCATGAGTGTTTCGTGAAATAACTATGATTTAGCGAAGATTTAGCTTAATTTTGATGTTATCATCGATATCAAGCTACTTTCACTGCGAAACACGTTATTTCTTTGAATTTCATCGTTCCATGAGTGTTTCGTGAAATAACCATATTTTTGCTAAGATTTAGCTTAATTTTGATGTTTTCATGGATATGTGACTACTTTCACTGCGAAACACGTTATTTCGTTGAATTTCATGGTTTCATGAATGTTTCGTGATATAACCATGATTTAGCGTAGATTTAGCCAAATTTTGATGTTTTCATGGCTATCTAGCTATTTTCACTGCGAAACACGTTATTCCGTTGAATTTCAAAGCTTCATGAATGTTTCGCGAAATAACCTTGATTTAGCGGAGATTTAGTTTAATTTTGATGTTTTCATAGATTTCAAGCAACTTTCACTGCGAAACACGTTATTTCATTGAATTTCATCGTTTCACGCATGTTTCGTGAAATAACTATGATTTAGCGAAGATTTAGATTAATTTTGATGTTTTCATGGTTATCTAGCTACTTTCACTGCGAAACACGTTATTTCTTTGAATTTCATCGTTTCATGAACGTATCGTGAAATAACCATGATTTAGCGAAGATTCAGCTTAATCTTGATGTTTTCGTAGATATCTAGCTATTTTCACACCGAAACACGTTATTTCGTTGAATTTCAACGTTTCATGAATGTTTCGTTATATAACCATGATTTAGCGAAGATTTACTTAATTTAGATGTTTTCATGAATATCTGGCTACTTTCACTGCGAAACACGTTATTTCGTTGAATTTCATCGTTTCACGAATGTTTCGTGAAATAACCATATTTTTGCTAAGATTTAGCTTAATTTTGATGATTTCATAGATATCTGACTACTTTCACTGCGAAACACGTTATTTCGTTGAATTTCATGGTTTCATGAATGTTTCTTGATATAACCATGATTTAGCGAAGATTTAGCCAAATTTTGTTGTTTTCATGGATATCTAGCTATTTTCACTGCGAAACACGTTATTTCGTTGAATTTCAACGTTCCATGAATGTTTCGTGAAATAACCATGATTTAGCCGAGATTTAACTTAATTTTGATGGTTTCATAGATATCAAGCTACTTTCACTGCGAAACACGTTATTTCTTTGAATTTCATCGTTTCAAGAACGGATAGTGAAATAACCATGATTTAGTGAAGATTTAGCTTAATATTGATGTTTTCGTAGATATCAAGCTACTTTCACTGCGAAACACGTTATTTCGTTGAATTTCATCGTTTCATGAATGTTTCGTGAAATAACCATGTCTTGGCGAAGATTTAGCTTAATTTTGATGTGTTCAAAGATATCAACCTACTTTCACTGCGAACCACGTTATTTCGATGAATTTCATCGTTTCACGCATGTTTCGTGAAATAACTATGATTTAGCGAAGATTTAGATTAATTTTGATGTTTTCATGGTTATCTAGCTACTTTCACTGCGAAACACGTTATTTCTTTGAATTTCATCTTTTCATGAACGTATCGTGAAATAACCATGATTTAGCGAAGATTCAGCTTAATCTTGATGTTTTCGTAGATATCTAGCTATTTTCACTCCGAAACACGTTATTTCGTTGAATTTCAACGTTTCACGAATGTTTCGTTATATAACCATGATTTAGCGAAGATTTACTTAATTTAGATGTTTTCATGAATATCTAGCTACTTTCACTGCGAAACACGTTATTTCGTTGAATTTCATCGTTTCATGAATGTTTCGTGAAATATCCATGATTTAGCGAAGATTTAGCCAAATTTTGATGTTTTCATGCATATCTAGCTACTTTCACTGCCAAACACGTTATTTCGTTGAATTTCATCGTTTCATGAAAGTTTCGTTATATAACCATGATTTAGCGAAGATTTACTTAATTTAGATGTTTTCATGAATATCTAGCTACTTTCACTGCGAAACACGTTATTTCGTTGAATTTCAAAGCTTCATGAATGTTTCGCGAAATAACCTTGATTTAGCGGAGATTTAGTTTAATTTTGATGTTTTCATAGATTTCAAGCAACTTTCACTGCGAAACACGTTATTTCATTGAATTTCATCGTTTCATGAGTGTTTCGTGAAATAACTATGATTTAGCGAAGATTTAGCTTAATTTTGATGTTATCATCGATATCGAGCTACTTTCACTGCGAAACACGTTATTTCTTTGAATTTCATCGTTCCATGAGTGTTTCGTGAAATAACCATATTTTTGCTAAGATTTAGCTTAATTTTGATGTTTTCATGGATATGTGACTACTTTCACTGCGAAACACGTTATTTCGTTGAATTTCATGGTTTCATGAATGTTTCGTGATATAACCATGATTTAGCGTAGATTTAGCCAAATTTTGATGTTTTCATGGCTATCTAGCTATTTTCACTGCGAAACACGTTATTCCGTTGAATTTCAAAGCTTCATGAATGTTTCGCGAAATAACCTTGATTTAGCGGAGATTTAGTTTAATTTTGATGTTTTCATAGATTTCAAGCAACTTTCACTGCGAAACACGTTATTTCATTGAATTTCATCGTTTCACGCATGTATCGTGAAATAACTATGATTTAGCGAAGATTTAGATTAATTTTGATGTTTTCATGGTTATCTAGCTACTTTCACTGCGAAACACGTTATTTCTTTGAATTTCATCGTTTAATGAACGTATCGTGAAATAACCATGATTTAGCGAAGATTCAGCTTAATCTTGATGTTTTCGTAGATATCTAGCTATTTTCACACCGAAACACGTTATTTCGTTGAATTTCAACGTTTCATGAATGTTTCGTTATATAACCATGATTTAGCGAAGATTTACTTAATTTAGATGTTTTCATGAATATCTGGCTACTTTCACTGCGAAACACGTTATTTCGTTGAATTTCATCGTTTCATGAATGTTTCGTGAAATATCCATGATTTAGCGAAGATTTAGCCTAATTTTGATGTTTTCATGCATATCTAGCTACTTTCACTGCCAAACACGTTATTTCGTTGAATTTCATCGATTCATGAATGTTTCGTTATATGACCATGATTTAGCGAAGATTTACTTAATTTAGATGTTTTCATGAATATCCAGCTACTTTCACTGCGAAACACGTTATTTCGTTGAATATCATCGTTTCATGAATGTTTCGCGAAATATCCATGATTTAGCGAAGATTAAGCTCAATTTTGGTGTTTTCATCGATATCTAACTACTTTCACTGCGAAACACGTTATTTCGTTGAATTTCATCTTTTCATGAATGTTACGTGAAATAACTATGATTTAGCAGAGATTTAGCGTAATTTTGATGATTTCATATATCTTGCTACTTTCACTGCGAAACACGTTATTTCGTTGAATTTCATCGTATTATGAATGTTTCGTGAAATAACCAGGATTTAGCGAAGATTAACTTAATTTTGATGTTTTCTTAGATTTCAAGCTACTTTCACTGCGAAACACGTTATTTCGATGAATTTCATCGTTTCACGAATGTTTCGTGAAATAACTATGATTTAGCGAAGATTTAGATTAATTTTGATGTTTTCATGGATATCTAGCTACTTTCACTGCGAAACACGCTATTTCTTTGAATTTCATCGTTTCATGAACGTATCGTGAAATAACCAGGATTTAGCGAAGATTAACTTAATTTTGATGTTTTCTTAGATTTCAAGCTACTTTCACCGCCAAACACGTTATTTCGTTGAATTTCATGGTTTCATGTATGTTTCGTGAAATAACCATGTTTTTGCGAAGATTTAGATTAATTTTGATGTTTTCATGGATATCTAGCTACTTTCACTGCGAAACACGCTATTTCTTTGAATTTCATCGTTTCATGAACGTATCGTGAAATAACCAGGATTTAGCGAAGATTAACTTAATTTTGATGTTTTCTTAGATTTCAAGCTACTTTCACCGCCAAACACGTTATTTCGTTGAATTTCATGGTTTCATGTATGTTTCGTGAAATAACCATGTTTTTGGTAAGATTTAGCTTAATATTGATGTTTTCATGGATATCTGACTACTTTCACTGCGAAACACGTTATTTCGTTGAATTTCATGGTTTCATGAATGTTTCGTGATATAACCATGATTTAGGGAAGATTTAGCCAAATTTTGATGTTTTCATGGATATCTAGCTATTTTCACTGCGAAACACGTTCTTTCGTTGAATTTCAAAGTTTCATGAATGTTTCGTGAAATAACCATGATTTAGCGGAGATTTAGATTAATTTTGATGTTTTCATAGATTTCAAGCAACTTTCACTGCGAAACACGTTATTTCTTTGAATTTCATCGTTTCAAGAACGGATAGTGAAATAACCATGATTTAGTGAAGATTTAGCTTAATATTGATGTTTTCGTAGATATCAAGCTACTTTCACTGCGAAACACGTTATTTCGTTGAATTTCATCGTTTCATGAATGTTTCGTGAAATAACCATGTCTTGGCGAAGATTTAGCTTAATTTTGATGTGTTCAAAGATATCAACCTACTTTCACTGCGAACCACGTTATTTCGATGAATTTCATCGTTTCACGCATGTTTCGTGAAATAACTATGATTTAGCGAAGATTTAGATTAATTTTGATGTTTTCATGGTTATCTAGCTACTTTCACTGCGAAACACGTTATTTCTTTGAATTTCATCTTTTCATGAACGTATCGTGAAATAACCATGATTTAGCGAAGATTCAGCTTAATCTTGATGTTTTCGTAGATATCTAGCTATTTTCACTCCGAAACACGTTATTTCGTTGAATTTCAACGTTTCACGAATGTTTCGTTATATAACCATGATTTAGCGAAGATTTACTTAATTTAGATGTTTTCATGAATATCTAGCTACTTTCACTGCGAAACACGTTATTTCGTTGAATTTCATCGTTTCATGAATGTCTCGTGAAATATCCATGATTTAGCGAAGATTTAGCCAAATTTTGATGTTTTCATGCATATCTAGCTACTTTCACTGCCAAACACGTTATTTCGTTGAATTTCATCGTTTCATGAAAGTTTCGTTATATAACCATGATTTAGCGAAGATTTACTTAATTTAGATGTTTTCATGAATATCTAGCTACTTTCACTGCGAAACACGTTATTTCGTTGAATATCATCGTTTCATGAATGTTTCGCGAAATATCCATGATTTAGCGAAGATTAAGCTCAATTTTGGTGTTTTCATCGATATCTAACTACTTTCACTGCGAAACAAATTATTTCGTTGAATTTTATCTTTTCATGAATGTTACGTGAAATAACTCTGATTTAGCAGAGATTTAGCATAATTTTGATGTTTTCATATATCTTGCTACTTTCACTGCGAAACACGTTATTTCGTTGAATTTCATCGTATTATGAATGTTTCGTGAAATAACCAGGATTTAGCGAAGATTAACTTATTTTGATGTTTTCTTAGATTTCAAGCTACTTTCACTGCGAAACACGTTATTTCGATGAATTTCATCGTTTCACGAATGTTTCGTGAAATAACTATGATTTAGCGAAGATTTAGATTAATTTTGATGTTTTCATGGATATCTAGCTACTTTCACTGCGAAACATGCTATTTCTTTGAATTTCATCGTTTCATGAACGTATCGTGAAATAACCATGATTTAGCGAAGATTCAGCTTAATCTTGATGTTTTCGTAGATATCTAGCTATTTTCACTCCGAAACACGTGATTTCGTTGAATTTCATCGTATTATGAATGTTTCGTGAAATAACCAGGATTTAGCAAAGATTAACTTATTTTGATGTTTTCATATATTTCAAGCTACTTTCACCGCCAAACACGTTATTTCGTTGAATTTCATTGTTTCATGAATGTTTCGTGAAATAACCATGTTTTTGCTAAGATTTAGCTTAATATTGATGTTTTCATGGATATCTAGCTACTTTCACTGCGAATCACGTTATTTCGTTGAATTTCAACGTTTCATGAATGATTCGTGATATAACCATGATTTAGCGGAGATTTAGCATATTTTTCATGTTTTTCATGGATATCTGACTACTTTCACTGCGAAACACGTTATTTCGTTGAATTTCATGGTTTCATGAATGTTTCGTGATATAACCATGATTTAGCGAAGATTTAGCCAAATTTTGATGTTTTCATGGATATCTAGCTATTTTCACTGCGAAACACGTTCTTTCGTTGAATTTCAAAGTTTCATGAATGTTTCGTGAAATAACCATGATTTAGCGGAGATTTAGATTAATTTTGATGTTTTCATAGATTTCAAGCAACTTTCATTGCGAAACTCGTTATTTCTTTGAATTTCATCGTTTCATGAACGTATCGTGAAATAACCATGATTTAGCGAAGATTCAGCTTAATCTTGATGTTTTCGTAGATATCTAGCTATTTTCACTCCGAAACACGTTATTTCGTTGAATTTCAACGTTTCATGAATGTTTCGTTATATAACCATGATTTAGCGAAGATTTACTTAATTTAGATGTTTTCATGAATATCTAGCTACTTTCACTGCGAAACACGTTATTTCTTGGAATTTCATCGTTTCATGAATGTTTCGTGAAATATCCATGATTTAGGGAAGATTTAGCCTAATTTTGATGTTTTCATGCATATCTAGCTACTTTCACTGCCAAACACGTTATTTCGTTGAATTTCATCTTTTCATGAATGTTACGTGAAATAACTATGATCTAGCAGAGATTTAGCATAATTTTGATGTTTTCATATATCTTGCTACTTTCACTGCGAAACACGTTATTTCGTTGAATTTCATCGTTTCATGAGTGTTTCGTGAAATAACTATGATCAATCGAAGATTAAGATTAATTTTGATGTTTCATAGATTTCAAGCTACTTTCACTGCGAAACACGTTATTTCACTGAATTTCATCGTATTATGAATGTTTCGTGAAATAACCAGGATTTAGCGAAGATTAACTTAATTTTGATGTTTTCTTAGATTTCAAGCTACTTTCACTGCGAAACACGTTATTTCGATGAATTTCATCGTTTCACGAATGTTTCGTGAAATAACTATGATTTAGCGAAGATTTAGATTAATTTTGATGTTTTCATGGATATCTAGCTACTTTCACTGCGAAACACGCTATTTCTTTGAATTTCATCGTTTCATGAACGTATCGTGAAATAACCATGATTTAGCGAAGATTCAGCTAAATCTTGATGTTTTCGTAGATATCTAGCTATTTTCACTCAGAAACACGTTATTTCGTTGAATTTCAACGTTTCATGAATGTTTCGTTAAATAACCATGATTTAGCGGAGATGAAGTTTAATTTTGATGTTTTCATATATTTCAAGCTACTTTCACCGCCAAACACGTTATTTCGTTGAATTTCATGGTTTCATGAATGTTTCGTGAAATAACCATGTTTTTGCTAAGATTTAGCTTAATATTGATGTTTTCATGGATATCTAGCTACTTTCACTGCGAATCACGTTATTTCGTTGAATTTCAACGTTTCATGAATGATTCGTGAAATAACCATGATTTAGCGGAGATTAGGCATATTTTTCATGTTTTCATGGATATCTGACTACTTTCACTGCGAAACACGTTATTTCGTTGAATTTCATGGTTTCATGAATGTTTCGTGATATAACCATGATTTAGCGAAGATTTAGCCAAATTTTGATGTTTTCATGGATATCTAGCTATTTTCATTGCGAAACACGTTCTTTCGTTGAATTTCAAAGTTTCATGAATGTTTCGTGAAATAACCATGATTTAGCGGAGATTTAGATTAATTTTGATGTTTTCATAGATTTCAAGCAACTTTCACTGCGAAACACGTTATTTCTTTTAATTTCATCGTATCATGAATGTTTCGTGAAATAACCATGTCTTAGCGAAGATTTAGCTTAATTTTGATGTGTTCAAAGATATCAAGCTACTTTCACTGCGAAACACGTTATTTCGATGAATTTCATCGTTTCACGAATGTTTCGTGAAATTACTATGATTTAGCGAAGATTAAGATTTATTTTGATGTTTTCATGGTTATCTAGCTACTTTCACTGCGAAACACGTTATTTCTTTGAATTTCATCGTTTCATGAACGTATCGTGAAATAACCATGATTTAGCGAAGATTCAGCTTAATCTTGATGTTTTCGTAGATATCTAGCTATTTTCACTCCGAAACACGTTATTTCTTTGAATTTCAACGTTTCATGAATGTTTCGTGAAATAACCATGATTTAGCGGAGATTTAGCATAATTTTCATGTTTACATGGATATCTGACTACTTTCACTGCGAAACACGTTATTTCGTTGAATTTCATGGTTTCATGAATGTTTCGTGATATAACCATGATTTAGCGAAGATTTAGCCAAAATTTGATGTTTTCATGGATATCTAGCTATTTTCACTGCGAAACACGTTCTTTCGTTTAATTTCAAAGTTTCATGAATGTTTCGTGAAGTAACCATGATTTAGCGGAGATTTAGATTAATTTTGATGTTTTCATAGATTTCAAGCAACTTTCACTGCAAAAACGTTATTTCGTTGAATTTCATCGTTTCATGAATGTTTCGTGAAATAACCATGATTTAGCGAAGATTTAGCTTAATAGAGTTGTTTTCATAGATATCAAGCTACTTTCACTACGAAACACGTTATTTCTTTGAATTACATCGTCCATGAATGTTTCGTGAAATAACCATGATTTAGTGAAGATTTAGCTTAATAGAGATGTTTTCATAGATATCAAGCTACTTTCACTGCCAAACACGTTATTTCGTTGAATTTCATCGTTTCATGAATGTTTCGTGAAATAACCATGATTTAGCGAAGATTAAGCTCAATTTTGATGTTTTCATGGTTATCTCACTACTTTCTCTGCGAAACACGTTACCTCGTTGAATTTCATAATTTCTTGAATGTTACGTGAAATAACCATCATTTAGCGGAGATTTAGCATAATTTTGATGTTTTCATAGATATCTTGCTACGTTCACTGCGAAACACGTTATTTCGTTGAATTTCATCGTATGATGTATGTTTCGTGAAATAACCATGATTTATCGACGATTTAGCTTAATATTGATGTTTTCCAAGATTTCAATCAACTTTCACCGCGAAACACGTTATTTCGTTGAATTTCATCGTTTCATGAATGTTTCGTGAAATAACCATGTTTTTGATAAGATTTAGCCAAAGTTTGATGTTTTCATGGGTATCTAGCTATTTTCACTGCGAAACACGTTATTTTGTTGAATTTCAACGTTTAATGAATGTTTCGTGAAATAACCATGATTTAGCGGAGATTTAGTTTAATTTTGATGTTTTCATAGGTCTCAAGCAACATTCACTACGAAACACGTTAGTTCTTTGAATTTCATCGTTTCATGAACGTATCGTGAAATAACCATGATTTAGGGAAGATTTAGCTTAATCTTGATGATTTCAGAGATATCAAGCTACTTTCACTGCGAAACACGTTATTTCGATGAATTCCATCGTTTCATGAATGTTACGTGAAATATCCATGATTTAGCAGAGATTTAGCATAATTTTGATGTTTTCATATATCTTGCTACTTTCACTGCGAAACACGTTATTTCGTGGAATTTCATCGTATTATGAATGTTTCGTGAAATAACCAGGATTTAGCGATGATTAACTTAATTTTGATGTTTTCTTAGATTTCAAGCTACTTTCACTGCGAAACACGTTATTTCGATGAATTTCATCGTTTCACGAATGTTTCGTGACATAACCATGATTTAGTGAAGATTTAGCCAAATTTTGATGTTTTCATGGATATCTCACTACTTTCTCTGCGAAACACGTTCTTTCGTTGAATTTCAAAGTTTCATGAATGTTTCGTGAAATAACCATGATTTAGCGGAGATTTAGATTAATTTTGATGTTTTCATAGATTTCAAGCAACTTTCACTGCGAAACACGTTATTTCTTTGAATTTCATCTTTTCATGAACGTATAGTGAAATAACCATGTTTTAGTGAGGATTTAGCTTAATCTTGATGTTTTCGTAGATATCAAGCTACTTTCACTGCGAAACACGTTATTTCGTTGAATTTCATCGTTTCATGAATGTTTCGTGAAATAACCATGTCTTAGCGAAGATTTAGCTTAATTTTGATGTGTTCAAATATATCAAGCTACTTTCACTGCGAAACACGTTATTTCGATGAATTTCATCGTTTCACGAATGTTTCGTGAAATAACTATGATTTAGCGATGATTTAGATTAATTTTGATGTTTTCATGGATATCTAGCTACTTTCACTGCGAAACACGTTATTTCTTTGAATTTCATCGATTCATGAACGTATCGTGAAATAACCATGATTTAGCGAAGATTCAGCTTAATCTTGATGTTTTCGTAGATATATAGCTATTTTCACTCCGAAACACGTTATTTCGTTGAATTTCAACGTTTCATGAATGTTTCGTTAAATAACCATGATTTAGCGGAGATAAAGTTTAATTTTGATGTTTTCATAGATTTCAAGCTACTTTCACCGCGAAAAACGTTATTTCGTTGAATTTCATGGTTTCATGAATGTTACGTGAAATAACCATGTTTTTGCTAAGATTTAGCTTAATATTGATGTTTTCATGGATATCTAGTTACTTTCACTGCGAATCACGTTATTTCGTTGAATTTCAACGTGTCATGAAAGTTTTGTGAAATAACCATGATTTAGCGGATATTTAGTTTAATTTTGATATTATCATAGATTTCAAGCTTCTTTCACTGCGAAACACGTTATTTCTTTGAATTTCATCATTTCATGAATGTTTCGTGAAATAACCATGATTTAGCGAAGATTTAGCTAAATTTTGATGTTTTCATAGATTTCAAGCTACTTTCACTTCGAAACACGTTATTTCGATGAATTTCATCGTTTCATGAATGTTACGTGAAATAACCATGATTTAGCGAAGATTTAGCATAATTTTGATGTTTTCATATATCTTGCTACTTTCACTGCGAAACACGTTATTTCGTTGAATTTCATCGTATTATGAATGTTTCGTGAAATAACCAGGATTTAGCGAAGATTAACTTAATTTTGATGTTTTCTTAGAGTTCAAGCTACTTTCACTGCGAAACACGTTATTTCGTTGAATTTCATCGTTTCATGAATGTTTCGTTAAATAACCATGTTTTAGCGAAGATTTAGCTTAATTTTGATGTTTTCATGGATATCTAGCTATTTTCACTGCGAAACACGTTCTTTCGTTGAATTTCAAAGTTTCATGAATGTTTCGTGAAATAACCATGATTTAGCTGAGATTTAGATTAATTTTGATGTTTTCATAGGTTTCAAGCAACTTTCACTGCGAAACACGTTATTTCTTTGAATTTCATCGTTTCGTGAACGTATAGTGATATAACCATGATTTAGTGAAGATTTTGCTTAATCTTGATGTTTTCGTAGATATCAAGCTTCTTTCACTGCAAAACACGTTATTTCGTTGAATTTCATCGTTTCATGAATGTTTCGTGAAATAACCATGATTTAGCGAAGATTTAGCTTAATAGATATGTTTTCATAGATATCAAGCTACTTTCACTACGAAACACGTTATTTCTTTGAATTACATCGTGTCATGAATGTTTCGTGAAATAACCATGATTTAGAGGAGATTTAGATTAATTTTCATGTTATCATAGATTTCAAGTTTCTTTCACTGCGAAACACGTTATTTCGTTGAATTTCATCGTTTCATGAATGTTTCGTGAAATAACCATGTTTTAGCGAAGATTTAGCTTAATTCTGAAATTTTCATGCATATCTAGCTACTTTCATTGCGAAACACGTTATTTCGTTGTATTTCATCGTTTCATGAATGTTTCGTGATATAACCATGATTTAGCGAAGATTTTCTTAATTTAGATGTTTTCTTGGATATCTAGCTACTTTCACTGCGAAACACGTTATTTCGTTGAATTTCATCGTTTCATGAATGTTTCGTGAAATAACCATGAATTAGCGAAAATTAAGCTCAATTTTGATGTTTTCATGGATATCTCACTACTTTCTCTGCGAAACACGTTACTTCGTTGAATTTCATAATTTCATGAATCTTACGTGAAATAACCATGATTTAGGGGAGATTTAGCATAATTTTGATGTTTTCATAGATATCTTACTACGTTCACTGCGAAACACGTTATTTCGTTGAATTTCATCGTATGATGAATGTTTCGTGAAATAACCATGATTTATCGAAGATTTAGCTTAATATTGATGTTTTCGAAGATATCAAGCAACTTTCACTGCGTAACACATTATTTCGATCAATTTCATCGTTTCATGAATGTTTCGTGAAATAACTAAGATTTAGCGAACATTTAGCTTAATTTTGATGTGTTCATGCATATCTAACTACTTTTACTGCGAAACACGTTATTCCGTTGAATTTCATCATTTCATGAACGTATCGTCCAATAAACATGATTTAGCGAAGATTTAGCTTAATTTTGAAATTTTCCTGGATATCAAGCTACTTTCACTGCGGAACACGTTATTTCGTTGAATTTCATCGTTTCATGAGTGTTTCGTGAAATAACTATGATTTAGCGAAGATTTAGCTTAATTTTGTTGTGTTCATCGATATCAAGCTACTTTCACTGCGAAACACGTTATTTCTTTGAATTTCATCGTTCCATGAGTGTTTCGTGAAATAACCATATTTTTGCTAAGATTTAGCTTAATTTTGATGTTTTCTTGGATATCTGACTACTTTCACTGCGAAACACGTTATTTCGTTGAATTTCATGGTTTCATGAATGTTTCGTGATATAACCATGATTTAGCGTTGATTTAGCCAAATTCTGATGTTTTCATGGATATCTAGCTATTTTCACTGCGAAACACGTTATTTCGTTGAATTTCAAAGCTTCATGAATGTTTCGTGAAATAACCTTGATTTAGCGAAGATTTAGCCTAGTTTTGATGTTTTCATGGATATCTAGCTACTTTCACTGCGAAACACGTTATTTCTTTGAATTTCATCGTTTCATGAACGTATGGTGAAATAACCATGTTTTAGCGAAGATTTAGCTTAATTTTGATATTTTCGTAGATATCAAGCTACTTTCACTGCGAAACACGTTATTTCGTTGAATTACATCGTTTCATGAATGTTTCGTGAAATAACCATGATTTATCGAAGATTAATCTTAATTTTCATGTTTTCCTGGATATCTGACTACTTTCACTGCGAAACACGTTATTTCGTTGAATTTCATGGTTTCATGAATGTTTCGTGATATAACCATGATTTAGCGTAGATTTAGCCAAATTTTGATGTTTTCATGGATATCTAGCTATTTTCACTGCGAAACACGTTATTTCGTTGTTTTTCAAAGCTTCATGAATGTTTCGTGAAGTAACCTTGATTTAGCGGAGATTTAGTTTAATTTTGATGTTATCATAGATTTCAAGCAACTTTCACTGCGAAACACGTTATTTCATTGAATTTCATCGTTTCATGAACGTATAGTGAAATAACCATGATTTATCGAAGATTTAGCTTAATCTTGATGTTTTCGTAGATATCAAGCTACTTTCACTGCGAAACACGTTATTTCGTTGTTTTTCAAAGCTTCATGAATGTTTCGTGAAGTAACCTTGATTTAGCGGAGATTTAGTTTAATTTTGATGTTATCATAGATTTCAAGCAACTTTCACTGCGAAACACGTTATTTCATTGAATTTCATCGTTTCATGAACGTATAGTGAAATAACCATGATTTATCGAAGATTTAGCTTAATCTTGATGTTTTCGTAGATATCAAGCTACTTTCACTCCGAAACACGTTATTTCTTTGAATTTCAACGTTTCATGAATGTTTCGTGAAATAACCATGATTTAGCGGAGATTTAGCATAATTTTCATGTTTACATGGATATCTGACTACTTTCACTGCGAAACACGTTATTTCGTTGAATTTCATGGTTTCATGAATGTTTCGTGATATAACCATGATTTAGCGAAGATTTAGCCAAAATTTGATGTTTTCATGGATATCTAGCTATTTTCACTGCGAAACACGTTCTTTCGTTTAATTTCAAAGTTTCATGAATGTTTCGTGAAGTAACCATGATTTAGCGGAGATTTAGATTAATTTTGATGTTTTCATAGATTTCAAGCAACTTTCACTGCAAAAACGTTATTTCGTTGAATTTCATCGTTTCATGAATGTTTCGTGAAATAACCATGATTTAGCGAAGATTTAGCTTAATAGAGTTGTTTTCATAGATATCAAGCTACTTTCACTACGAAACACGTTATTTCTTTGAATTACATCGTCCATGAATGTTTCGTGAAATAACCATGATTTAGTGAAGATTTAGCTTAATAGAGATGTTTTCATAGATATCAAGCTACTTTCACTGCCAAACACGTTATTTCGTTGAATTTCATCGTTTCATGAATGTTTCGTGAAATAACCATGATTTAGCGAAGATTAAGCTCAATTTTGATGTTTTCATGGTTATCTCACTACTTTCTCTGCGAAACACGTTACCTCGTTGAATTTCATAATTTCTTGAATGTTACGTGAAATAACCATCATTTAGCGGAGATTTAGCATAATTTTGATGTTTTCATAGATATCTTGCTACGTTCACTGCGAAACACGTTATTTCGTTGAATTTCATCGTATGATGTATGTTTCGTGAAATAACCATGATTTATCGACGATTTAGCTTAATATTGATGTTTTCCAAGATTTCAATCAACTTTCACCGCGAAACACGTTATTTCGTTGAATTTCATCGTTTCATGAATGTTTCGTGAAATAACCATGTTTTTGATAAGATTTAGCCAAAGTTTGATGTTTTCATGGGTATCTAGCTATTTTCACTGCGAAACACGTTATTTTGTTGAATTTCAACGTTTAATGAATGTTTCGTGAAATAACCATGATTTAGCGGAGATTTAGTTTAATTTTGATGTTTTCATAGGTCTCAAGCAACATTCACTACGAAACACGTTAGTTCTTTGAATTTCATCGTTTCATGAACGTATCGTGAAATAACCATGATTTAGGGAAGATTTAGCTTAATCTTGATGATTTCAGAGATATCAAGCTACTTTCACTGCGAAACACGTTATTTCGATGAATTCCATCGTTTCATGAATGTTACGTGAAATATCCATGATTTAGCAGAGATTTAGCATAATTTTGATGTTTTCATATATCTTGCTACTTTCACTGCGAAACACGTTATTTCGTGGAATTTCATCGTATTATGAATGTTTCGTGAAATAACCAGGATTTAGCGATGATTAACTTAATTTTGATGTTTTCTTAGATTTCAAGCTACTTTCACTGCGAAACACGTTATTTCGATGAATTTCATCGTTTCACGAATGTTCCGTGAAATAACTATGATTTAGCGAAGATTTAGATTAATTTTGATGTTTTCATGGATATCTAGCTACTTTCACAGCGAAACACGTTATTTCTTTGAATTTCATAGTTTCATGAACGTATCGTGAAATAACCATGATTTAGCGAAGATTTAGCTTAATAGATATGTTTTCATGGATATCTAGCTACTTTCACTGCGAATCACGTTATTTCGTTGAATTTCAACGTTTCATGAATGTTTCGTGAAATAACCATGATTTAGCGGAGATTTAGCATAATTTTCATGTTTTCATGGATATCTGACTACATTCACTGCGAAACACGTTATTTCGTTGAATTTCATGGTTTCATGAATGTTTCGTGATATAACCATGATTTAGCGAAGATTTAGCCAAATTTTGATGTTTTCATGGATATCTCACTACTTTCTCTGCGAAACACGTTCTTTCGTTGAATTTCAAAGTTTCATGAATGTTTCGTGAAATAACCATGATTTAGCGGAGATTTAGATTAATTTTGATGTTTTCATAGATTTCAAGCAACTTTCACTGCGAAACACGTTATTTCTTTGAATTTCATCTTTTCATGAACGTATAGTGAAATAACCATGTTTTAGTGAGGATTTAGCATAATCTTGATGTTTTCGTAGATATCAAGCTACTTTCACTGCGAAACACGTTATTTCGTTGAATTTCAACGTTTCATGAATGTTTCGTGAAATAACCATGTCTTAGCGAAGATTTAACTTAATTTTGATGTGTTCAAAGATATCAAGCTACTATCACTGCGAAACACGTTATTTCGATGAATTTCATCGTTTCATGAATGTTTCGTGAAATAACAATGATTTAGCGAAGATTTAGATTAATTTTGATGTTTTCATGGATATCTAGCTACTTTCACTGCGAAACACGTTATTTCGTTGAATTTCATCGTTCCATGAACGTATCGTGAAATAACCATGATTTAGCGAAGATTCAGCTTAATCTTGATGTTTTCGTAGATATATAGCTATTTTCACTCCGAAACACGTTATTTCGTTGAATTTCAACGTTTCATGAATGTTTCGTTAAATAACCATGATTTAGCGGAGATAAAGTTTAATTTTGATGTTTTCATAGATTTCAAGCTACTTTCACCGCGAAAAACGTTATTTCGTTGAATTTCATGGTTTCATGAATGTTACGTGAAATAACCATGTTTTTGCTAAGATTTAGCTTAATATTGATGTTTTCATGGATATCTAGTTACTTTCACTGCGAATCACGTTATTTCGTTGAATTTCAACGTGTCATGAAAGTTTTGTGAAATAACCATGATTTAGCGGATATTTAGTTTAATTTTGATATTATCATAGATTTCAAGCTTCTTTCACTGCGAAACACGTTATTTCTTTGAATTTCATCATTTCATGAATGTTTCGTGAAATAACCATGATTTAGCGAAGATTTAGCTAAATTTTGATGTTTTCATAGATTTCAAGCTACTTTCACTTCGAAACACGTTATTTCGATGAATTTCATCGTTTCATGAATGTTACGTGAAATAACCATGATTTAGCGAAGATTTAGCATAATTTTGATGTTTTCATATATCTTGCTACTTTCACTGCGAAACACGTTATTTCGTTGAATTTCATCGTATTATGAATGTTTCGTGAAATAACCAGGATTTAGCGAAGATTAAAATTTTGATGTTTTCTTAGAGTTCAAGCTACTTTCACTGCGAAACACGTTATTTCGTTGAATTTCATCGTTTCATGAATGTTTCGTTAAATAACCATGTTTTAGCGAAGATTTAGCTTAATTTTGATGTTTTCATGGATATCTAGCTATTTTCACTGCGAAACACGTTCTTTCGTTGAATTTCAAAGTTTCATGAATGTTTCGTGAAATAACCATGATTTAGCTGAGATTTAGATTAATTTTGATGTTTTCATAGGTTTCAAGCAACTTTCACTGCGAAACACGTTATTTCTTTGAATTTCATCGTTTCGTGAACGTATAGTGATATAACCATGATTTAGTGAAGATTTTGCTTAATCTTGATGTTTTCGTAGATATCAAGCTTCTTTCACTGCAAAACACGTTATTTCGTTGAATTTCATCGTTTCATGAATGTTTCGTGAAATAACCATGATTTAGCGAAGATTTAGCTTAATAGATATGTTTTCATAGATATCAAGCTACTTTCACTACGAAACACGTTATTTCTTTGAATTACATCGTGTCATGAATGTTTCGTGAAATAACCATGATTTAGAGGAGATTTAGATTAATTTTCATGTTATCATAGATTTCAAGTTTCTTTCACTGCGAAACACGTTATTTCGTTGAATTTCATCGTTTCATGAATGTTTCGTGAAATAACCATGTTTTAGCGAAGATTTAGCTTAATTCTGAAATTTTCATGCATATCTAGCTACTTTCATTGCGAAACACGTTATTTCGTTGTATTTCATCGTTTCATGAATGTTTCGTGATATAACCATGATTTAGCGAAGATTTTCTTAATTTAGATGTTTTCTTGGATATCTAGCTACTTTCACTGCGAAACACGTTATTTCGTTGAATTTCATCGTCTCATGAATGTTTCGTGAAATAACCATGAATTAGCGAAAATTAAGCTCAATTTTGATGTTTTCATGGATATCTCACTACTTTCTCTGCGAAACACGTTACTTCGTTGAATTTCATAATTTCATGAATCTTACGTGAAATAACCATGATTTAGGGGAGATTTAGCATAATTTTGATGTTTTCATAGATATCTTACTACGTTCACTGCGAAACACGTTATTTCGTTGAATTTCATCGTATGATGAATGTTTCGTGAAATAACCATGATTTATCGAAGATTTAGCTTAATATTGATGTTTTCGAAGATATCAAGCAACTTTCACTGCGTAACACATTATTTCGATCAATTTCATCGTTTCATGAATGTTTCGTGAAATAACTAAGATTTAGCGAACATTTAGCTTAATTTTGATGTGTTCATGCATATCTAACTACTTTTACTGCGAAACACGTTATTCCGTTGAATTTCATCATTTCATGAACGTATCGTCCAATAAACATGATTTAGCGAAGATTTAGCTTAATTTTGAAATTTTCCTGGATATCAAGCTACTTTCACTGCGGAACACGTTATTTCGTTGAATTTCATCGTTTCATGAGTGTTTCGTGAAATAACTATGATTTAGCGAAGATTTAGCTTAATTTTGTTGTGTTCATCGATATCAAGCTACTTTCACTGCGAAACACGTTATTTCTTTGAATTTCATCGTTCCATGAGTGTTTCGTGAAATAACCATATTTTTGCTAAGATTTAGCTTAATTTTGATGTTTTCTTGGATATCTGACTACTTTCACTGCGAAACACGTTATTTCGTTGAATTTCATGGTTTCATGAATGTTTCGTGATATAACCATGATTTAGCGTTGATTTAGCCAAATTCTGATGTTTTCATGGATATCTAGCTATTTTCACTGCGAAACACGTTATTTCGTTGAATTTCAAAGCTTCATGAATGTTTCGTGAAATAACCTTGATTTAGCGAAGATTTAGCCTAGTTTTGATGTTTTCATGGATATCTAGCTACTTTCACTGCGAAACACGTTATTTCTTTGAATTTCATCGTTTCATGAACGTATGGTGAAATAACCATGTTTTAGCGAAGATTTAGCTTAATTTTGATATTTTCGTAGATATCAAGCTACTTTCACTGCGAAACACGTTATTTCGTTGAATTACATCGTTTCATGAATGTTTCGTGAAATAACCATGATTTATCGAAGATTAATCTTAATTTTCATGTTTTCCTGGATATCTGACTACTTTCACTGCGAAACACGTTATTTCGTTGAATTTCATGGTTTCATGAATGTTTCGTGATATAACCATGATTTAGCGTAGATTTAGCCAAATTTTGATGTTTTCATGGATATCTAGCTATTTTCACTGCGAAACACGTTATTTCGTTGTTTTTCAAAGCTTCATGAATGTTTCGTGAAGTAACCTTGATTTAGCGGAGATTTAGTTTAATTTTGATGTTATCATAGATTTCAAGCAACTTTCACTGCGAAACACGTTATTTCATTGAATTTCATCGTTTCATGAACGTATAGTGAAATAACCATGATTTATCGAAGATTTAGCTTAATCTTGATGTTTTCGTAGATATCAAGCTACTTTCACTGCGAAAC
>JAUCRC010000036.1:0-198919 GCA_032399595.1 Tetragonula carbonaria
TAATATATCAAAATTAAGCTAATTCTTCGCTGAATTATGGTTATTTCACGAAACATTCATGAAACGATGAAATATATCGAAATAACGTGTTTCGCAGTGAAAGTAGCTTGATAACTACGAAAACATGAAAATTAAGCTAAATCTCCGTTAAATCATGGTTATTTCACGAAACGTTCATGAAACAATGAAATTAAACGAAATAATGTGTTTCGCAGTGAAAGTAGCTTGATATCTAGGAAAGCATCAAAATTAAGCTAAATCCACGCTAAATCATCGTTATTTCACAAAACATACATGAAACGTTGAAATTCTACGAAATAACGTGTTTCGCAGTGAAAGTAGCTAGTTATCCATTAAAATATCAAAATTAAGCTAAATCTTCGCTAAATAATCTTTATTTCACGAAACATTCATTAAAGGATGAAATACATCAAAATAACGTGTTTCGCAGTGAAAGTAGCTAGTTATCCATTAAAATATCAAAATTAAGCTAAATCTTCTCTAAATAATGGTTATTTCACGAAACATTCATGAAACGAGGTAATACATCGAAATAACGTGTTTCGCAGTGAAAGTAGCTTGATTACTACGAAAACATGAAAATTAAGCTAAATCTTCGCTAAATCATGGTTATTTCACGAAACATTCATGAAACATGTAATTCAACGAATTAACGTGTTTCGCAGTGAAAGTAGGTTGATTTCTATGAAATCATCAATATTAAGCAAATTCTCCGCTAAATCATCGTTGTTTCACGAAACATTCATGAAACGATGAAATTCAACGAAATAACGTGTTTCGCAGTGAAAGTAGCTTGATATCTACGAAAAGATGAAAATTAAGCTAAATCTTCGTAATCATGGTTATTTCACGAAACATTCATGAAACAATGTAATTAAATGAAATAATTTGTTTCGCGGTGAAAGTAGCTTGATATCTATGAAAACATCAAAATTTAGCTAAATCTACGCTAATTCATGGTTATTTCACGAAACATTCATGAAACGATGAAATTCAAAGAACTAACGTGTTTCGCAGTGAAAGTAGCTTGATATCAACGAAAACATGAAACTTAAGCTAAATCTTCGCTAAATCATGGTTATTTCACGAAACATTCATGAAACGATGAAATTCAACTAAATAACGTGTTTCGCAGTGAAAGTAGCTTGATTTCTATGAAACCTTCAATATTAAGCTAAATCTCCGCTAAATCATCGTTATTTCACGTAACATTCATGAAACGATGAAATTCAACGAAATAACCTGTTTCGCGGTGAAACTAGATTGATATCTATGAGAACATCAAAATTAAGCTAAAACTTCGCTTAGTCATGGTTATTTCACGAAACATTCACGAAACGATGAAATTCAACTAAATAACGTGTTTCGCAGTGAAAGTAGCTTGATTTCTATGAAACCATCAATATTTAGCTAATTCTCCGCTAAATCATCGTTATTTCACAAAACATTCATTAAACGATGAAATTCAACGAAATAACGTGTTTCGCGGTGAAAGTAGATTGATATCTATGATAACATCAAAATTAAGCTAAAACTTCGCTTAGTCATGGTTATTTCACGAAACATTCACGAAACGATGAAATTCAACTAAATAACTTGTTTCGCAGTGAAAGTAGCTAGTTATCCATTAAAACATCAAAATTACGCTAAATCTTCGGTAAATCATGGTTATTTCACGAAACATTCATGAAACGATGAAATTCTACAAAATAACGTGTTTCGCAGTGAAAGTAACTAGTTATCCATTAAAATATCAAAATTGAGCTAAATTTTCGCTGAATAATTGTTATTTCACGAAACATTCATGAAACGATGTAATTCAACGAAATAACGTATATCGCAGTGAACGTAGCTTGATATTTACGAAAACATGAAAATTAAGCTAAATTTTCGCTTAATCATGGTTTTTTCACGAAACATTCATGAAACATGTAATTCAACGAAATAACGTGTTTCGCAGTGAAAGTAGCTTGATTTCTATGAAAACATCTAAATTAAGCTAAATCTCCGCTAAATCATCGTTATTTCACGAAACATTCATGAAACGATGAAACTCGACGAAATATCGTGTTTCGCAGTGAAAGTAGCTAGTTATCCATTAAAACATCAAAATTAAGCTAAATCTTCGGTAAATAATGGCTATTTCACGAAACATTCATGAAACGATGAAATTGAAATAAATAACTTGTTTCGCAGTGAAAGTAGCTTGATTTCTATGAAACCATCAATATTAAGCTAATTCTCCGCCAAATCATCGTTATTTCACGAAACATTCGTAAACGATGAAATTCAACGAAATAACGTGTTACGCGGAGAAGGTAGATTGATATCTATAAAAAGATCAAAATTAAGCTAAATCTTCGCTAAATCATCGTTATTTCACGAAACTTTCATGAAACGATGAAATTCAACGAAATATCGTGTTTTGCTGTGAAAGTAGCTTGCTATCAAAGAAAACATCAAAGTTAAGCAAAATCTTCGCTAAATCATGGTTATTTCACGAAACATACATGAAACGATGAAATTCAACGAAATAACGTGTTTCGCGGTGAAAGTAGATTGATATCTATGAAAACATCAAAATTAAGCTAAAACTTCGCTTAATCATGGTTATTTCACAAAACATTCATGAAACGATGAAATTAAACTAAATAACGTGTTTCGCAGTGAAAGTAGCTAGTTATCCATTAAAACATCAAAATTACGAAAAATCTTCGATAAATCATGGTTATTTCACGAAACATTCATGAAACATTGAAATTAAACGAAATAACGTGTTTCGCGGTGAAAGTAGCTTGATATCTATGAAAACATCAAAGTTAAGCAAAATCTTCGCTAAATCATGGTTATTTCACGAAACATACATGAAGCGATGTTATTCAACGAAATAACGTGTTTCGCGGTGAAAGTAGATTGATATCTATGAAAAAATCAAAAATAAGCTAAATCTACGCTAAATCATGGTTATTTCACGAAACATTCATGAAACGATGAAATACATCGAAATAACGTGTTTCGCATTGAAAGTAGCTTGATATCTACGAAAACATGAAAATTAAGCTAAATCTTCGATAAATCATGGTTATTTCACGAAACATTCATGAAACATTGAAATTAAACGAAATAACGTGTTTCGCGGTGAAAGTAGCTTGATATCTATGAAAAAATCAAAATTAAGCTAAATTTACGCTAAATCATGGTTATTTCACGAAACATTCATGAAAAGATGAAATTCATCGACATAACGTGTTTCGCAGTGAAAGTAGCTTGATATCTACGAAAACATGAAAATTAAGCTAAATCTTCGGTAAATCATCGTTATTTCACGAAACTTTCATGAAACGATGAAATACATCGAAATATCGTGTTTCGCAGTGAAAGTAGCTTGATATCTACGAAAACATGAAAATTGAGCTAAATCTCCGTAAAATTATGGTTATTTCACGAATAATTCATGAAACAATGAAATTCAACGAAATAACGTGTTTCGCAGTGAGAGTGGATTGATATCTACGAAAACATGAAGATTAAGCTAAAGCTTCGCTAAATCAGGGTTATTTCACGAAACATTCATGAAACGATGAAATTCTACGAAATAACGTGTTTCGCAGTGAAAGTAGCTAGTTATCCATTAAAATATCAAAATTAAGCTAAATCATCGCTAAATAATGGTTATTTCACAAAACATTCATGAAACGATGAATTTCAACGAAAGAACATGTTTCGCGGTGAAAGTAGATTGATATCTATGAAAACATCAAAATTAAGCTAAATCTTCGATAAATCATGGTTATTTCACGAAACATTCATGAAACATTGAAATTAAACGAAATAACGTCTTTCGCAGTGAAAGTAGCTTGTTATCCATTAAAATATCAAAACTAAGCTAAATCTTCGCTGAATAATTGTTATTTCACGAAACATTCATGAAACGATGAAATACATCGAAATAACGTGTTTCGCATTGAAAGTAGCTTGATATCTACGAAAACATGAAAATTAAGCTAAATCTTCGATAAATCATGGTTATTTCACGAAACATTCATGAAACATTGAAATTAAACGAAATAACGTGTTTCGCGGTGAAAGTAGCTTGATATCTATGAAAAAATCACAATTAAGCTACATCTACGCTAAATCATGGATATTTCACGAAACATTCATGAAACGATGAAATACATCGAAATAACGTGTTTCGCAGTGAAAGTCGCTTGATATCTACGAAAACATGAAAATTAAGCTAAATCTTCGACAAATCATGGTTATTTCACGAAACATTCATGAAACATTGAAATTAAACGAAATAACGTGTTTCGCGGTGAAAGTAGCTTGATATCTATGAAAAAATCAAAATTAAGCTAAATCTACGCTAAATCATGGTTATTTCACGAAACATTCATGAAACGATGAAATTCATCGAAATAACGTGTTTCGCAGTGAAAGTAGCTTGATATCTACGAAAACATGAAAATTAAGCTAAATCTTCGGTAAATCATCGTTATTTCACGATACTTTCATGAAACGATGAAATTCAACGAAATATCGTGTTTTGCGAAAGTAGCTTGCTATCAAAGAAAACATCAAAGTTAAGCAAAATCTTCGCTAAATCATGGTTATTTCACAAAACATTCATGAAACGATGAAATTAAACTGAATAACGTGTTTCGCAGTGAAAGTAGCTAGTTATCCATTAAAACATCAAAATTACGAAAAATCTTCGATAAATCATGGTTATTTCACGAAACATTCATGAAACATTGAAATTAAACGAAATAACGTGTTTCGCGGTGAAAGTAGCTTGATATCTATGAAAACATCAAAGTTAAGCAAAATCTTCGCTAAATCATGGTTATTTCATGAAACATACATGAAGCGAAGTTATTCAACGAAATAACGTGTTTCGCGGTGAAAGTAGATTGATATCTATGAAAAAATCAAAAATAAGCTAAATCTACGCTAAATCATGGTTATTTCACGAAACATTCATGAAACGATGAAATACATCGAAATAACGTGTTTCGCATTGAAAGTAGCTTGATATCTACGAAAACATGAAAATTAAGCTAAATCTTCGATAAATCATGGTTATTTCACGAAACATTCATGAAACATTGAAATTAAACGAAATAACGTGTTTCGCGGTGAAAGTAGCTTGATATATATGAAAATCATGGTTATTTCACGAAACATTCATGAAACGATGAAATACATCGAAATAACGTGTTTCGCATTGAAAGTAGCTTGATATCTACGAAAACATGAAAATTAAGCTAAATCTTCGATAAATCATGGTTATTTCACGAAACATTCATGAAACATTGAAATTAAACGAAATAACGTGTTTCGCGGTGAAAGTAGCTTGATATCTATGAAAAAATCAAAATTAAGCTAAATTTACGCTAAATCATGGTTATTTCACGAAACATTCATGAAAAGATGAAATTCATCGACATAACGTGTTTCGCAGTGAAAGTAGCTTGATATCTACGAAAACATGAAAATTAAGCTAAATCTTCGGTAAATCATCGTTATTTCACGAAACTTTCATGAAACGATGAAATACATCGAAATATCGTGTTTCGCAGTGAAAGTAGCTTGATATCTACGAAAACATGAAAATTGAGCTAAATCTCCGTAAAATTATGGTTATTTCACGAATAATTCATGAAACAATGAAATTCAACGAAATAACGTGTTTCGCAGTGAGAGTGGATTGATATCTACGAAAACATGAAGATTAAGCTAAAGCTTCGCTAAATCAGGGTTATTTCACGAAACATTCATGAAACGATGAAATTCTACGAAATAACGTGTTTCGCAGTGAAAGTAGCTAGTTATCCATTAAAATATCAAAATTAAGCTAAATCATCGCTAAATAATGGTTATTTCACAAAACATTCATGAAACGATGAATTTCAACGAAAGAACATGTTTCGCGGTGAAAGTAGATTGATATCTATGAAAACATCAAAATTAAGCTAAATCTTCGATAAATCATGGTTATTTCACGAAACATTCATGAAACATTGAAATTAAACGAAATAACGTCTTTCGCAGTGAAAGTAGCTTGTTATCCATTAAAATATCAAAACTAAGCTAAATCTTCGCTTTAAACGAAATAACGTCTTTCGCAGTGAAAGTAGCTTGTTATCCATTAAAATATCAAAACTAAGCTAAATCTTCGCAGAATAATTGTTATTTCACGAAACATTCATGAAACGATGAAATACATCGAAATAACGTGTTTCGCATTGAAAGTAGCTTGATATCTACGAAAACATGAAAATTAAGCTAAATCTTCGATAAATCATGGTTATTTCACGAAACATTCATGAAACATTGAAATTAAACGAAATAACGTGTTTCGCGGTGAAAGTAGCTTGATATCTATGAAAAAATCACAATTAAGCTACATCTACGCTAAATCATGGATATTTCACGAAACATTCATGAAACGATGAAATACATCGAAATAACGTGTTTCGCAGTGAAAGTCGCTTGATATCTACGAAAACATGAAAATTAAGCTAAATCTTCGATAAATCATGGTTATTTCACGAAACATTCACGAAACATTGAAATTAAACGAAATAACGTGTTTCGCGGTGAAAGTAGCTTGATATCTATGAAAAAATCAAAATTAAGCTAAATCTACGCTAAATCTTGGTTATTTCACGAAACATTCATGAAACGATGAATTTCATCGAAATAACGTGTTTCGCAGTGAAAGTAGCTTGATATCTACGAAAACATGAAAATTAAGCTAAATCTTCTGTAAATCATCGTTATTTCACGATACTTTCATGAAACGATGAAATTCAACGAAATATCGTGTTTTGCTGTGAAAGTAGCTTGCTATCAAAGAAAACATCAAAGTTAAGCAAAATCTTTGCTAAATCATGGTTATTGCACAAAACATTCATGAAACGATGAAATTAAACTAAATAACGTGTTTCGCAGTGAAAGTAGCTAGTTATCCATTAAAACATCAAAATTACGCTAAATCTTCGGTAAACCATGGTTATTTCACGAAATATTCATGAAACATTGAAATTAAACGAAATAACGTGTTTCGCGGTGAAAGTAGCTAGATATCTATGAAAAAATCAAAATTAAGCTAAATCTACGCTAAATCATGGTTATTTCACGAAACATTCATGAAACGATGAAATTCTACGAAATAACGTGTTTCGCAGTGAAAGTTGCCAGTTATCCATTAATATATCAAAATTAAGCTAATTCTTCGCTGAATTATGGTTATTTCACGAAACATTCATGAAACGATGAAATATATCGAAATAACGTGTTTCGCAGTGAAAGTAGCTTGATAACTACGAAAACATGAAAATTAAGCTAAATCTCCGTTAAATCATGGTTATTTGACGAAACGTTCATGAAACAATGAAATTAAACGAAATAATGTGTTTCGCAGTGAAAGTAGCTTGATATCTAGGAAAGCATCAAAATTAAGCTAAATCCACGCTAAATCATCGTTATTTCACAAAACATACATGAAACGTTGAAATTCTACGAAATAACGTGTTTCGCAGTGAAAGTAGCTAGTTATCCATTAAAATATCAAAATTAAGCTAAATCTTCGCTAAATAATGGTTATTTCACGAAACATTCATTAAAGGATGAAATACATCAAAATAACGTGTTTCGCAGGGAAAGTAGCTAGTTATCCATTAAAATATCAAAATTAAGCTAAATCTTCTCTAAATAATGGTTATTTCACGAAACATTCATGAAACGAGGTAATACATCGAAATAACGTGTTTCGCAGTGAAAGTAGCTTGATATCTACGAAAACATGAAAATTAAGCTAAATCTTCGCTAAAACATGGTTATTTCACGAAACATTCATGAAACATGTAATTCAACGAAATAACGTGTTTCGCATTGAAAGTAGGTTGATTTCTATGAAATCATCAATATTAAGCAAATTCTCCGCTAAATCATCGTTGTTTCACGAACCATTCATGAAACGATGAAATTCAACGAAATAACGTGTTTCGCAGTGAAAGTAGCTTGATATCTACGAAAAGATGAAAATTAAGCTAAATCTTCGCTAAATCATGGTTATTTCACGAAACATTCATGAAACAATGTAATTAAATGAAATAATGTGTTTCGCGGTGAAAGTAGCTTGATATCTATGAAAACATCAAAATTTAGCTAAATCTACACTAATTCATGGTTATTTCACGAAACATTCATGAAACGATGAAATTCAACGAACTAAAGTGTTTCGCAGTGAAAGTAGCTTGATATCATCGAAAACATGAAACTAAAGCTAAATCTTCGCTAAATCATGGTTATTTCACGAAACATTCATGAAAGGATGAAATTCAACTAAATAACCTGTTTCGCAGTGAAAGTAGCTTGATTTCTATGAAACCTTCAATATTAAGCTAAATCTCCGCTAAATCATCGTTATTTCACGTAACATTCATGAAACGATGAAATTCAACGAAATAACCTGTTTCGCGGTGAAACTAGATTGATATCTATGAGAACATCAAAATTAAGCAAAAACATCGCTTAGTCATGGTTAATTCACGAAACATTCATGAAACGATGAAATTCAACTAAATAACGGGTTTCGCAGTGAAAGTAGCTTGATTTCTATGAAACCATCAATATTTAGCTAATTCTCCGCTAAATCATCGTTATTTCACAAAACATTCATTAAACGATGAAATTCAACGAAATAACGTGTTTCGCGGTGAAAGTAGATTGATATCTATGATAACACCAAAATTAAGCTAAAACTTCGCTTAGTCATGGTTATTTCACGAAACATTCACGAAACGATGAAATTCAACTAAATAACGTGTATCGCAGTGAAAGTAGCTAGTTATCCATTAAAACATCAAAATTACGCTAAATCTTCGGTAAATCATGGTTATTTCACGAAACATTCATGAAACGATGAAATTCTACGAAATAACGTGTTTCGCAGTGAAAGTAACTAGTTATCCATTAAAATATTAAAATTGAGCTAAATTTTCGCTGAATAATTGTTATTTCACGAAACATTCATGAAACGATGAAATTCAACGAAATAACGTATATCGCAGTGAACGTAGCTTGATATTTACGAAAACATGAAAATTAAGCTAAATTTTCGCTTAATCATGGTTTTTTCACGAAACATTCATGAAACATGTAATTCAACGAAATAACGTGTTTCGCAGTGAAAGTAGCTTGATTTCTATGAAAACATCTAAATTAAGCTAAATCTCCGCTAAATCATCGTTATTTCACGAAACATTCATGAAACGATGAAACTCGACGAAATATCGTGTTTCGCAGTGAAAGTAGCTAGTTATCCATTAAAACATCAAAATTAAGCTAAATCTTCGGTAAATAATGGCTATTTCACGAAACATTCATGAAACGATGAAATTGAAATAAATAACGGAAACATTCATGAAACATGTAATTCAACGAAATAACGTGTTTCGCAGTGAAAGTAGCTTGATTTCTATGAAAACATCAAAATTAAGCTAAATCTTCGCTAAATCATCGTTATTTCACGAAACATTCATGAAACGATGAAATTCCAGGAAATAACGTGTTTCGCAGTGAAAGTAGCTAGTTATCCATTAAAATATCAAAATTAAGCTAAATCTTCGCTAAATAATGGTTATTTCACGAAACATTCATTAAACGATGAAATACATCAAAATAACGTGTTTCGCAGTGAAAGTAGCTAGTTATCCATTAAAACATCAAAGCTAAATCTTCGGTAAATCATGGTTATTTCACGAAACATTCATGAAACGATGAAATTCATCGAAATAACGTGTTTCGCAGTGAAAGTAGCTAGTTATCCATTAAAACATCAAAACTAAGCTAAATCTTCGGTAAATCATGGCTATTTAACGAAACATTCATGAAACGATGAAATTGAAATAAATAACGTGTTTCGCAGTCAAAGTAGCTTGATTTCCATGAAACCATCAATATTAAGCTAATTCTCGGCCAAATCATCGTTATTTCACGAGACATTCGTAAACGATGTAATTCAACGAAATAACGTGTTACGCGGAGAAAGTAGATTGATATCTATGAAAAGATCAAAATTAAGCTAAATCTTCGGTAAATCATCGTTATTTCACGAAACATTCATGAAACGATGAAATTCTACGAAATTACGTGTTTCGCAGTGAAAGTAGCTAGTTATCCATTAAAATATCAAAATTAAGCTAAATCTTCTCTAAATAATGGTTATTTCTCGAAACGTTCATGAAACGAGGTAATACATCGAAAGAACGTGTTTCGCAGTGAAAGTAGCTTGATATCTACGAAAACATGAAAATTAAGCTAAATCTTCGCTAAATCATGGTTATTTCACGAAACATTCATGAAACATGTAATTCAACGAAATAACGTGTTTCGCAGTGAAAGTAGGTTGATTTCTATGAAATCATCAATATTAAGGAAATTCTCCGCTAAATCATCGTTGTTTCACGAAACATTCATGAAACGATGAAATTCAACGAAATAACATGTTTCGCAGTGAAAGTAGCTTGATATCTACGAAAAGATGAAAATTAAGCTAAATCTTCGCTAAATCATGGTTATTTCACGAAACATTCATGAAACAATGAAATTAAACGAAATAATGTGTTTCGCGGTGAAAGTAGCTTGATATCAATGAAAACATCAAAATTTAGCTAAATCTAGGCTAATTCATGGTTATTTCACGAAACATTCATGAAACGATGAAATTCAACGAACTAACGTGTTTCGCAGTGAAAGTAGCTTGATTTCTATGAAACCATCAATATTTAGCTAATTCTCCGCTAAATCATCGTTATTTCACAAAACATTCATTAAACGATGAAATTCAACGAAATAACCTGTTTCGCGGTGAAACTAGATTGATATCTATGAGAACATCAAAATTAAGCAAAAACATCGCTTAGTCATCGTTATTTCACGAAACATGGTTATTTCACGAAACATTCATGAAACATGTAATTCAACGAAATAACGTGTTTCGCAGTGAAAGTAGCTTGATTTCTATGAAAACATCAAAATTAAGCTAAATCTCCGCTAAATCATCGTTATTTCACGAAACATTCATGAAACGATGAAACTCGACGAAATATCGTGTTTCGCAGTGAAAGTAGCTAGTTATCCATTAAAACATCAAAATTAAGCTAAATCTTCGGTAAATCATGGTTATTTCACGAAACATTCATGAAACGATGAAATTCAACGAAATAACGTATATCGCAGTGAACGTAGCTTGATATTTACGAAAACATGAAAATTAAGCTAAATCTTCTCTAAATAATGGTTATTTCACGAAACATTCATGAAACGAGGAAATACATCGAAATAACGTGTTTCGCAGTGAAAGTAGCTTGAAATCTACGAAAACATGAAAATTAAGCTAAATCTTCGCTAAATCATGGTTATTTCTCGAAACATTCATGAAACATGTAATTCAACGAAATAACGTGTTTCGCGGTGAAAGTAGCTTGATATCTATGAAAAAATCAAAATTAAGCTAAATCTACGCTAAATCATGGTTATTTCACGAAACATTCATGAAACGATGAAATTCATCGAAATAACGTGTTTCGCAGTTAAAGTAGCTTGATATCTACGAAAACATGAAAATTAAGCTAAATCTTCGGTAAATCATCGTTATTTCACGAAACTTTCATGAAACGATGAAATTCAACGAAATATCGTGTTTTGCTGTGAAAGTAGCTTGCTATCAAAGAAAACATCAAAGTTAAGCAAAATCTTCGCTAAATCATGGTTATTTCACGAAACATACATGAAACGATGAAATTCAACGAAATAACGTGTTTCGCGGTGAAAGTAGATTGATATCTATGAAAACATCAAAATTAAGCTAAAACTTCGCTTAATCATGGTTATTTCACAAAACATTCATGAAACGATGAAATTAAACTAAATAACGTGTTTCGCAGTGAGAGTAGCTAGTTATCCATTAAAACATCAAAATTACGAAAAATCTTCGGTAAACCATGGTTATTTCACGAAATATTCATGAAACATTGAAATTAAACGTAATAACGTGTTTCGCGGTGAAAGTAGCTTGATATCTATGAAAAAATCAAAATTAAGCTAAATCTACGCTAAATCATCGTTATTTCACGAAACATTCATGAAACGATGAAACTCGACGAAATATCGTGTTTCGCAGTGAAAGTAGCTAGTTATCCATTAAAATATCAAAATTAAGCTAATTCTTCGCTGAATTATGGTTATTTCACGAAACATTCATGAAACGATGAAATATATCGAAATAACGTGTTTCGCAGTGAAAGTAGCTTGATAACTACGAAAACATGAAAATTAAGCTAAATCTCCGTTAAATCATGGTTATTTCACGAAACGTTCATGAAACAATGAAATTAAACGAAATAACGTGTTTCGCAGTGAAAGTAGCTTGATATCTAGGAAAACATCAAAATTAAGCTAAATCTACGCTAATTCATCGTTATTTCACAAAACATACATGAAACGTTGAAATTCTACGAAATAACGTGTTTCGCAGTGAAAGTAGCAAGTTATCCATTAAAATATCAGAATTAAGCTTAATCTTCGCTAAATAATGGTTATTTCACAAAACATTCATTAAGCGATGAAATACATCAAAATAACGTGTTTCGCAGTCAAAGTAGCTTGATATCTACGAAAACATGAAAATTAAGCTAAATCTTCGCTAAATCATGGTTACTTCTCGAAACATTCATGAAACATGTAATTCAACGAAATAACGTGTTTCGCAGTGAAAGTAGCTTGATTTCTATGAAAACATCAAAATTAAGCTAAATCTCCGCTAAATCATCGTTATTTCACGTAACATTCATGAAACGATGAAATTCAACGAAATAACCTGTTTCGCGGTGAAATTAGATTGATATCTATGAGAACATCAAATTTAAGCAAAAACTTCGCTTAGTCATGGTTATTTCACGAAACATTCATGAAACGATGAAATTCAACTAAATAACGTCTTTCGCAGTGAAAGTAGCTTGATTTCTATGAAACCATCAATATTTAGCTAATTCTCCGCTAAATCATCGTTATTTCACAAAACATTCATTAAACGATGAAATTCAACGAAATAAAGTGTTTCGCAGTGAAAGTAGCTAGTTATCCATTAAAACATCACAATTACGCTAAATCTTCGGTAAATCATGGTTGCTTCACGAAACATTTATGAAACGATGAAATTATACGAAATAACGTGTTTCGCAGGGAAAGTAGCAAGTTATCCATTAAAATATCAAAATTAACCTAATCTTCGCTGAATAATGGTTATTTCACCAACCATTCGTGAAACGATGAAATACATAGAAATATCGGGTTTCGTAGTGAAAGTAGCTTGATATCTACGAAAACATGTAAATTAAGCTAAATCTTCGCTAAATCATGGTTATTTCACGAAACATTCATGAAACGATGAAATTCACGAAATAATGTGTTTCGCAGTGAAAGTAGCTTGATATCTACGAAAACATGAAAATTAAGCTAAATTTTCGCTTAATCATGGTTTTTTCACGAAACACTCATGAAACATGTAATTCAACGAAATAACGTGTTTCGCAGTGAAAGTAGCTTGATTTCTATGAAACCTCCAATATTAAGATAATTTCCGCTAAATCATCGTTATTTCACGAAACATTCATGAAACGATGAAATTCAACGAAACAACCTGTTTCGCGGTGAAACTAGAATGATATCTATGAAACCATCAAAATTAAGCTAAAACTTCGCTTAATCATGGTTATTTCACGAAACATTCACGAAACGATGACATTCAACTAAATAACGTGTTTCGCAGTGAAAGTAGCTAGTTATCCATTAAAACATCAAAATTACGCTAAATCTTCGGTAAATCATGGTTTTTTCACGAAACATTCATGAAACGATGAAATTCTACGAAATAACGTGTTTCGCAGTGAAAGTAACTAGTTATCCATTAAAATATCAAAATTGAGCTAAATCTTCGCTGAATAATGGTTCTTTCACGAAACATTCATGAAACGATGAAATTCAACAAAATAACGTGTTTCGCAGTGAAAGTAGCTTGATTACTATGAAAACATCAAAATTAAGCTAAATCTCCGCTAAATCATCGTTATTTCACGAAACATTCATGAAACGATGAAACTCGACGAAATATCGTGTTTCGCAGTGAAAGTAGCTAGTTATCCATTAAAACATCAAAATTAAGCTAAATCTTCGGTAAATCATGGCTATTTCACGAAACATTCATGAAACGATGAAATTGAAATAAATAACGTGTTTCGCAGTGAAAAGTAGCTTGATTTCTATGAAACCATCAGTATTAAGCTAATTCTCCGCCAAATCATCGTTATTTCACGAAACATTCGTAAACGAGGAAATTCAACGAAATAACGTATTACGCGGAGAAAGTAGATTGATATCTATAAAAAGATCAAAATTAACCTAAATCTTCGCTAAATCATCGTTATTTCACGAAACATTCATGAAACGATGAAATTCTACGAAATAACGTGTTTCGCAGTGAAAGTAGCTAATTATCCATTAAAATATCAAAATTAAGCTAAATCTTCTATAAATAATGGTTATTTCACGAAACATTCATGAAACGATGAAATACATCGAAATAACGTGTTTCGCAGTGAAAGTAGCTAGTTATCCATTAAAATGTAAAAATTAAAGCTAAATCATCGGTAAATCATGGCTGTTTCACGAAACATTCATGAAACGATGAAATTGAAATAAATAACGTGTTTCGCAGTGAAAGTAGCTTGATTTCTATGAAACAATCAATATTTAGCTAATTCTCCGCCAAATCATCGTTATTTCACGAAACATTCGTAAACGATGAAATTCAACGAAATAACGTATTACGCGGAGAAAGTAGATTGATATCTATAAAAAGATCAACATTAACCTAAATCTTCGCTAAATCATCGTTATTTCACGAAACATTCATGAAACGATGATATTCTACGAAATAACGTGTTTCGCAGTGAAAGTAGCTAGTTATCCATTAAAATATCAAAATTAAGCTAAATCTTCTCTAAATAATGGTTATTTCACGAAACATTCATGAAACGAGGAAATACATCGAAATAAAGTGTTTCGCAGTGAAAGTAGCTTGATATCTACGAAAACATGAAAATTAAGCTAAATCTTCGCTAAATCATGGTTATTTCTCGAAACATTCTTGAAACATGTAATTCAACGAAATAACGTGTTTCGCAGTGAAAGTAGCTTGATTTCTATGAAATCATCAATATTAAGCTAATTCTCCGCTAAATCATCGTTATTTCACGAAACATTCGTAAACGATGAAATTCAACGAAATAACGTGTTTCGCGGAGAAAGTAGATTGATATCTATGAAAACATCAAAATTAAGCTAAAACTTCGCTTAGTCATGAGTATTTCACGAAACATTCATGAAACGATGAAATTCAACGAAATAACGTGTTTCGCAGTGAAAATAGCTTGTTATCTATGAAAAGATCAAAATTAAGCTAAATGTTCGCTAAATCATCGTTATTTCACGAAACATTCATGAAACGATGAAATTCTAGGAAATAACGTGTTTCGCAGTGAAAGTAGCTAGTTATCCATTAAAATATCAAAATTAAGCTAATTCTTCGCTAAATAATGGTTATTACACGAAACATTCATGAAACGATGAAATACAACGAAATAACGTGTTTCGCAGTGAAAGTAGCTTGATACCTACGAAAACATGAAAATTAAGCTAAATCTCCGTTAAATCATGGTTATTTCACGAAACGTTCATGAAACAATGAAATTCAACGAAATAACGTGTTTCGCAGTGAAAGTGGATTGATATCTGCGAAAACATGAAGATTAAGCTAAATCTTCGCTAAATCAGGGTTATTTCACGAAACATTCATGAAACGATGAAATTCAACGAAATAACGTGTTTCGCAGTGAAATTAGCTTGATATCTATGAAAACATCAAAATTAAGCTAAATCTTCGCTAAATCATCGTTATTTCACGAAACATTCATGAAACGATGAAATTCAACGAAATATCGTGTTTTGCTGTGAAAGTAGATTGATATCAATGAATACATCAAAATTAAGCTAAATCTCCGCTAAATCATCGTTATTTCACGAAACATTCATGAAACGATGAAACTCGACGAAATAACGTGTTACGCAGTGAAAGTAGCTAGTTATCCATTAAAACATCAAAATTAAGCTTAATCTTCGGTAAATCATGGCTATTTCACGAATCTTTCATGAAACGATGAAATTGAAATAAATAACGTGTTTCGCAGTGAAAGTAGCTTGATTTCTATGAAACCATCAATATTAAGCTAATTCTCCGCCAAATCATCGTTATTTCACGAAACACTCGTAAACGATGAAATTCAACGAAATAACGTGTTACGCGGAGAAAGTTGATTGATATCTACGAAAACATGAAAATTAAGCTAAATCTTCGATAAATCATGGTTATTTGACGAAACATACATGGAACATTGAAATTAAACGAAATAACGTGTTTCGCAGTGAAAGTAGCTTGATATCTACGTAAACATGACAATTAAGCTAAATCTCCGTTAAACCATGGTTATTGCACGAAACGTTCATGAAACAATGAAATTAAACGAAATAACGTGTTTCGCGGTGAAAGTAGCTTGATATCTATGAAAACATGAAAATTAAGCTAAATCTTCGCTAAATCATGGTTATTTCACGAAACATTCATGAAACATGTAATTCAACGAAATAACGTGTTTCGCAGTGAAAGTAGCTTGATTTCTATGAAACCTTAAATATTAAGCTAAATCTCTGCTAAATCATCGTTATTTAACGAAACATTCATGAAACGATGAAATTCAACGAAATAAATTGTTTCGCGGTGAAACTAGATTGATATCTATGAAAACATCAAAATTAAGCTAAAATTTCTCTTGGTCATGGTTATTTCACGAAACATTCATGAAACGATGAAATTCAACTAAATAACGTATTTCGCAGTGAAAGTAGCTTGTTTTCTATGAAACCTTCAATATTAAGCTAAATCTCCGCTAAATCATCGTTATTTCACGAAACATTCATGAAACGATGAAATTCAACGAAATAACGTGTTACGCGGAGAAAGTAGATTGATATCTATGAAAAGATCAAAATTAAGCTAAATCTTCGCTAAATCATCGTTATTTCACGAAACGTTCATGAAACGATGAAATTCAACGAAATAACGTGTTTCGCAGTGAAAGTAGCTAGTTATCCATTAAAATAGCAAAATTAAGCTAAATCTTCTCTAAATAATGGTTATTTCACGAAACATTCATGAAACGAGGAAATAAATCGAAATAACGTGTTTCGCAGTGAAAGTAACTTGATATCTACGAAAACATGAAAATTAAGCTAAATCTCGCTAAATCATGGTTATTTCTCGAAACATTCATGAAACATGTAATTCAACGAAATAACGTGTTTCGCAGTGAAAGTAGCTTGATTTCTATGAAATCATCAATATTAAGCAAATTCTCCGCTAAATCATCGTTGTTTCACGAAACATTCATGAAACGATGAAATTCAACGAAATAACGTGTTTCGCCGTGAAAGTAGCTTGATATCTACGAAAACATGAAAATTAAGCTAAATCTTCGCTAAATCATGGTTATTTCACGAAACATTCATGAAACGATGAAATTCAACTAAATAACGTGTTTCGCAGTGAAAGTAGCTGGATTTCTATGAAACCTTCAATATTAAGCTAAATCTCCGCTAAATCATCGTTATTTCACGAAACATTCATGAAACGTTGAAATTCAACGAAATAACCTGTTTCGCGGTGAAACTAGATTGATATCTACGAGAACATCTAAATTAAGCTAAATCTTCGCTAAATCATGGTTATTTCACGAAACATTCATGAAACGATAAAATTCAAATAAATAACGTGTTTCGCAGTGAAAGTAGCTGGATTTCTATGAAACCTTCAATATTAAGCAAAATCTCCGCTAAATCATCGTTATTTCACGAAACATTCATGAAACGTTGAAATTCAACGAAATAACCTGTTTCGCGGTGAAACTAGATTGATATCTATGAAAACATCAAAATTAAGCTAAAATTTCTCTTGGTCATGGTTATTTCACGAAACATTCATGAAACGATGAAATTCTACGAAATAACGTGTTTCGCAGTGAAAGTAGCTAGTTATCCATTAAAATATCAAAATTAAGCTAAAAAATCGCTAAATAATGGTTATTTCACAAAACATTCATGAAACGATGAATTTCAATGAAAGAACGTGTTTCGCGGTGAAAGTAGATTGATATCTATGAAAACATCAAAATTAAGCTAAAACTTCTATTAGTCATGGTTATTTCACGAAACATTCGTGAAACGATGAAATTCAACTAAATAACGTGTTTCGCAGTGAAAGTAGCTAGTTATCCATTAAAACATCAAAATTAAGCTAAATCTTCTCTAAATAATGGTTATTTCACGAAACATTCATGAAACGAGGAAATACATCGAAATAACGTGTTTCGCAGTGAAAGTAACTTGATTTCTATGAAATCATCAATATTAAGCTAATTCTCCGCTAAATCATCGTTGTTTCACGAAACAGTCATGAAACGATGAAATTCAACGAAATAACGAGTTTCGCAGTTAAAGTAGCTTGATATCTACGAAAACATGAAAATTAAGCTAAAACTTCGCTTAGTCATGGTTATTTCACGAAACATTCGTGAAACATTGAAATTAAACGAAATAACGTGTTTCGCGGTGAAAGTAGCTTGATATCTATGAAAAAATCAAAATTAAGCTAAATCTACGCTAAATCATGGTTATTTCACGAAACATTCATGAAACGATGAAATTCATCGAAATAACGTGTTTCGCAGTGAAAGTAGCTTGATATCTACGAAAACATGAAAATTAAGCTAAATCTTCGGTAAATCATCGTTATTTCACGAAACTTTCATGAAACGATGAAATTCAACGAAATATCGTGTTTTGCTGTGAAAGTAGATTGCTATCAAAGAAAACATCAAAGTTAAGCAAAATCTTCGCTAAATCATGGTTATTTCACGAAACATACATGAAACGATGAAATTCAACGAAATAACGTGTTTCGCGGTGAAAGTAGATTGATATCTATGAAAACATCAAAATTAAGCTAAAACTTCGCTTAATCATGGTTATTTCACAAAACATTCATGAAACGATGAAATTAAACTAAATAACGTGTTTCGCAGTGAAAGTAGCTAGCTATCCATTAAAACATCAAAATTACGCTAAATCTTCGGTAAACCATGGTTATTTCACGAAATATTCATGAAACATTGAAATTAAACGAAATAACGTGTTTCGCGGTGAAAGTAGCTTGATATCTATGAAAAAATCAAAATTAAGCTAAATCTACCCTAAATCATGGTTATTTCACGAAACATTCATGAAACGATGAAATTCTACGAAATAACGTGTTTCGCAGTGAAAGTAGCTAGTTATCCATTAATATATCAAAATTAAGCTAATTCTTCGCTGAATTATGGTTATTTCACGAAACATTCATGAAACGATGAAATATATCGAAATAATGTGTTTCGTAGTGAAAGTAGCTTGATAACTACGAAAACATGAAAATTAAGCTAAATCTCCGTTAAATCATGGTTATTTCACGAAACGTTCATGAAACAATGAAATTAAACAAAATAACGTGTTTCGCAGTGAAAGTAGCTTGATATCTAGGAAAGCATCAAAATTAAGCTAAATCCACGCTAAATCATCGTTATTTCACAAAACATACATGAAACGTTGAAATTCTACGAAATAACGTGTTTCGCAGTGAAAGTAGCTAGTTATCCATTAAAATATCAAAATTAAGCTAAATCTTCGCTAAATAATGATTATTTCACGAAACATTCATTAAAGGATGAAATACATCAAAATATCGTGTTTCGCAGTGAAAGGAGCTAGTTATCCATTAAAATATCAAAATTAAGCTAAATCTTCTCTAAATAATGGTTATTTCACGAAACATTCTTGAAACGAGGTAATACATCGAAATAACGTGTTTCGCAGTGAAAGTAGCTTGATATCTACGAAAACATGAAAATTAAGCTAAATCTTCGCTAAATCATGGTTATTTCACGAAACATTCATGAAACATGTAGTTCAACGAAATAACGTGTTTCGCAGTGAAAGTAGGTTGATTTCTATGAAATCATCAATATTAAGCAAATTCTCCGCTAAATCATCGTTGTTTCACGAAACATTCATGAAACGATGAAATTCAACGAAATAACGTGTTTCGCAGTGAAAGTAGGTTGATATCTACGAAAAGATGAAAATTAAGCTAAATCTTCGCTAAATCATGGTTATTTCACGAAACATTCATGAAACAATGAAATTAAATGAAATAATGTGTTTCGCGGTGAAAGTAGCTTGATATCTATGAAAACATCAAAATTTAGCTAAATCTACGCTAATTCATGGTTTTTTCACGAAACATTCATGTAACGATGAAATTCAACGAACTAACGTGTTTCGCAGTGAAAGTAGCTTGATATCAACGAAAACATGAAACTTAAGCTAAATCTTCGCTAAATCATGGTTATTTCACGAAACATTCATGAAACGATGAAATTCAAATAAATAACGTGTTTCGCAGTGAAAGTAGCTTGATTTCTATGAAACCTTCAATATTAAGCTAAATCTCCGCTAAATCATCGTTATTTCACGTAACATTCATGAAACGATGAAATTCAACGAAATAACCTGTTTCGCGGTGAAACTAGATTGATATCTATGAGAACATCAAAATTAAGCAAAAACATCGCTTAGTCATGGTTATTTCATGAAACATTCATGAAACGATGAAATTCAACTAAATAACGTGTTTCGCAGTGAAAGTAGCTTGATTTCTATGAAACCATTAATATTTAGCTAATTCCCCGCTAAATCATCGTTATTTCACAAAACATTCATTAAACGATGAAATTCAACGAAATAACGTGTTTCGCGGTGAAAGTAGATTGATATCTATGATAACATCAAAATTAAGCTAAAACTTCGCTTAGTCATGGTTATTTCACGAAACATTCACGAAACGATGAAATTCAACTAAATAACTTGTTTCGCAGTGAAAGTAGCTAGTTATCCATTAAAACATCAAAATTACGCTAAACCTTCGGTAAATCATGGTTATTTCACGAAACATTCATGAAACGATGAAATTCTACGAAATAACGTGTTTCGCAGTGAAAGTAACTAGTTATCCATTAAAATATCAAAATTGAGCTAAATTTTCGCTGAATAATTGTTATTTCACGAAACATTCATGAAACGATGAAATTCAACGAAATAACGTATATCGCAGTGAACGTAGCTTGATATTTACGAAAACATGAAAATTAAGCTAAATTTTCGCTTAATCTTGGTTTTTTCACGAAACATTCATGAAACATGTAATTCAACGAAATAACGTGTTTCGCAGTGAAAGTAGCTTGATTTCTATGAAAACATCAAAATTAAGCTAAATCTCCGCTAAATCATCGTTATTTCACGAAACATTCATGAAACGATGAAACTCGACGAAATATCGTGTTTCGCAGTGAAAGTAGCTAGTTATCCATTAAAACATCAAAATTAAGCTAAATCATCGGTAAATAATGGCTATTTCACGAAACATTCATGAAACGATGAAATTGAAATAAATAACGTGTTTCGCAGTGAAAGTAGCTTGATTTCTATGAAACCATCAATATTAAGTTAATTCTCCGCCAAATCATCGTTATTTCACGAAACATTCGTAAACGATGAAATTCAACGAAATAACGTGTTACGCGGAGAAAGTAGATTGATATCTATAAAAAGATCAAAATTAAGCTAAATCTTCGCTAAATCATCGTTATTTCACGAAACATTCATGAAACGATGAAATTCTACGAAATAACGTGTTTCGCAGTGAAAGAAGCTAGTTATCCATTAAAATATCAAAATTAAGCTAAATCTTCTCTAAATAATGGTTATTTCACGAAACATTCATGAAACGAGGAAATACATCGAAATAACGTGTTTCGCGGTGAAAGTAGCTTGATATCTATGAAAACATCAAAGTTAAGCAAAATCTTCGCTAAATCATGGTTATTTCACGAAACATACATGAAGCGATGTTATTCAACGAAATAACGTGTTTCGCGGTGAAAGTAGATTGATATCTATGAAAAAATCAAAAATAAGCTAAATCTACGCTAAACCATGGTTATTTCACGAAACATTCATGAAACGATGAAATACATCGAAATAACGTGTTTCGCATTGAAAGTAGCTTGATATCTACGAAAACATGAAAATTACGCTAAATCTTCGGTAAACCATGGTTATTTCACGAAATATTCATGAAACATTGAAATTAAACGAAATAACGTGTTTCGCGGTGAAAGTAGCTTGATATCTATGAAAAAATCAAAATTAAGCTAAATCTACGCTAAATCATGGTTATTTCACGAAACATTCATGAAACGATGAAATTCTACGAAATAACGTGTTTCGCAGTGAAAGTAGCTAGTTATCCATTAATATATCAAAATTAAGCTAATTCTTCGCTGAATTATGGTTATTTCACGAAACATTCATGAAACGATGAAATATATCGAAATAACGTGTTTCGCAGTGAAAGTAGCTTGATAACTACGAAAACATGAAAATTAAGCTAAATCTCCGTTAAATCATGGTTATTTCACGAAACGTTCATGAAACAATGAAATTAAACGAAATAACGTGTTTCGCAGTGAAAGTAGCTTGATATCTAGGAAAGCATCAAAATTAAGCTAAATCCACGCTAAATCATCGTTATTTCACAAAACATACATGAAACGTTGAAATTCTACGAAATAACGTGTTTCGCAGTGAAAGTAGCTAGTTATCCATTAAAATATCAAAATTAAGCTAAATCTTCGCTAAATAATCTTTATTTCACGAAACATTCATTAAAGGATGAAATACATCAAAATAACGTGTTTCGCAGTGAAAGTAGCTAGTTATCCATTAAAATATCAAAATTAAGCTAAATCTTCTCTAAATAATGGTTATTTCACGAAACATTCATGAAACGAAGTAATACATCGAAATAACGTGTTTCGCAGTGAAAGTAGCTTGATATCTACGAAAACATGAAAATTAAGCTAAATCTTCGCTAAATCATGGTTATTTCACGAAACATTCATGAAACATGTAATTCAACGAAATAACGTGTTTCGCAGTGAAAGTAGGTTGATTTCTATGAAATCATCAATATTAAGCAAATTCTCCGCTAAATCATCGTTGTTTCACGAAACATTCATGAAACGATGAAATTCAACGAAATAACGTGTTTCGCAGTGAAAGTAGCTTGATATTTACGAAAAGATGAAAATTAAGCTAAATCTTCGCTAAATCATGGTTATTTCACGAAACATTCATGAAACAATGTAATTAAATGAAATAATTTGTTTCGCGGTGAAAGTAGCTTGATATCTATGAAAACATCAAAATTTAGCTAAATCTACGCTAATTCATGGTTATTTCACGAAACATTCATGAAACGATGAAATTCAACGAACTAACGTGTTTCGCAGTGAAAGTAGCTTGATATCAACGAAAACATGAAACTTAAGCTAAATCTTCGCTAAATCATGGTTATTTCACGAAACATTCATGAAACGATGAAATTCAACTAAATAACGTGTTTCGCAGTGAAAGTAGCTTGATTTCTATGAAACCTTCAATATTAAGCTAAATCTCCGCTAAATCATCGTTATTTCACGTAACATTCATGAAACGATGAAATTCAACGAAATAACCTGTTTCGCGGTGAAACTAGATTGATATCTATGAGAACATCAAAATTAAGCTAAATCTTCGGTAAATAATGGCTATTTCACGAAACATTCATGAAACGATGAAATTGAAATAAATAACGTGTTTCGCAGTGAAAGTAGCTTGATATCTACGAAAAGATGAAAATTAAGCTAAATCTTCGCTAAATCATGGTTATTTCACGAAACATTCATGAAACAATGAAATTAAATGAAATAATGTGTTTCGCGGTGAAAGTAGCTTGATATCTATGAAAACATCAAAATTTAGCTAAATCTACGCTAATTCATGGTTATTTCACGAAACATTCATGTAACGATGAAATTCAACTAAATAACTTGTTTCGCAGTGAAACTAGATTGATATCTATGAAAACATCAAAATTAAGCAAAAACATCGCTTAGTCATGGTTATTTCACGAAACATTCATGAAACGATGAAATTCAACTAAATAACGTGTTTCGCAGTGAAAGTAGCTTGATTTCTATGAAACCATCAATATTTAGCTAATTCTCCGCTAAATCATCGTTATTTCACAAAACATTCATTAAACGATGAAATTCAACGAAATAACGTGTTTCGCGGTGAAAGTAGATTGATATCTATGATAACATCAAAATTAAGCTAAAACTTCGCTTAGTCATGGTTATTTCACGAAACATTCACGAAACGATGAAATTCAACTAAATAACTTGTTTCGCAGTGAAAGTAGCTAGTTATCCATTAAAACATCAAAATTACGCTAAATCTTCGGTAAATCATGGTTATTTCACGAAACATTCATGAAACGATGAAATTGTACGAAATAACGTGTTTCGCAGTGAAAGTAACTAGTTATCCATTAAAATATCAAAATTGAGCTAAATTTTCGCTGAATAATTGTTATTTCACGAAACATTCATGAAACGATGTAATTCAACGAAATAACGTATATCGCAGTGAACGTAGCTTGATATTTACGAAAACATGAAAATTAAGCTAAATTTTCGCTTAATCATGGTTTTTTCACGAAACATTCATGAAACATGTAATTCAACGAAATAACGTGTTTCGCAGTGAAAGTAGCTTGATTTCTATGAAAACATCAAAATTAAGCTAAATCTCCGCTAAATCATCGTTATTTCACGAAACATTCATGAAACGATGAAACTCGACGAAATATCGTGTTTCGCAGTGAAAGTAGCTAGTTATCCATTAAAACATCAAAATTAAGCTAAATCTTCGGTAAATAATGGCTATTTCACGAAACATTCATGAAACGATGAAATTGAAATAAATAACGTGTTTCGCAGTGAAAGTAGCTTGATTTCTATGAAACCATCAATATTAAGCTAATTCTCCGCCAAATCATCGTTATTTCACGAAACATTCGTAAACGATGAAATTCAACGAAATAACGTGTTACGCGGAGAAAGTAGATTGATATCTATAAAAAGATCAAAATTAAGCTAAATCTTCGCTAAATCATCGTTATTTCACGAAACATTCATGAAACGATGAAATTCTACGAAATAACGTGTTTCGCAGTGAAAGTAGCTAGTTATCCATTAAAATATCAAAATTAAGCTAAATCTTCTCTAAATAATGGTTATTTCACGAAACATTCATGAAACGAGGAAATACATCGAAATAACGTGTTTCGCAGTGAAAGTAGCTTGAAATCTACGAAAACATGAAAATTAATCTAAATCTTCGCTAAATCATGGTTATTTCTCGAAACATTCATGAAACATGTAATTCAACGAAATAACGTGTTTCGCGGTGAAAGTAGATTGATATCTATGAAAAAATCAAAATTAAGCTAAATCTACGCTAAATCATGGTTATTTCACAAAACATTCATGAAACGATGAAATTAAACTAAATAACGTGTTTCGCAGTGAAAGTAGCTAGTTATCCATTAAAACATCAAAATTACGAAAAATCTTCGATAAATCATGGTTATTTCACGAAACATTCATGAAACATTGAAATTAAACGAAATAACGTGTTTCGCGGTGAAAGTAGCTTGATATCTATGAAAACATCAAAGTTAAGCAAAATCTTCGCTAAATCATGGTTAATTCACGAAACATACATGAAGCGATGTTATTCAACGAAATAACGTGTTTCGCGGTGAAAGTAGATTGATATCTATGAAAAAATCAAAAATAAGCTAAATCTACGCTAAACCATGGTTATTTCACGAAACATTCATGAAACGATGAAATACATCGAAATAACGTGTTTCGCATTGAAAGTAGCTTGATATCTACGAAAACATGAAAATTAAGCTAAATCTTCGATAAATCATGGTTATTTCACGAAACAATCATGAAACATTGAAATTAAACGAAATAACGTGTTTCGCGGTGAAAGTAGCTTGATATATATGAAAAAATCGAAATTAAGCTAAATTTACGCTAAATCATGGTTATTTCACGAAACATTCATGAAAAGATGAAATTCATCGACATAACGTGTTTCGCAGTGAAAGTAGCTTGATATCTACGAAAACATGAAAATTAAGCTAAATCTTCGGTAAATCATCGTTATTTCACGAAACTTTCATGAAACGTTGAAATACATCGAAATATCGTGTTTCGCAGTGAAAGTAGCTTGATATCTACGAAAACATGAAAATTGAGCTAAATCTCCGTAAAATTATGGTTATTTCACGAATAATTCATGAAACAATGAAATTCAACGAAATAACGTGTTTCGCAGTGAGAGTGGATTGATATCTACGAAAACATGAAGATTAAGCTAAAGCTTCGCTAAATCAGGGTTATTTCACGAAACATTCATGAAACGATGAAATTCTACGAAATAACGTGTTTCGCAGTGAAAGTAGCTAGTTATCCATTAAAATATCAAAATTAAGCTAAATCATCGCTAAATAATGGTTATTTCACAAAACATTCATGAAACGATGAATTTCAACGAAAGAACATGTTTCGCGGTGAAAGTAGATTGATATCTATGCAAACATCAAAATTAAGCTAAATCTTCGATAAATCATGGTTATTTCACGACACATTCATGAAACATTGAAATTAAACGAAATAACGTCTTTCGCAGTGAAAGTAGCTTGTTATCCATTAAAATATCAATACTAAGCTAAATCTTCGCTGAATAATTGTTATTTCACGAAACATTCATGAAACGATGAAATACATCGAAATAACGTGTTTCGCATTGAAAGTAGCTTGATATCTACGAAAACATGAAAATTAAGCTAAATCTTCGATAAATCATGGTTATTTCACGAAACATTCACGAAACATTGAAATTAAACGAAATAACGTGTTTCGCGGTGAAAGTAGCTTGATATCTATGAAAAAATCAAAACTAAGCTAAATCTTCACTAAATCATGGTTATTTTACGAAACATTCATGAAACGATGAAATACATCGAAATAACGTGTTTCGCAGTGAAAGTAGCTTGATATCTACGAAAACATGAAAATTAAGCTAAATCTTCGACAAATCATGGTTATTTCACGAAACATTCATGAAACATTGAAATTAAACGAAATAACGTGTTTCGCGGTGAAAGTAGCTTGATATCTATGAAAAAATCAAAATTAAGCTAAATCTACGCTAAATCATGGTTATTTCACGAAACATTCATGAAACGATGAAATTCATCGAAATAACGTGTTTCGCAGTGAAAGTAGCTTGATATCTACGAAAACATGAAAATTAAGCTAAATCTTCGGTAAATCATCGTTATTTCACGATACTTTCATGAAACGATGAAATTCAACGAAATATCGTGTTTTGCTGTGAAAGTAGCTTGCTATCAAAGAAAACATCAAAGTTAAGCATAATCTTCGCTAAATCATGGTTATTTCACGAAACATACATGAAACGATGCAATTCAACGAAATAACGTGTTTCGCGGTGAAAGTAGATTGATATCTATGAAAACATCAAAATTAAGCTAAAACTTCGCTTAATCATGGTTATTTCACAAAACATTCATGAAACGATGAAATTAAACTAAATAACGTGTTTCGCAGTGAAAGTAGCTAGTTATCCATTAAAACATCAAAATTACCAAAAATCTTCGATAAATCAAGGTTATTTCACGAAACATTCATGAAACATTGAAATTAAACGAAATAACGTGTTTCGCGGTGAAAGTAGCTTGATATCTATGAAAACATCAAAGTTAAGCAAAATCTTCGCTAAATCATGGTTATTTCACGAAACATACATGAAGCGATGTTATTCAACGAAATAACGTGTTTCGCGGTGAAAGTAGATTGATATCTATGAAAAAATCAAAAATAAGCTAAATCTACGCTAAACCATGGTTATTTCACGAAACATTCATGAAACGATGAAATATATAGAAATAACGTGTTTCGCATTGAAAGTAGCTTGATATCTACGAAAACATGAAAATTACGTAAATCTTGTAAACCATGGTTATTTCACGAAATATTCATGAAACATTGAAATTCAACGAAATAACGTGTTTCGCGGTGAAAGTAGCTTGATATCTATGAAAAAATCAAAATTAAGCTAAATTACTTGCTAAATCATGGTTATTTCACAAAACATTCATGAAACGATGAAATTAAACTAAATAACGTGTTTCGCAGTGAAAGTAGCTAGTTATCCATTAAAACATCAAAATTACGAACATCTTCGATAAACCATGGTTATTTCACGAAATATTCATGAAACATTGAAATTAAACGAAATAACGTGTTTCGCGGTGAAAGTAGCTTGATATCTATGAAAAAATCAAAATTAAGCTAAATCTACGCTAAATCATGGTTATTTCACGAAACATTCATGAAACGATGAAATTCTACGAAATAACGTGTTTCGCAGTGAAAGTAGCTAGTTATCCATTAAAATATCAAAATTAAGCTAATTCTTCGCTGAATTATGGTTATTTCACGAAACATTCATGAAACGATGAAATATATCGAAATAACGTGTTTCGCAGCGAAAGTAGCTTGATAACTACGAAAACATGAAAATTAAGCTAAATCTACGCTAAATCATGGTTATTTCACGAAACATTCATGAAACGATGAAATTCACCGAAATAACGTGTTTCGCAGTGAAAGTAGCTTGATATCTACGAAAACATGAAAATTAAGCTAAATCTTCTGTAAATCATCGTTATTTCACGATACTTTCATGAAACGATGAAATTCAACGAAATATCGTGTTTTGCTGTGAAAGTAGCTTGCTATCAAAGAAAACATAAAAAGTTAAGCAAAATCTTCGCTAAATCATGGTTATTTCACGAAACATACATGAAACGATGAAATTCAACGAAATAACGTGTTTCGCGGTGAAAGTAGATTGATATCTATGAAAACATCAAAATTAATCTAAAACTTCGCTTAATCATGGTTATTTCACAAAACATTCATGAAACGATGAAATTAAACTAAATAACGTGTATCGCAGTGAAAGTAGCTAGTTATCCATTAAAACATCAAAATTACGCTAAATCTTCGGTAAACCAGGGTTATTTCACGAAATATTCATGAAACATTGAAATTAAACGAAATAACGTGTTTCGCGGTGAAAGTAGCTTGATATCTATGAAAAAATCAAAATTAAGCTAAATCTACCCTAAATCATGGTTATTTCACGAAACATTCATGAAACGATGAAATACATCGAAATAACTTGTTTCGCAGTGAAAGTAGCTTGATATCTACGAAAACATGAAAATTAAGCTAAATCTTCGACAAATCATGGTTATTTCACGAAACATTCATGAAACATTGAAATTAAACGAAATAACGTGTTTCGCGGTGAAAGTAGCTTGATATCTATGAAAAAATCAAAATTAAGCTAAATCTACGCTAAATCATGGTTATTTCACGAAACATTCGTGAAACGATGAAATTCACCGAAATAACGTGTTTCGCAGTGAAAGTAGCTTGATATCTACGAAAACATGAAAATTAAGCTAAATCTTCGGTAAATCATCGTTATTTCACGATACTTTCATGAAACGATGAAATTCAACGAAATATCGTGTTTTGCTGTGAAAGTAGCTTGCTATCAAAGAAAACATCAAAGTTAAGCAAAATCTTCGCTTAATCATGGTTATTTCACAAAACATTCATGAAACGATGAAATTAAACTAAATAACGTGTTTCGCAGTGAAAGTAGCTAGTTATCCATTAAAACATCAAAATTACGAAAAATCTTCGATAAACCATGGTTATTTCACGAAATATTCATGAAACATTGAAATTAAACGAAATAACGTGTTTCGCGGTGAAAGTAGCTTGAAATCTATGAAAAAATCAAAATTAAGCTAAATCTACGCTAAATCATGGTTATTTCACGAAACATTCATGAAACGATGAAATTCTACGAAATAACGTGTTTCGCAGTGAAAGTAGCTAGTTATCCATTAATATATCAAAATTAAGCTAATTCTTCGCTGAATTATGGTTATTTCACGAAACATTCATGAAACGATGAAACATATCGAAATAACGTGTTTCGTAGTGAAAGTAGCTTGATAACTACGAAAACATGATGATTAAGCTAAATCTCCGTTAAATCATGGTTATTTCACGAAACGTTCATGAAACAATGAAATTAAACGAAATAACGTGTTTCGCAGTGAAAGTAGCTTGATATCTAGGAAAGCATCAAAATTAAGCTAAATCCACGCTAAATCATCGTTATTTCACAAAACATACATGAAACGTTGAAATTCTACGAAATAATGTGTTTCGCAGTGAAAGAAGCTAGTTATCCATTAAAATATCAAAATTAAGCTAAATCTTCGCTAAATAATGGTTATTTCACGAAACATTCATTAAAGGATGAAATACATCAAAATAACGTGTTTCGCAGGGAAAGTAGCTAGTTATCCATTAAAATATCAAAATTAAGCTAAATCTTCTCTAAATAATGGTTATTTCACGAAACATTCATGAAACGAGGTAATACATCGAAATAACGTGTTTCGAAGTGAAAGTAGCTTGATATCTACGAAAACATGAAAATTAAGCTAAATCTTCGCTAAATCACGGTTATTTCACGAAACATTCATGAAACATGTAATTCAACGAAATAACGTGTTTCGCAGTGAAAGTAGGTTGATTTCTATGAAATCATCAATATTAAGCAAATTCTCCGCTAAATCATCGTTGTTTCACGAAACATTCATGAAAAGATGAAATTCAACGAAATAACGTGTTTCGCAGTGAAAGTAGCTTGATATCTACGAAAAGAGGAAAATTAAGCTAAATCTTCGCTAAATCATGGTTATTTCACGAAACATTCATGAAACAATGTAATTAAATGAAATAATTTGTTTCGCGGTGAAAGTAGCTTGATATCTATGAAAACATCAAAATTTAGCTAAATCTACGCTAATTCATGGTTATTTCACGAAACATTCATGAAACGATGAAATTCAACGAACTAACGTGTTTCGCAGTGAAAGTAGCTTGATTTCTATGAAACCTTCAATATTAAGCTAAATCTCCGCTAAATCATCGTTATTTCACGTAACATTCATGAAACGATGAAATTCAACGAAATAACCTGTTTCGCGGTGAAACTAGATTGATATCTATGAGAACATCAAAATTAAGCAAAAACATCGCTTAGTCATGGTTATTTCACGAAACATTCATGAAACGATGAAATTCAACTAAATAACGTGTTTCGCAGTGAAAGTAGCTTGATTTCAATGAAACCATCAATATTTAGCTAATTCTCCGCTAAATCATCGTTATTTCACAAAACATTCATTAAACGATGAAATTCAACGAAATACCGTGTTTCGCGGTGAAAGTAGATTGATATCTATGATAACATCAAAATTAAGCTAAAACTTCGCTTAGTCATGGTTATTTCACGAAACATTCACGAAACGATGAAATTCAACTAAATAACGTGTTTCGCAGTGAAAGTAGCTAGTTATGCATTAAAACATCAAAATTACGCTAAATCTTCGGTAAATCATGGTTATTTCACGAAACATTCATGAAACGATGAAATTCTACGAAATAACGTGTTTCGCAGTGAAAGTAACTAGTTATCCATTAAAATATCAAAATTGAGCTAAATTTTCGCTGAATAATTGTTATTTCACGAAACATTCATGAAACGATGAAATTCAACGAAATAACGTATATCGCAGTGAACGTAGCTTGATATTTACGAAAACATGAAAATTAAGCTAAATTTTCGCTTAATCATGGTTTTTTCACGAAACATTCATGAAACATGTAATTCAACGAAATAACGTGTTTCGCAGTGAAAGTAGCTTGATTTCTATGAAAACATCAAGATTAAGCTAAATCTCCGCTAAATCATCGTTATTTCACGAAACATTCATGAAACGATGAAACTCGACGAAATATCGTGTTTCGCAGTGAAAGTAGCTAGTTATCCATTAAAACATCAAAATTAAGCTAAATCTTCGGTAAATAATGGCTATTTCACGAAACATTCATGAAACGATGAAATTGAAATAAATAACGTGTTTCGCAGTGAAAGTAGCTTGATTTCTATGAAACCATCAATATTAAGCTAATTCTCCGCCAAATCATCGTTATTTCACGAAACATTCGTAAACGATGAAATTCAACGAAATAACGTGTTACGCGGAGAAAGTAGATTGATATCTATAAAAAGATCAAAATTAAGCTAAATCTTCGCTAAATCATCGTTATTTCACGAAACTTTCATGAAACGATGAAATTCAACGAAATATCGTGTTTTGCTGTGAAAGTAGCTTGCTATCAAAGAAAACATCAAAGTTAAGCAAAATCTTCGCTAAATCATGGTTATTTCACGAAACATACATGAAACGATGAAATTCAACGAAATAACGTGTTTCGCGGTGAAAGTAGATTGATATCTATGAAAACATCAAAATTAAGCTAAAACTTCGCTTAATCATGGTTATTTCACAAAACATTCATGAAACGATGAAATTAAACTAAATAACGTGTTTCGCAGTGAAAGTAGCTAGTTATCCATAAAATATCAAAATTAAGCTAATTCTTCGCTGAATTATGGTTATTTCACGAAACATTCATGAAACGATGAAATATATCAAAATAACGTGTTTCGCAGCGAAAGTAGCTTGATAACTACGAAAACATGAAAATTAAGCTAAATCTCCGTTAAATCATGGTTATTTCACGAAACGTTCATGAAACAATGAAATTAAACGAAATAACGTGTTTCGCAGTGAAAGTAGCTTGATATCTAGGAAAACATCAAAATTAAGCTAAATCTTCGCTAAATCATGGTTATTTCACGAAACATACATGAAACGAAGAAATTCAACGAAATAACGTGTTTCGCGGTGAAAGTAGATTGATATCTACGAAAACATGAAAATTAAGCTAAATCTTCGACAAATCATGGTTATTTCACGAAACATTCATGAAACATTGAAATTAAACGAAATAACGTGTTTCGCGGTGAAAGTAGCTTGATATCTATGAAAAAATCAAAATTAAGCTAAATCTACGCTAAATCATGGTTATTTCACGAAACATTCATGAAACGATGAAATTCACCGAAATAACGTGTTTCGCAGTGAAAGTAGCTTGATATCTACGAAAACATGAAAATTAAGCTAAATCTTCGGTAAATCATCGTTATTTCACGATACTTTCATGAAACGATGAAATTCAACGAAATATCGTGTTTTGCTGTGAAAGTAGCTTGCTATCAAAGAAAACATAAAAAGTTAAGCAAAATCTTCGCTAAATCATGGTTATTTCACGAAACATACATGAAACGATGAAATTCAACGAAATAACGTGTTTCGCGGTGAAAGTAGATTGATATCTATGAAAACATCAAAATTAATCTAAAACTTCGCTTAATCATGGTTATTTCACAAAACATTCATGAAACGATGAAATTAAACTTAATAACGTGTATCGCAGTGAAAGTAGCTAGTTATCCATTAAAACATCAAAATTACGCTAAATCTTCGGTAAACCATGGTTATTTCACGAAATATTCATGAAACATTGAAATTAAACGAAATAACGTGTTTCGCGGTGAAAGTAGCTTGATATCTATGAAAAAATCAAAATTAAGCTAAATCTACCCTAAATCATGGTTATTTCACGAAACATTCATGAAACGATGAAATACATCGAAATAACGTGTTTCGCAGTGAAAGTAGCTTGATATCTACGAAAACATGAAAATTAAGCTAAATCTTCGACAAATCATGGTTATTTCACGAAACATTCATGAAACATTGAAATTAAACGAAATAACGTGTTTCGCGGTGATAGTAGCTTGATATCTATGAAAAAATCAAAATTAAGCTAAATCTACGCTAAATCATGGTTATTTCACGAAACATTCATGAAACGATGAAATTCATCGAAATAACGTGTTTCGCAGTGAAAGTAGCTTGATATCTACGAAAACATGAAAATTAAGCTAAATCTTCGGTAAATCATCGTTATTTCACGATACTTTCATGAAACGATGAAATTCAACGAAATATCGTGTTTTGCTGTGAAAGTAGCTTGCTATCAAAGAAAACATCAAAGTTAAGCAAAATCTTCGCTAAATCATGGTTATTTCACGAAACATACATGAAACGATGAAATTCAACGAAATAACGTGTTTCGCGGTGAAAGTAGATTGATATCTATGAAAACATCAAAATTAAGCTAAAACTTCGCTTAATCATGGTTATTTCACAAAACATTCATGAAACGATGAAATTCTACGAAATAACGTGTTTCGCAGTGAAAGTAGCTAGTTATCCATTAATATATCAAAATTAAGCTAATTCTTCGCTGAATTATGGTTATTTCACGAAACATTCATGAAACGATGAAATATATCGAAATAACGTGTTTCGCAGTGAAAGTAGCTTGATAACTACGAAAACATGAAAATTAAGCTAAATCTCCGTTAAATCATGGTTATTTCACGAAACGTTCATGAAACAATGAAATTAAACGAAATAACGTGTTTCGCAGTGAAAGTAGCTTGATATCTAGGAAAGCATCAAAATTAAGCTAAATCCACGCTAAATCATCGTTATTTCACAAAACATACATGAAACGTTGAAATTCTACGAAATAACGTGTTTCGCAGTGAAATTAGCTAGTTATCCATTAAAATATCAAAATTAAGCTAAATCTTCGCTAAATAATGGTTATTTCACGAAACATTCATTAAAGGATGAAATACATCAAAATAACGTGTTTCGCAGTGAAAGTAGCTAGTTATCCATTAAAATATCAAAATTAAGCTAAATCTTCTCTAAATAATGGTTATTTCACGAAACATTCATGAAACGAGGTAATACATCGAAATAACGTGTTTCGCAGTGAAAGTAGCTTGATATCTACGAAAATATGAAAATTAAGCTAAATCTTCGCTAAATCATGGTTATTTCACGAAACATTCATGAAACATGTAATTCAACGAAATAACGTGTTTCGCAGTGAAAGTAGGTTGATTTCTATGAAATCATCAATATTAAGCAAATTCTCCGCTAAATCATCGTTGTTTCACGAAACATTCATGAAACGATGAAATTCAACGAAATAACGTGTTTCGCAGTGAAAGTAGATTGATATCTACGAAAAGATGAAAATTAAGCTAAATCTTCGCTAAATCATGGTTATTTCACGAAACATTCATGAAACAATGAAATTAAATGAAATAATGTGTTTCGCGGTGAAAGTAGCTTGATATCTATGAAAACCTCAAAATTTAGCTAAATCTACGCTAATTCATGGTTATTTCACGAAACATTCATGAAACGATGAAATTCAACGAACTAACGTGTTTCGCAGTGAAAGTAGCTTGATTTCTATGAAACCTTCAATATTAAGCTAAATCTCCGCTAAATCATCGTTATTTCACGTAACATTCATGAAACGATGAAATTCAACGAAATAACCTGTTTCGCGGTGAGACTAGATTGATATCTATGAGAACATCAAAACTAAGCAAAAACATCGCTTAGTCATGGTTATTTCACGAAACATTCATGAAACGATGAAATTCAACTAAATAACGTGTTTCGCAGTGAAAGTAGCTTGATTTCTATGAAACCATCAATATTTAGCTAAATCTTCGCTAAATCATCGTTATTTCACAAAACATTCATTAAACGATGAAATTCAACGAAATAACGTGTTTCGCGGTGAAAGTAGATTGATATCTATGATAACATCAAAATTAAGCTAAAACTTCGCTTAGTCATGGTTATTTCACGAAACATTCACGAAACGATGAAATTCAACTAAATAACGTGTTTCGCAGTGAAAGTAGCTTGATTTCTATGAAAACATCAAGATTAAGCTAAATCTCCGCTAAATCATCGTTATTTCACGAAACATTCATGAAACGATGAAACTCGACGAAATATCGTGTTTCGCAGTGAAAGTAGCTAGTTATCCATTAAAACATCAAAATTAAGCTAAATCTTCGGTAAATAATGGCTATTTCACGAAACATTCATGAAACGATGAAATTGAAATAAATAACGTGTTTCGCAGTGAAAGTAGCTTGATTTCTATGAAACCATCAATATTAAGCTAATTCTCCGCCAAATCATCGTTATTTCACGAAACATTCATGAAACATTGAAATTAAACGAAATAACGTGTTTCGCGGTGAAAGTAGCTTGATATCTATGAAAAAATCACAATTAAGCTAAATCTACGCTAAATCATGGATATTTCACGAAACATTCATGAAACGATGAAATACATCGAAATAACGTGTTTCGCAGTGAAAGTAGCTTGATATCTACGAAAACATGAAAATTAAGCTAAATCTTCGACAAATCATGGTTATTTCACGAAACATTCATGAAACATTGAAATTAAACGAAATAACGTGTTTCGCGGTGAAAGTAGCTTGATATCTATGAAAAAATCAAAATTAAGCTAAATCTACGCTAAATCATGGTTATTTCACGAAACATTCATGAAACGATGAAATTCATCGAAATAACGTGTTTCGCAGTGAAAGTAGCTTGATATCTACGAAAACATGAAAATTAAGCTAAATCTTCGGTAAATCATCGTTATTTCAGGATACTTTCATGAAACGATGAAATTCAACGAAATATCGTGTTTTGCTGTGAAAGTAGCTTGCTATCAAAGAAAACATCAAAGTTAAGCAAAATCTTCGCTAAATCATGGTTATTTCACGAAACATACATGAAACGATGAAATTCAACGAAATAACGTGTATCGCGGTGAAAGTAGATTGATATCTATGAAAACATCAAAATTAAGCTAAAACTTCGCTTAATCATGGTTATTTCACAAAACATTCATGAAACGATGAAATTAAACTAAATAACGTGTTTCGCAGTGAAAGTAGCTAGCTATCCATTAAAACATCAAAATTACGCTAAATCTTCGGTAAACCATGGTTATTTCACGAAATATTCATGAAACATTGAAATTAAACGAAATAACGTGTGTCGCGGTGAAAGTAGCTTGATATCTATGAAAAAATCAAAATTAAGCTAAATCTACCCTAAATCATGGTTATTTCACGAAACATTCATGAAACGATGAAATTCTACGAAATAACGTGTTTCGCAGTGAAAGTAGCTAGTTATCCATTAATATATCAAAATTAAGCTAATTCTTCGCTGAATTATGGTTATTTCACGAAACATTCATGAAACGATGAAATATATCGAAATAACGTGTTTCGCAGTGAAAGTAGCTTGATAACTACGAAAACATGAAAATTAAGCTAAATCTCCGTTAAATCATGGTTATTTCACGAAACGTTAATGAAACAATGAAATTAAACGAAATAACGTGTTTCGCAGTGAAAGTTGCTTGATATCTAGGAAAGCATCAAAATTAAGCTAAATCCACGCTAAATCATCGTTATTTCACAAAACATACATGAAACGTTGAAATTCTACGAAATAATGTGTTTCGCAGTGAAAGTAGCTAGTTATCCATTAAAATATCAAAATTAAGCTAAATCTTCGCTAACTAATGGTTATTTCACGAAACATTCATTAAAGGATGAAATACATCAAAATAACGTGTTTCGCAGTGAAAGTAGCTAGTTATCCATTAAAATATCAAAATTAAGCTAAATCTTCTCTAAATAATGGTTGTTTCACGAAACATTCATGAAACGAGGTAATACATCGAAATAACGTGTTTCGCAGTGAAAGTAGCTTGATATCTACGAAAACATGAAAATTAAGCTAAATCTTCGCTAAATCATGGTTATTTCACGAAACATTCATGTAACATGTAATTCAACGAAATAACGTGTTTCGCATTGAAAGTAGGTTGATTTCTATGAAATCATCAATATTAAGCAAATTCTCCGCTAAATCATCGTTGTTTCACGAAACATTCATGAAACGATGAAATTCAACGAAATAACGTGTTTCGCAGTGAAAGTAGCTTGATATCTACGAAAAGATGAAAATTAAGCTAAATCTTCGTAATCATGGTTATTTCACGAAACATTCATGAAACAATGTAATTAAATGAAATAATGTGTTTCGCGGTGAAAGTAGCTTGATATCTATGAAAACATCAAAATTTAGCTAAATCTACGCTAATTCATGGTTATTTCACGAAACATTCATGAAACGATGAAATTCAACGAACTAAAGTGTTTCGCAGTGAAAGTAGCTTGATATCAACGAAAACATGAAACTAAAGCTAAATCTTCTCTAAATCATGGTTATTTCACGAAACATTCATGAAACGATGAAATTCAACTAAATAACCTGTTTCGCAGTGAAAGTAGCTTGATTTCTATGAAACCTTCAATATTAAGCTAAATCTCCGCTAAATCATCGTTATTTCACGTAACATTCATGAAACGATGAAATTCAACGAAATAACCTGTTTCGCGGTGAAACTAGATTGATATCTATGAGAACATCAAAATTGAGCAAAAACATCGCTTAGTCATGGTTATTTCACGAAACATTCATGAAACGATGAAATTCAACTAAATAACGGGTTTCGCAGTGAAAGTAGCTTGATTTCTATGAAACCATCAATATTTAGCTAATTCTCCGCTAAATCATCGTTATTTCACAAAACATTCATTAAACGATGAAATTCAACGAAATAACGTGTTTCGCGGTGAAAGTAGATTGATATCTATGATAACACCAAAATTGAGCTAAAACTTCGCTTAGTCATGGTTATTTCACGAAACATTCACGAAACGATGAAATTCAACTAAATAACGTGTATCGCAGTGAAAGTAGCTAGTTATCCATTAAAACATCAAAATTACGCTAAATCTTCGGTAAATCATGGTTATTTCACGAAACATTCATGAAACGATGAAATTCTACGAAATAACGTGTTTCGCAGTGAAAGTAACTAGTTATCCATTAAAATATCAAAATTGAGCTAAATTTTCGCTGAATAATTGTTATTTCACGAAACATTCATGAAACGATGAAATTCAACGAAATAAGGTATATCGCAGTGAACGTAGCTTGATATTTACGAAAACATGAAAATTAAGCTAAATTTTCGCTTAATCATGGTTTTTTCACGAAACATTCATGAAACATGTAATTCAACGAAATAACGTGTTTCGCAGTGAAAGTAGCTTGATTTCTATGAAAACATCAAAATTAAGCTAAATCTCCGCTAAATCATTGTTATTTCACGAAACATTCATGAAACGATGAAACTCGACGAAATATCGTGTTTCGCAGTGAAAGTAGCTAGTTATCCATTAAAACATCAAAATTAAGCTAAATCTTCGGTAAATAATGGCTATTTCACGAAACATTCATGAAACGATGAAATTGAAATAAATAACGTGTTTCGCAGTGAAAGTAGCTTGATATCTACGAAAACATGAAAATTAAGCTAAATCTTCCGTAAATCATCGTTATTTCACGATACTTTCATGAAACGATGAAATTCAACGAAATATCGTGTTTTGCTGTGAAAGTAGCTTGCTATCAAAGAAAACATAAAAAGTTAAGCAAAATCTTCGCTAAATCATGGTTATTTCACGAAACATACATGAAACGATGAAATTCAACGAAATAACGTGTTTCGCGGTGAAAGTAGATTGATATTTATGAAAACATCAAAATTAAGCTAAAACTTCGCTTAATCATGGTTATTTCACAAAACATTCATGAAACGATGAAATTAAACTAAATAACGTGTTTCGCAGTGAAAGTAGCTAGTTATCCATTAAAACATCAAAATTACGCTAAATCTTCGGTAAACCATGGTTATTTCACGAAATATTCATGAAACATTGAAATTAAACGAAATAACGTGTTTCGCGGTGAAAGTAGCTTGATATCTATGAAAAAATCAAAATTAAGCTTAATCTACGCTAAATCATGGTTATTTCAAAAAACATTCATGAAACGATGAAATTCTACGAAATAACGTGTTTCGCAGTGAAAGTAGCTAGTTATCCATTAATATATCAAAATTAAGCTAATTCTTCGCTGAATTATGGTTATTTCACGAAACATTCATGAAACGATGAAATATATCGAAATAACGTGTTTCGTAGTGAAAGTAGCTTGATAACTACGAAAACATGAAAATTAAGCTAAATCTCCGTTAAATCATGGTTATTTCACGAAACGTTCATGAAACAATGAAATTAAACGAAATAACGTGTTTCGCAGTGAAAGTAGCTTCATATCTAGGAAAGCATCAAAATTAAGCTAAATCCACGCTAAATCATCGTTATTTCACAAAACATACATGAAACGTTGAAATTCTACGAAATAACGTGTTTCGCAGTGAAAGTAGCTAGTTATCCATTAAAATATCAAAATTAAGCTAAATCTTCGCTAAATAATGGTTATTTCACGAAACATTCATTAAACGATGAAATACATCAAAATAACGTGTTTCGCAGTGAAAGTAGCTAGTTATCCATTAAAACATCAAAGCTAAATCTTCGGTAAATCATGGTTATTTCACGAAACATTCATGAAACGATGAAATTCATCGAAATAACGTGTTCCGCAGTGAAAGTAGCTCGTTATCCATTAAAACATCAAAACTAAGCTAAATCTTCGGTAAATCATGGCTATTTAACGAAACATTCATGAAACGATGAAATTGAAATAAATAACGTGTTTCGCAGTGAAAGTAGCTTGATTTCTATGAAACCATCAATATTAAGCTAATTCTCGGCCAAATCATCGTTATTTCACGAGACATTCGTAAACGATGTAATTCAACGAAATAACGTGTTACGCGGAGAAAGTAGATTGATATCTATGAAAAGATCAAAATTAAGCTAAATCTTCGGTAAATCATCGTTATTTCACGAAACATTCATGAAACGATGAAATTCTACGAAATTACGTGTTTCGCAGTGAAAGTAGCTAGTTATCCATTAAAATATCAAAATTAAGCTAAATCTTCTCTAAATAATGGTTATTTCACGAAACGTTCATGAAACGAGGTAATACATCGAAAGAACGTGTTTCGCAGTGAAAGTAGCTTGATATCTACGAAAACATGAAAATTAAGCGAAATCTTCGCTAAATCATGGTTATTTCACGAAACATTCATGAAACATGTAATTCAACGAAATAACGTGTTTCGCAGTGAAAGTAGGTTGATTTCTATGAAATCATCAATATTAAGCAAATTCTCCGCTAAATCATCGTTGTTTCACGAAACATTCATGAAACGATGAAATTCAACGAAATAACGTGTTTCGCAGTGAAAGTAGCTTGATATCTACGAAAAGATGAAAATTAAGCTAAATCTTCGCTAAATCATGGTTATTTCACGAAACATTCATGAAACAATGAAATTAAACGAAATAATGTGTTTCGCGGTGAAAGTAGCTTGATATCTATGAAAACATCAAAATTTAGCTAAATCTAGGCTAATTCACGGTTATTTCACGAAACATTCATGAAACGATGAAATTCAACGAACTAACGTGTTTCGCAGTGAAAGTAGCTTGATATCAACGAAAACATGAAACTTAAGCTAAATCTTCGCTAAATCATGGTTATTTCACGAAACATTCATGAAACGATGAAATTCAACTAAATAACGTGTTTCGCAGTGAAAGTAGCTTGATTTCTATGAAACCTTCAATATTAAGCTAAATCTCCGCTAAATCATCGTTATTTCACGTAACATTCATGAAACGATGAAATTCAACGAAATAACCTGTTTCGCGGTGAAACTAGATTGATATCTATGAGAACATCAAAATTAAGCAAAAACATCGCTTAGTCATGGTTATTTCACGAAACATTCTTGAAACGATGAAATTCAACTAAATAACGTGTTTCGCAGTGAAAGTAGCTTGATTTCTATGAAACCATCAATATTTAGCTAATTCTCCGCTAGATCATCGTTATTTCACAAAACATTCATTAAACGATGAAATTCAACGAAATAACGTGTTTCGCGGTGAAAGTAGATTGATATCTATGATAACATCAAAATTAAGCTAAAACTTCGCTTAGTTATTGTTATTTCACGAAACATTCACGAAACGATGAAATTCAACTAAATAACGTGTTTCGCAGTGAAAGTAGCTAGTTATCCATTAAAACATCAAAATTACGCTAAATCTTCGGTAAATCATGGTTATTTCACGAAACATTCATGAAACGATGAAATTCAACGAAATAACGTATATCGCAGTGAACGTAGCTTGATATTTACGAAAACATGAAAATTAAGCAAAATTTTCGCTTAATCATGGTTTCTTCACGAAACATTCATGAAACATGTAATTCAACGAAATAACGTGATTCGCAGTGAAAGTAGCTTGATTTCTATGAAAACATCAAAATTAAGCTAAATCTCCGCTAAATCATCGTTATTTCACGAAACATTCATGAAACGATGAAACTCGACGAAATATCGTGTTTCGCAGTGAAAGTAGCTAGTTATCCATTAAAACATCAAAATTAAGCTAAATCTTCGGTAAATAATGGCTATTTCACGAAACATTCATGAAACGATGAAATTCAACGAAATAACGTATATCGCAGTGAACGTAGCTTGATATTTACGAAAACATGAAAATTAAGCTAAATCTTCTCTAAATAATGGTTATTTCACGAAACATTCATGAAACATGTAATTCAACGAAATAACGTGTTTCGCGGTGAAAGTAGCTTGATATCTATGAAAAAATCAAAATTGAGCTAAATCTACGCTAAATCATGGTTATTTCACGAAACATTCATGAAACGATGAAATTCATCGAAATAACGTGTTTCGCAGTTAAAGTAACTTGATATCTACGAAAACATGAAAATTAAGCTAAATCTTCGGTAAATCATCGTTATTTCACGAAACTTTCATGAAACGATGAAATTCAACGAAATATCGTGTTTTGCTGTGAAAGTAGCTTGCTATCAAAGAAAACATCAAAGTTAAGCAAAATCTTCGCTAAATCATGGTTATTTCACGAAACATACATGAAACGATGCAATTCAACGAAATAACGTGTTTCGCGGTGAAAGTAGATTGATATCTATGAAAACATCAAAATTAAGCTAAATCTTCGCTTAATCATGGTTATTTCACAAAACATTCATGAAACGATGAAATTAAACTAAATAACGTGTTTCGCAGTGAGAGTAGCTAGTTATCCATTAAAACATCAAAATTACGAAAAATCTTCGGTAAACCATGGTTATTTCACGAAATATTCATGAAACGATGAAATTCTACGAAATAACGTGTTTCGCGGTGAAAGTAGCTAGTTATCCATTAAAATATCAAAATTAAGCTAATTCTTCGCTGAATTATGGTTATTTCACGAAACATTCATGAAACGATGAAATATATCGAAATAACGTGTTTCGCAGTGAAAGTAGCTTGATAACTACGAAAACATGAAACTTAAGCTAAATCTCCGTTAAATCATGGTTATTTCACGAAACGTTCATGAAACAATGAAATTAAACGAAATAACGTGTTTCGCAGTGAAAGTAGCTTGATATCTAGGAAAACATCAAAATTAAGCTAAATCTACGCTAATTCATCGTTATTTCACGTAACATTCATGAAACGATGAAATTCAACGAAATAACCTGTTTCGCGGTGAAATTAGATTGATATCTATGAGAACATCAAATTTAAGCAAAAACTTCGCTTAGTCATGGTTATTTCACGAAACATTCATGAAACGATGAAATATATCGAAATAACGTGTTTCGCAGTGAAAGTAGCTTGATAACTACGAAAACATGAAAATTAAGCTAAATCTCCGTTAAATCATGGTTATTTCACGAAACGTTCATGAAACAATGAAATTAAACGAAATAACGTGTTTCGCAGTGAAAGTAGCTTGATATCTAGGAAAACATCAAAATTAAGCTAAATCTACGCTAATTCATCGTTATTTCACAAAACATACATGAAACGTTGAAATTCTACGAAATAACGTGTTTCGCAGTGAAAGTAGCTAGTTATCCATTAAAATATCAGAATTAAGCTTAATCTTCGCTAAATAATGGTTATTTCACAAAACATTCATTAAGCGATGAAATACATCAAAATAACGTGTTTCGCAGTCAAAGTAGCTTGATATCTACGAAAACATGAAAATTAAGCTAAATCTTCGCTAAATCATGGTTACTTCTCGAAACATTCATGAAACATGTAATTCAACGAAATAACGTGTTTCGCAGTGAAAGTAGCTTGATTTCTATGAAAACATCAAAATTAAGCTAAATCTCCGCTAAATCATCGTTATTTCACGTAACATTCATGAAACGATGAAATTCAACGAAATAACCTGTTTCGCGGTGAAATTAGATTGATATCTATGAGAACATCAAATTTAAGCAAAAACTTCGCTTAGTCATGGTTATTTCACGAAACATTCATGAAACGATGAAATTCAACTAAATAACGTGTTTCGCAGTGAAAGTAGCTTGATTTCTATGAAACCATCAATATTTAGCTAATTCTCCGCTAAATCATCGTTATTTCACAAAACATTCATTAAACGATGAAATTCAACGAAATAACGTGTTTCGCGGTGAAAGTAGATTGATATCTATGATAACATCAAAATTAAGCTAAAACTTCGCTTAGTCATTGTTATTTCACGAAACAATCACGAAACGATGAAATTCAACTAAATAACGTGTTTCGCAGTGAAAGTAGCTAGTTATCCATTAAAACATCACAATTACGCTAAATCTTCGGTAAATCATGGTTGCTTCACGAAACATTTATGAAACGATGAAATTATACGAAATAACGTGTTTCGCAGGGAAAGTAGCAAGTTATCCATTAAAATATCAAAATTAACCTAATCTTCGCTGAATAATGGTTATTTCACCAACCATTCGTGAAACGATGAAATACATAGAAATATCGGGTTTCGTAGTGAAAGTAGCTTGATATCTACGAAAACATGTAAATTAAGCTAAATCTTCGCTAAATCATGGTTATTTCACGAAACATTCATGAAACGATGAAATTCACGAAATAATGTGTTTCGCAGTGAAAGTAGCTTGATATCTACGAAAACATGAAAATTAAGCTAAATTTTCGCTTAATCATGGTTTTTTCACGAAACACTCATGAAACATGTAATTCAACGAAATAACGTGTTTCGCAGTGAAAGTAGCTTGATTTCTATGAAACCTCCAATATTAAGCTAATTCTCCGCTAAATCATCGTTATTTCACGAAACATTCATGAAACGATGAAATTCAACGAAACAACCTGTTTCGCGGTGAAAATAGAATGATATCTATGAAACCATCAAAATTAAGCTAAAACTTCGCTTAATCATGGTTATTTCACGAAACATTCATGAAACGATGAAATTCAACGAAATAACGTGTTTCGCAGTGAAAGTAGCTAGTTATCCATTAAAACATCAAAATTAAGCTAAATCTTCGGTAAATCATGGCTATTTCACGAAACATTCATGAAACGATGAAATTGAAATAAATAACGTGTTTCGCAGTGAAAGTAGCTTGATTTCTATGAAACCATCAATATTAAGCTAATTCTCCGCCAAATCATCGTTATTTCACGAAACATTCGTAAACGATGAAATTCAACGAAATAACGTATTACGCGGAGAAAGTAGATTGATATCTATAAAAAGATCAAAATTAACCTAAATCTTCGCTAAATCATCGTTATTTCACGAAACATTCATGAAACGATGAAATTCTACGAAATAACGTGTTTCGCAGTGAAAGTAGCTAATTATCCATTAAAATATCAAAATTAAGCTAAATCTTCTCTAAATAATGGTTATTTCACGAAACATTCATGAAACGATGAAATACATCGAAATAACGTGTTTCGCAGTGAAAGTAGCTAGTTATCCATTAAAATGTAAAAATTAACCTAATCTTCGCTGAATAATTGTTATTTCACGAAACATTCATGAAACGATGAAATTCAACGAAATAACGTGTTTCGCAGTGAAAATAGCTTGTTATCTATGAAAAGATCAAAATTAAGCTAAATGTTCGCTAAATCATCGTTATTTCACGTAACATTCATGAAACGATGAAATTCTAGGAAATAACGTGTTTCGCAGTGAAAGTAGCTAGTTATCCATTAAAATATCAAAATTAAGCTAATTCTTCGCTAAATAATGGTTATTACACGAAACATTCATGAAACGATGAAATACAACGAAATAACGTGTTTCGCAGTGAAAGTAGCTTGATACCTACGAAAACATGAAAATTAAGCTAAATCTCCGTTAAATCATGGTTATTTCACGAAACGTTCATGAAACAATGAAATTCAACGAAATAACGTGTTTCGCAGTGAAAGTGGATTGATATCTGCGAAAACATGAAGATTAAGCTAAATCTTCGCTAAATCAGGGTTATTTCACGAAACATTCATGAAACGATGAAATTCAACGAAATAACGTGTTTCGCAGTGAAATTAGCTTGATATCTATGAAAACATCAAAATTAAGCTAAATCTTCGCTAAATCATCGTTATTTCACGAAACATTCATGAAACGATGAAATTCAACGAAATATCGTGTTTTGCTGTGAAAGTAGATTGATATCAATGAATACATCAAAATTAAGCTAAATCTCCGCTAAAACATCGTTATTTCACGAAACATTCATGAAACGATGAAACTCGACGAAATAACGTGTTACGTAGTGAAAGTAGCTAGTTATCCATTAAAACATCAAAATTAAGCTAAATCTTCGGTAAATCATGGCTATTTCACGAAACTTTCATGAAACGATGAAATTGAAATAAATAACGTGTTTCGCAGTGAAAGTAGCTTGATTTCTATGAAACCATCAATATTAAGCTAATTCTCCGCCAAATCATCGTTATTTCACGAAACACTCGTAAACGATGAAATTCAACGAAATAACGTGTTACGCGGAGAAAGTTGATTGATATCTACGAAAACATGAAAATTAAGCTAAATCTTCGATAAATCATGGTTATTTGACGAAACATACATGTAACATTGAAATTAAACGAAATAACGTGTTTCGCGGTGAAAGTAGCTTGATATCTATGAAAACATCAATATTAAGCTAAAACTTCGCTTAATCATGGTTATTTCACAAAACATTCATGAAACGATGAAATTCAACTGAATAACGTGTTTCGCAGTGAAAGTAGCTAGTTATCCATTAAAACATCAAAATTACGCTAAATCTTCGGTAAACCATGGTTATTTCACGAAATATTCTTGAAACATTGAAATTAAACGAAATAACGTGTTTCGCGGTGAAAGTAGCTTGATATCTATGAAAAAATCAAAATTAAGCTAAATCTACGCTAAATCATGGTTATTTCACGAAACATTCATGAAACGACGAAATTCTACGAAATAACGTGTTTCGCAGTGAAAGTAGCTAGTTATCCATTAAAATATCAAAATTAAGCTAATTCTTCGCTGAATTATGGTTATTTCACGAAACATTCATGAATCATTGAAATTAAACGAAATAACGTGTTTCGCTGTGAAAGTAGCTTGATATCTATGAAAACATGAAAATTAAGCTAAATCTTCGCTAAATCATGGTTATTTCACGAAACATTCATGAAACATGTAATTCAACGAAATAACGTGTTTCGCAGTGAAAGTAGCTTGATTTCTATGAAACCTTAAATATTAAGCTAAATCTCTGCTAAATCATCGTTATTTAACGAAACATTCATGAAACGATGAAATTCAACGAAATAACCTGTTTCGCGGTGAAACTAGATTGATATCTATGAAAACATCAAAATTAAGCTAAAATTTCTCTTGGTCATGGTTATTTCACGAAACATTCATGAAACGATGAAATTCAACTAAATAACGTATTTCGCAGTGAAAGTAGCTTGATTTCTATGAAACCTTCAATATTAAGCTAAATCTCCGCTAAATCATGGTTATTTCACGAAACATTCATGAAACGATGAAACTCGACGAAATAACGTGTTTCGCAGTGAAAGTAGCTAGTTATCCATTAAAACATCAAAATAAGCTAAATCTTCGGTAAATCATGGCTATTTCACGAAACATTCATGAAACGATGAAATTGAAATAAATAACGTGTTTCGCAGTGAAAGTAGCTTGATTTCTATGAAATCATCAATATTAAGCAAATTCTCCGCTAAATCATCGTTGTTTCACGAAACATTCATGAAACGATGAAATTCAACGAAATAACGTGTTTCGCCGTGAAAGTAGCTTGATATCTACGAAAACATGAAAATTAAGCTAAATCTTCGCTAAATCATGGTTATTTCACGAAACATTCATGAAACGATGTAATTCAACTAAATAACGTGTTTCGCAGTGAAAGTAGCTGGATTTCTATGAAACCTTCAATATTAAGCTAAATCTTCGCTAAATCATGGTTATTTCACGAAACATTCATGAAACATGTAATTCAACGAAATAACGTGTTTCGCAGTGAAAGTAGCTTGATTTCTATGAAACCTTAAATATTAAGCTAAATCTCTGCTAAATCATCGTTATTTCACGAAACATTCATGAAACGATGAAATGCAACTAAATAACGTGTTTCGCATTGAAAGTAGCTTGATTTCTATGAAACCATCAATATGTAGCTAATTCTCGGCTAAAGCATCGTTATTTCACAAAACATTCATTAAACGATGAAATTCAACGAAATAACGTGTTTCGCGGTGAAAGTAGATTGATATCTATGATAACAACAAAATTAAGCTAAAACTTCGCTTAGTCATGGTTATTTCACGAAACATTCACGAAACGATGAAATTCAACTAAATAACTTGTTTCGCAGTGAAAGTAGCTAGTTATCCATTAAAACATCACAATTACGCTAAATCTTCGGTAAATCATGGTTATTTCACGAAACATTTATGAAACGATGAAATTCTACGAAATAACGTGTTTCGCAGTGAAAGTAGCTAGTTATCCATTAAAATATCAAAACTGAGCTAAATCTTCGCTGAATAATGGTTATTTCACGAAACATTCATGAAACGATGAAAAACATCGAAATAACGGGTATCGCATTGAAAGTTACTTGATATCTACGAAAACATGTAAATTAAGCTAAATCTTCGCTAAATCATGGTTACTTCTCGAAACATTCATGAAACATGTAATTCAACGAAATAACGTGTTTCGCAGTGAAACTAGCTTGATTTCTATGAAATCATCAATATTAAGCTAATTCTCCGCTAAATCATCATTGTTTCACGAAACATTCATGAAACGATGGAATACAACGAAATAACGTGTTTCGCAGTGAAAGTAGCTTGATACCTACGAAAACATGAAAATTGAGCTAAATCTTCGCTAAATCATGGTTATTTCACGAAACATTCATGAATCATTGAAATTAAACGAAATAACGTGTTTCGCGTTGAAAGTAGCTTGATATCTATGAAAACATGAAAATTAAGCTAAATCTTCGCTAAATCATGGTTATTTCCCGAAACATTCATGAAACATGTAATTCAACGTAATAACGTGTTTCGCAGTGAAAGTAGCTTGATTTCTATGAAACCATCAATATTTAGCTAATTCTCCGCTAAATCATCGTTATTTCACAAAACATTCATTAAACGATGAAATTCAACGAAATAACGTGTTTCGCGGTGAAAGTAGCTTGATATCTATGAAAACATCAAAATTAAGCTAAAACTTCGCTTAGTCATGGTTATTTCACGAAACATTCACGAAACGATGACATTCAACTAAATAACGTGTTTCGCAGTGAAAGTTGCTAGTTATCCTTTAAAACATCAAAATTAAGCTAAATCTTCGGTAAATCATGGTTATTTCACGAAACATTCATGAAACGATGAAATTCTACGAAATAACCTGTTTCGCAGTGAAAGTAGCAAGTTATCCATTAAAATATCAAAATTAACCTAATCTTCGCTGAATAATGGTTATTTCAACCAACCATTCGTGAAACGATGAAATACATAGAAATAACGTGTTTCGCAGGGAAAGTAGCTTGATATCTACGAAAACATGTAAATTAAGCTAAATCTTCGCTAAATCATGGTTATTTCACGAAACATTCATGAAACGATGAAATTCAACGAAATAACGTGTTTCGCGGTGAAACTAGATTGATATTTATGAAAACATCATAATTAAGCAAAAACTTCGCTTAGTCATGGTTATTTCCCGAAACATTCATGAAACGATGAAATTCAACGAAATATCGTGTTTCACAGTGAAAGTAGCTTGATTTCTATGAAACCTTCAATATTAAGCTAAATCTCCGCTAAATCATCGTTATTTCAAGAAACATTCATGAAACGATGAAATTCAACGAAATAACCTGTTTCGCAGTGAAAGTAGCTAGTTATCCATTGAAATATCAAAATTGAGCTAAATCTTCGCTGAATAATGGTTATTTCACGAAACATTCATGAAACGATGAAATACATCGAAATAACGTGTTTCGCAGTGAAAGTAGCTAGTTATAAATTAAAATATCAAAATTAACCTAATCTTCGCTGAATAATGGTTATTTCACGAAACATTCATGAAAAGATGAAATTCAACGAAATAACGTGTATCGCAGTGAATGTAGCTTGTTATTTACGAAAACATGAAAATTAAGCTAAATTTTCGGTTAATCACGGTTTTTTCACGAAACATTCATGAAACATGTAATTCAACGAAATAACGTGTTTCGCAGTGAAAGTAGCTTGATTTCTATGAAAACATCAAAATTAAGCTAAATCACCGCTAAATCATCGTTATTTCACGAAACATTCATGAAACGATGAAACTCGACGAAATAATGTGTCGCAGTGAAAGTTGCTAGTTATCTATTAAAACATTGAAATTAAGCTAAATCTTCGGTAAATCATTTCTATTTCACGAAACATTCATGAAACTATGAAATTGAAATAAATAACGTGTTTCGCAGTGAAAGTAGCTTGATTTCTATGAAACCACCAATATTAAGCTAATTCTCCGCCAAATCATCGTTATTTCACGAAACATTCGTAAACGATGAAATTCAACGAAATGACGTGTTTCGCGGAGAAAGTAGATTGATATCTATGAAAACATCAATATTAAGCAAATTCTCCTCTAAATCATCGTTGTTTCACGAAACATTCATGAAACGATGAAATTCAACGAAATAACGTGTTACGCCGTGAAAGTAGCTTGATATCTACGAAAACATGAAAATTAAGCTAAATCTTCGCTAAATCATGGTTATTTCACGAAACATTCATGGAACGATGAAATTCAACTAAATAACGTGTTTCGCAGTGAAAGTAGCTGGATTTCTATGAAACCTTCAATATTAAGCTAAATCTCCGCTAAATCATCGTTATTTCACGAAACATTCATGAAACGTTGAAATTCAACGAAATAACCTGTTTCGCGGTGAAACTAGATTGATATCTACGAGAACATCAAAATTAAGCTAAATCTTCGCTACATCATGGTTATTTCACGAAACATTCATGAAACGATAAAATTCAACTAAATAACGTGTTTCGCAGTGAAAGTAGCTGGATTTCTATGAAACCTTCAATATTAAGCTAAATCTCCGCTAAATCATCGTTATTTCACGAAGCATTCATGAAACGTTGAAATTCAACGAAATAACCTGTTTCGCCGTGAAACTAGATTGATATCTATGAGAACATCAAAATTAAGCAAAAACTTCGCTTAGTCATGGTTATTTCACGAAACATTCATGAAAAGATGAAATGCAACTAAATAACCTGTTTCGCAGTGAAAGTAGCTTGATTTCTATGAAACCATCAATATGTAGCTAATTCTCCGCTAAATCATCGTTATTTCACAAAACATTCAGTAAACGATGAAATTCAACGAAATAACGTGTTTCGCGGTGAAAGTAGATTGATATCTATGATAACATCAAAATTAAGCAAAAACTTCGCTTAGTCATGGTTATTTCACGAAACATTCACGAAACGATGAAATTCAACTAAATAACGTGTTTCGCAGTGAAAGTAGCTAGTTATCCATTAAAACATCACAATTACGCTAAATCTTCGCTAAATCATGGTTATTTCACGAAACATTCATGAAACGATGAAATTCAACGAAATAACGTATATCGCAGTGAACGTAGCTTGATATTTACGAAAACATGAAAATTAAGCTAAATTTTCGCTTAATCATGGTTTTTTCACGAAACATTCATGAAACATGTAATTCAACGAAATAACGTGTTTCGCAGTGAAAGTAGCTTGAAATATATGAAAACATTAAAATTAAGCTAAATCTTCGCTAAATCATGGTTATTTCACGAAACATTCATGAAACGATGAAATTCATCGAAATAACGTGTTTCGCAGTGAAAGTAGCTCGAAATCCATGAAAACATCAAAATTAAACTAAATCTCCGCTAAATCACGGATACTTCACGAAACAATCATGAAACGATGAAATTCAACGAAGTAACGTGTTTCGCAGTGAAAGTAGCTTGATATCTACGAAAACATCAAAATTATGCTAATTCTTCGCTAAGTCGTGGTTATTTCACGAAACATTCATGAAACGATGAAATTCATCGAAATAACGTGTTTCGCAGTGAAAGTAGCTTGAAATCTACGAAAACATGAAAATTAAGCTAAATCTTCGCTAAATCATGGTTATTTCTCGAAACATTCATGAAACATGTAATTCAACGAAATAACGTGTTTCGCGGTGAAAGTAGCTTGATATCTATGAAAAAATCAAAATTAAGCTAAATCTACGCTAAATCATGGTTATTTCACGAAACATTCATGAAACGATGAAATTCATCGAAATAACGTGTTTCGCAGTTAAAGTAGCTTGATATCTACGAAAACATGAAAATTAAGCTAAATCTTCGGTAAATCATCGTTATATCACGAAACTTTCATGAACGATGAAATTCAACGAAATATCGTGTTTTGCTGTGAAAGTAGCTTGCTATCAAAGAAAACATCAAAGTTAAGCAAAATCTTCGCTAAATCATGGTTATTTCACGAAACACACATGAAACGATGAAATTCAACGAAATAACGAGTTTCGCGGTGAAAGTAGATTGATATCTATGAAAACATCAAAATTAAGCTAAAACTTCGCTTAATCATGGTTATTTCACAAAACATTCATGAAACGATGAAATTAAACTAAATAACGTGTTTCGCAGTGAGAGTAGCTAGTTATCCATTAAAACACCAATATTACGAAAAATCTTCGGTAAACCATGGTTATTTCACGAAATATTCATGAAACATTGAAATTAAACGTAATAACGTGTTTCGCGGTGAAAGTAGCTTGATATCTATGAAAAAATCAAAATTAAGCTAAATCTACGCTAAATCATGGTTATTTCACGAAACATTCATGAAACGATGAAATTCTACGAAATAACGTGTTTCGCAGTGGAAGTAGCTAGTTATCCATTAAAATATCAAAATTAAGCTAATTCTTCGCTGAATTATGGTTATTTCACGAAACATTCATGAAACGATGAAATATATCGAAATAACGTGTTTCGCAGTGAAAGTAGCTTGATAACTACGAAAACATGAAAATTAAGCTAAATCTCCGTTAAATCATGGTTATTTCACTAAACGTTCATGAAACAATGAAATTAAACGAAATAACGTGTTTCGCAGTGAAAGTAGCTTGATATCTAGGAAAACATCAAAATTAAGCTAAATCTACGCTAATTCATCGTTATTTCACAAAACATACATGAAACGTTGAAATTCTACGAAATAACGTGTTTCGCAGTGAAAGTAGCAAGTTATCCATTAAAATATCAGAATTAAGCTTAATCTTCGCTAAATAATGGTTATTTCACAAAACATTCATTAAGCGATGAAATACATCAAAATAACGTGTTTCGCAGTCAAAGTAGCTTGATATCTACGAAAACATGAAAATTAAGCTAAATCTTCGCTAAATCATGGTTACTTCTCGAAACATTCATGATACATGTAATTCAACGAAATAACGTGTTTCGCAGTGAAAGTAGCTTGATTTCTATGAAAACATCAAAATTAAGCTAAATCTCCGCTAAATCATCGTTATTTCACGTAACATTCATGAAACGATGAAATTCAACGAAATAACCTGTTTCGCGGTGAAATTAGATTGATATCTATGAGAACATCAAATTTAAGCAAAAACTTCGCTTAGTCATGGTTATTTCACGAAACATTCATGAAACGATGAAATTCAACTAAATAACGTCTTTCGCAGTGAAAGTAGCTTGATTTCTATGAAACCATCAATATTTAGCTAATTCTCCGCTAAATCATCGTTATTTCACAAAACATTCATTAAACGATGAAATTCAACGAAATAAAGTGTTTCGCAGTGAAAGTAGCTAGTTATCCATTAAAACATCACAATTACGCTAAATCTTCGGTAAATCATGGTTGCTTCACGAAACATTTATGAAACGATGAAATTATACGAAATAACGTGTTTCGCAGGGAAAGTAGCAAGTTATCCATTAAAATATCAAAATTAACCTAATCTTCGCTGAATAATGGTTATTTCACCAACCATTCGTGAAACGATGAAATACATAGAAATATCGGGTTTCGTAGTGAAAGTAGCTTGATATCTACGAAAACATGTAAATTAAGCTAAATCTTCGCTAAATCATGGTTATTTCACGAAACATTCATGAAACGATGAAATTCACGAAATAATGTGTTTCGCAGTGAAAGTAGCTTGATATCTACGAAAACATGAAAATTAAGCTAAATTTTCGCTTAATCATGGTTTTTTCACGAAACACTCATGAAACATGTAATTCAACGAAATAACGTGTTTCGCAGTGAAAGTAGCTTGATTTCTATGAAACCTCCAATATTAAGCCAATTCTCCGCTAAATCATCGTTATTTCATGAAACATTCATGAAACGATGAAATTCAACGAAACAACCTGTTTCGCGGTGAAACTAGAATGATATCTATGAAACCATCAAAATTAAGCTAAAACTTCGCTTAATCATGGTTATTTCACGAAACATTCACGAAACGATGACATTCAACTAAATAACGTGTTTCGCAGTGAAAGTAGCTAGTTATCCATTAAAACATCAAAATTACGCTAAATCTTCGGTAAATCATGGTTATTTCACGAAACATTCATGAAACGATGAAATTCTACGAAATAACGTGTTTCGCAGTGAAAGTAACTAGTTATCCATTAAAATATCAAAATTGAGCTAAATCTTCGCTGAATAATGGTTCTTTCACGAAACATTCATGAAACGATGAAATTCAACGAAATAACGTGTTTCGCAGTGAAAGTAGCTTGATTTCTATGAAAACATCAAAATTAAGCTAAATCTCCGCTAAATCATCGTTATTTCACGAAACATTCATGAAACGATGAAACTCGACGAAATATCGTGTTTCGCAGTGAAAGTAGCTAGTTATCCATTAAAACATCAAAATTAAGCTAAATCTTCGGTAAATCATGGCTATTTCACGAAACATTCATGAAACGATGAAATTGAAATAAATAACGTGTTTCGCAGTGAAAAGTAGCTTGATTTCTATGAAACCATCAGTATTAAGCTAATTCTCCGCCAAATCATCGTTATTTCACGAAACATTCGTAAACGAGGAAATTCAACGAAATAACGTATTACGCGGAGAAAGTAGATTGATATCTATAAAAAGATCAAAATTAACCTAAATCTTCGCTAAATCATCGTTATTTCACGAAACATTCATGAAACGATGAAATTCTACGAAATAACGTGTTTCGCAGTGAAAGTAGCTAATTATCCATTAAAATATCAAAATTAAGCTAAATCTTCTCTAAATAATGGTTATTTCACGAAACATTCATGAAACGATGAAATACATCGAAATAACGTGTTTCGCAGTGAAAGTAGCTAGTTATCCATTAAAATGTAAAAATTAACCTAATCTTCGCTGAATAATTGTTATTTCACGAAACATTCATGAAACGATGAAATTCAACGAAATAACGTATATCGCAGTGAAAGTAGCTTGATATCTACGAAAACATGAAAATTAAGCTAAATCTTCGCTAAATCATGGTTACTTCTCGAAACATTCATGAAACATGTAATTCAACGAAATAACGTGTTTCGCAGTGAAAGTAGCTTGATTTCTATGAAAACATCAAAATTAAGCTAAATCTCCGCTAAATCATCGTTATTTCACGAAACATTCATGAAACGATGAAACTCGTCGAAATATCGTGTTTCGCAGTGAAAGTAGCTAGTTATCCATTAAAACATCAAAATTAAGCTAAATCATCGGTAAATCATGGCTATTTCACCAAACATTCATGAAACGATGAAATTGAAATAAATAACGTGTTTCGCAGTGAAAGTAGCTTGATTTCTATGAAACAATCAATATTAAGCTAATTCTCCGCCAAATCATCGTTATTTCACGAAACATTCGTAAACGATGAAATTCAACGAAATAACGTATTACGCGGAGAAAGTAGATTGATATCTATAAAAAGATCAAAATTAACCTAAATCTTCGCTAAATCATCGTTATTTCACGAAACATTCATGAAACGATGAAATTCTACGAAATAACGTGTTTCGCAGTGAAAGTAGCTAGTTATCCATTAAAATATCAAAATTAAGCTAAATCTTCTCTAAATAATGGTTATTTCACGAAACATTCATGAAACGAGGAAATACATCGAAATAAAGTGTTTCGCAGTGAAAGTAGCTTGATATCTACGAAAACATGAAAATTAAGCTAAATCTTCGCTAAATCATGGTTATTTCTCGAAACATTCATGAAACATGTAATTCAACGAAATAACGTGTTTCGCAGTGAAAGTAGCTTGATTTCTATGAAATCATCAATATTAAGCTAATTCTCCGCTAAATCATCGTTATTTCACGAAACATTCATGAAACGATGAAATTCAACGAAATATCGTTTTTTGCTGTGAAAGTAGATTGATATCAATGAATACATCAAAATTAAGCTAAATCTCCGCTAAATCATCGTTATTTCACGAAACATTCATGAAAGGATGAAACTCGACGAAATATCGTGTTTCGCAGTGAAAGTAGCTAGTTATCCATTAAAACATCAAAATTAAGCTAAATCTTCGGTAAATAATGGCTATTTCACGAAACATTCATGAAACGATGAAATTGAACGAAATAACGTGTTTCGCAGTGAAAGTAGCTTGATATCATGAAAACATGAAAATTAAGCTAAATCTTCGCTAAATCATAACATCAAAATTAAGCTAAATCTCCGCTAAATCATCGTTATTTCACGAAACATTCATGAAACGATGAAACTCGACGAAATAACGTGTTTCGCAGTGAAAGTAGCTAGTTATCCATTAAAATATCAAAATTAAGCTAATTCTTCGCTGAATTATGGTTATTTCACGAAACATTCATGAATCATTGAAATTAAACGAAATAACGTGTTTCGCGGTGAAAGTAGCTTGATATCTATGAAAACATGAAAATTAAGCTAAATCTTCGCTAAATCATGGTTTTTTCACGAAACATTCATGAAACATGTAATTCAACGAAATAACGTGTTTCGCAGTGAAAGTAGCTTGATTTCTATGAAACCTTAAATATTAAGCTAAATCTCTGCTAAATCATCGTTATTTAACGAAACATTCATGAAACGATGAAATTCAACGAAATAACCTGTTTCGCGGTGAAACTAGATTGATATCTATGAAAACATCAAAATTAAGCTAAAATTTCTCTTGGTCATGGTTATTTCACGAAACATTCATGAAACGATGAAATTCAACTAAATAACGTATTTCGCAGTGAAAGTAGCTTGTTTTCTATGAAACCTTCAATATTAAGCTAAATCTCCGCTAAATCATCGTTATTTCACGAAACATTCATGAAACGATGAAATTCAACGAAATAACGTGTTACGCGGAGAAAGTAGATTGATATCTATGAAAAGATCAAAATTAAGCTAAATCTTCGCTAAATCATCGTTATTTCACGAAACGTTCATGAAACGATGAAATTCAACGAAATAACGTGTTTCGCAGTGAAAGTAGCTAGTTATCCATTAAATTAGCAAAATTAAGCTAAATCTTCTCTAAATAATGGTTATTTCACGAAACATTCATGAAACGAGGAAATAAATCGAAATAACGTGTTTCGCAGTGAAAGTAGCTTGATATCTACGAAAACATGAAAATTAAGCTAAATCTTCGCTAAATCATCGTTGTTTCACGAAACATTCATGAAACGATGAAATTCAACGAAATAACGTGTTACGCCGTGAAAGTAGCTTGATATCTACGAAAACATGAAAATTAAGCTAAATCTTCGCTAAATCATGGTTATTTCACGAAACATTCATGAAACGATGAAATTCAACTAAATAACGTGTTTCGCAGTGAAAGTAGCTGGATTTCTATGAAACCTTCAATATTAAGCTAAATCTCCGCTAAATCATCGTTATTTCACGAAACATTCATGAAACGTTGAAATTCAACGAAATAACCTGTTTCGCGGTGAAACTAGATTGATATCTACGAGAACATCAAAATTAAGCTAAATCTTCGCTACATCATGGTTATTTCACGAAACATTCATGAAACGATAAAATTCAACTAAATAACGTGTTTCGCAGTGAAAGTAGCTTGATTTCTATGAAACCATCAATATGTAGCTAATTCTCCGCTAAATCATCGTTATTTCACAAAACATTCAGTAAACGATGAAATTCAACGAAATAACGTGTTTCGCGGTGAAGGTAGATTGATATCTATGATAACATCAAAATTAAGCAAAAACTTCGCTTAGTCATGGTTATTTCACGAAACATTCACGAAACGATGAAATTCAACTAAATAACGTGTTTCGCAGTGAAAGTAGCTAGTTATCCATTAAAACATCACAATTACGCTAAATCTTCGCTAAATCATGGTTATTTCTCGAAACATTCATGAAACATGTAATTCAACGAAATAACGTGTTTCGCAGTGAAAGTAGCTTGATTTCTATGAAATCATCAATATTAAGCTAATTCTCCGCTAAATCATCGTTGTTTCACGAAACATTCATGAAACGATGAAATACAACGAAATAACGTGTTTCGCAGTGAAAGTAGCTTGATACCTACGAAAACATGAAAATTGAGCTAAATCTTCGCTAAATCATGGTTATTTCACGAAACATTCATGAATCAATGAAATTAAACGAAATAACGTGTTTCGCGGTGAAAGTAGCTTGATATCTATGAAAACATGAAAATTAAGCTAAATCTTCGCTAAATCATGGTTATTTCACGAACCATTCATGAAACATGTAATTCAACGAAATAACGTGTTTCGCAGTGAAAGTAGCTTGATTTCTATGAAACCTTAAATATTAAGCTATATCTCTGCTAAATCATCGTTATTTAACGAAACATTCATGAAACGATGAAATTCAACGAAATAACCTGTTTCGCGGTGAAACTAGATTGTTATCTATGAAAACATCAAAATTAAGCTAAAATTTCTCTTAGTCATGGTTATTTCACGAAACATTCATGAAACGATGAAATTCAACTAAATAACGTATTTCGCAGTGAAAGTAGCTTGATTTCTATGAAACCTTCAATATTAAGCTAAATCTCCGCTAAATCATGGTTATTTCACGAAACATTCATGAAACGATGAAACTCGACGAAATAACGTGTTTCGCAGTGAAAGTAGCTAGTTATCCATTAAAACATCAAAATAAGCTAAATCTTCGGTAAATCATGGCTATTTCACGAAACATTCATGAAACGATGAAATTGAAATAAATAACGTGTTTCGCAGTGAAAGTAGCTTGATTTCTATGAAATCATCAATATTAAGCAAATTCTCCGCTAAATCATCGTTGTTTCACGAAACATTCATGAAACGATGAAATTCAACGAAATAACGTGTTTCGCCGTGAAAGTAGCTTGATATCTACGAAAACATGAAAATTAAGCTAAATCTTCGCTAAATCATGGTTATTTCACGAAACATTCATGAAACGATGTAATTCAACTAAATAACGTGTTTCGCAGTGAAAGTAGCTGGATTTCTATGAAACCTTCAATATTAAGCTAAATCTTCGCTAAATCATGGTTATTTCACGAAACATTCATGAAACATGTAATTCAACGAAATAACGTGTATCGCAGTGAAAGTAGCTTGATTTCTATGAAACCTTAAATATTAAGCTAAATCTCTGCTAAATCATCGTTATTTCACGAAACATTCATGAAACGATGAAATGCAACTAAATAACGTGTTTCGCATTGAAAGTAGCTTGATTTCTATGAAACCATCAATATGTAGCTAATTCTCCGCTAAAGCATCGTTATTTCACAAAACATTCATTAAACGATGAAATTCAACGAAATAACGTGTTTCGCGGTGAAAGTAGATTGATATCTATGATAACAACAAAATTAAGCTAAAACTTCGCTTAGTCATGGTTATTTCACGAAACATTCACGAAACGATGAAATTCAACTAAATAACTTGTTTCGCAGTGAAAGTAGCTAGTTATCCATTAAAACATCACAATTACGCTAAATCTTCGCTGAATCATGGTTATTTCACGAAACATTTATGAAACTATGAAATTGTACGAAATAACGTGATTCGCAGTGAAAGTAGCTAGTTATCCATTAAAATATCAAAACTGAGCTAAATCTTCGCTGAATAATGGTTATTTCACGAAACATTCATGAAACGATGAAAAACATCGAAATAACGTGTTTCGCAGTGAAAGTAGCTTGATATCTACGAAAACATGAAAATTAAGCTAAATCTCCGTTAAATCATGGTTATTTCACGAAACGTTCATGAAACGATGAAATTCTCCGAAATAACGTGTTTCGCAGTGAAAGTAGCAAGTTATCCATTAAAATATCAATATTAACCTAATCTTCGCTGAATAATGGTCATTTCAACCAACCATTCGTGAAACGATGAAATACATAGAAATAACGGGTATCGCATTGAAAGTTACTTGATATCTACGAAAACATGTAAATTAAGCTAAATCTTCGCTAAATCATGGTTATTTCTCGAAACATTCATGAAACATGTAATTCAACGAAATAACGTGTTTCGCAGTGAAAGTAGCTTGATTTCTATGAAATCATCAATATTAAGCTAATTCTCCGCTAAATCATCATTGTTTCACGAAACATTCATGAAACGATGGAATGCAACGAAATAACGTGTTTCGCAGTGAAAGTAGCTTGATACCTACGAAAACATGAAAATTGAGCTAAATCTTCGCTAAATCATGGTTATTTCACGAAACATTCATGAATCATTGAAATTAAACGAAATAACGTGTTTCGCGTTGAAAGTAGCTTGATATCTATGAAAACATGAAAATTAAGCTAAATCTTCGCTAAATCATGGTTATTTCCCGAAACATTCATGAAACATGTAATTCAACGTAATAACGTGTTTCGCAGTGAAAGTAGCTTGATTTCTATGAAACCATCAATATTTAGCTAATTCTCCGCTAAATCATCGTTATTTCACAAAACATTCATTAAACGATGAAATTCAACGAAATAACGTGTTTCGCGGTGAAAGTAGATTGATATCTATGAAAACATCAAAATTAAGCTAAAACTTCGCTTAGTCATGGTTATTTCACGAAACATTCACGAAACGATGACATTCAACTAAATAACGTGTTTCGCAGTGAAAGTTGCTAGTTATCCTTTAAAACATCAAAACTAAGCTAAATCTTCGGTAAATCATGGTTATTTCACGAAACATTCATGAAACGATGAAATTCTACGAAATAACCTGTTTCGCAGTGAAAGTAGCAAGTTATCCATTAAAATATCAAAATTAACCTAATCTTCGCTGAATAATGGTTATTTCAACCAACCATTCGTGAAACGATGAAATACATAGAAATAACCGGTTTCGCAGTGAAAGTAGCTTGATATCTACGAAAACATGTAAATTAAGCTAAATCTTCGCTAAATCATGGTTATTTCACGAAACATTCATGAAACGATGAAATTCAACGAAATAACGTGTTTCGCAGTGAAAGTAGCTTGATTTCTATGAAACCTTCAATATTAAGCTAAATCTCCGCTAAATCATCGTTATTTCAAGAAACATTCAGAAACGATGAAATTCAACGAAATAACCTGTTTCGCGGTGAAACTAGATTGATATTTATGAAAACATCATAATTAAGCAAAAACTTCGCTTAGTCATGGTTATTTCCCGAAACATTCATGAAACGATGAAATTCAACGAAATAACGTGTTTCACAGTGAAAGTAGCTTGATTTCTATGAAACCTTCAATATTAAGCTAAATATCCGCTAAATCATCGTTATTTCAAGAAACATTCATGAAACGATGAAATTCAACGAAATAACCTGTTTCGCAGTGAAAGTAGCTAGTTATCCATTAAAATATCAAAATTGAGCTAAATCTTCGCTGAATAATGGTTATTTCACGAAACATTCATGAAACGATGAAATACATCGAAATAACGTGTTTCGCAGTGAAAGTAGCTAGTTATCCATTAAAATATCAAAATTAACCTAATCTTCGCTGAATAATGGTTTTTTCACGAAACATTCATGAAAAGATGAAATTCAACGAAATAACGTGTATCGCAGTGAATGTAGCTTGTTATTTACGAAAACATGAAAATTAAGCTAAATTTTCGGTTAATCATGGTTTTTTCACGAAACATTCATGAAACATGTAATTCAACGAAATAACGTGTTTCGCAGTGAAAGTAGCTTGATTTCTATGAAAACATCAAAATTAAGCTAAATCACCGCTAAATCATCGTTATTTCACGAAACATTCATGAAACGATGAAACTCGACGAAATAATGTGTCGCAGTGAAAGTAGCTAGTTATCTATTAAAACATTAAAATTAAGCTAAATCTTCGGTAAATCATTTCTATTTCACGAAACATTCATGAAACTATGAAATTGAAATAAATAACGTGTTTCGCAGTGAAAGTAGCTTGATTTCTATGAAACCACCAATATTAAGCTAATTCTCCGCCAAATCATCGTTATTTCACGAAACATTCGTAAACGATGAAATTCAACGAAATGACGTGTTTCGCGGAGAAAGTAGATTGATATCTATGAAAACATCAATATTAAGCAAATTCTCCTCTAAATCATCGTTGTTTCACGAAACATTCATGAAACGATGAAATTCAACGAAATAACGTGTTACGCCGTGAAAGTAGCTTGATATCTACGAAAACATGAAAATTAAGCTAAATCTTCGCTAAATCATGGTTATTTCACGAAACATTCATGAAACGATGAAATTCAACTAAATAACGTGTTTCGCAGTGAAAGTAGCTGGATTTCTATGAAACCTTCAATATTAAGCTAAATCTCCGCTAAATCATCGTTATTTCACGAAACATTCATGAAACGTTGAAATTCAGCGAAATAACCTGTTTCGCGGTGAAACTAGATTGATATCTACGAGAACATCAAAATTAAGCTAAATCTTCGCTACATCATGGTTATTTCACGAAACATTCATGAAACGATAAAATTCAACTAAATAACGTGTTTCGCAGTGAAAGTAGCTGGATTTCTATGAAACCTTCAATATTAAGCTAAATCTCCGCTAAATCATCGTTGTTTCACGAAACATTCATGAAACGATGAAATACAACGAAATAACGTGTTTCGCAGTGAAAGTAGCTTGATACCTACGAAAACATGAAAATTGAGCTAAATCTTCGCTAAATCATGGTTATTTCACGAAACATTCATGAATCATTGAAATTAAACGAAATAACGTGTTTCGCGGTGAAAGTAGCTTGATATCTATGAAAACATGAAAATTAAGCTAAATCTTCGCTAAATCATGGTTATTTCACGAAACATTCATGAAACATGTAATTCAACGAAATAACGTGTTTCGCAGTGAAAGTAGCTTGATTTCTATGAAACCTTAAATATTAAGCTAAATCTCTGCTAAATCATCGTTATTTAACGAAACATTCATGAAACGATGAAATTCAACGAAATAACCTGTTTCGCGGTGAAACTAGATTGTTATCTATGAAAACATCAAAATTAAGCTAAAATTTCTCTTAGTCATGGTTATTTCACGAAACATTCATGAAACGATGAAATTCAACTAAATAACGTATTTCGCAGTGAAAGTAGCTTGATTTCTATGAAACCTTCAATATTAAGCTAAATCTCCGCTAAATCATCGTTATTTCACGAAACATTCATGAAACGATGAAACTCGACGAAATAACGTGTTTCGCAGTGAAAGTAGCTAGTTATCCATTAAAACATCAAAATAAGCTAAATCTTCGGTAAATCATGGCTATTTCACGAAACATTCATGAAACGATGAAATTGAAATAAATAACGTGTTTCGCAGTGAAAGTAGCTTGATTTCTATGAAACCATCAATATTAAGCTAATTCTCCGCCAAATCATCGTTATTTCACGAAACATTCGTAAACGATGAAAATCCACGAAATAACGTGTTACGCGGAGAAAGTAGATTGATATCTATGAAAAGATCAAAATTAAGCTAAATCTTCGCTAAATCATCGTTATTTCACGAAACGTTCATGAAACGATGAAATTCTACGAAATAACGTGTTTCGCAGTGAAAGTAGCTTGATTTCTATGAAATCATCAATATTAAGCAAATTCTCCGCTAAATCATCGTTGTTTCACGATACATTCATGAAACGATGAAATTCAACGAAATAACGTGTTTCGCGGTGAAAGTAGATTGATATCTATGATAACAACAAAATTAAGCTAAAACTTCGCTTAGTCATGGTTATTTCACGAAACATTCACGAAACGATGAAATTCAACTAAATAACTTGTTTCGCAGTGAAAGTAGCTAGTTATCCATTAAAACATCACAATTACGCTAAATCTTCGGTAAATCATGGTTATTTCACGAAACATTTATGAAACTATGAAATTGTACGAAATAACGTGATTCGCAGTGAAAGAAGCTAGTTATCCATTAAAATATCAAAACTGAGCTAAATCTTCGCTGAATAATGGTTATTTCACGAAACATTCATGAAACGATGAAAAACATCGAAATAACGTGTTTCGCAGTGAAAGTAGCTTGATATCTACGAAAACATGAAAATTAAGCTAAATCTTCGCTAAATCATGGTTATTTCTCGAAACATTCATGAAACATGTAATTCAACGAAATAACGTGTTTCGCAGTGAAAGTAGCTTGATTTCTATGAAATCATCAATATTAAGCTAATTCTCCGCTAAATCATCGTTGTTTCACGAAACATTCATGAAACGATGGAATACAACGAAATAACGTGTTTCGCAGTGAAAGTAGCTTGATACCTACGAAAACATGAAAATTGAGCTAAATCTTCGCTAAATCATGGTTATTTCACGAAACATTCATGAATCATTGAAATTAATCGAAATAACGTGTTTCGCGTTGAAAGTAGCTTGATATCTATGAAAACATGAAAATTAAGCTAAATCTTCGCTAAATCATGGTTATTTCACGAAACATTCATGAAACATGTAATTCAACGAAATAACGTGTTTCGCAGTGAAAGCAGCTTGATTTCTATGAAACCTTAAATATTAAGCAAAATCTCTGCTAAATCATCGTTATTTAACGAAACATTCATGAAACGATGAAATTCAACGAAATAACCTGTTTCGCGGTGAAACTAGATTGATATCTATGAAAACATAAAATTAAGCTAAAATTTCTCTTAGTCATGGTTATTTCACGAAACATTCATGAAACGATGAAATTCAACTAAATAACGTATTTCGCAGTGAAAGTAGCTTGATTTCTATGAAACCTTCAATATTAAGCTAAATCTCCGCTAAATCATCGTTATTTCACGAAACATTCACGAAACGATGAAATTCAACTAAATAACGTGTTTCGCAGTGAAAGTAGCTAGTTATCCATTAAAACATCATAATTACGCTAAATCTTCGGTAAATCATGGTTATTTCACGAAACATTTATGAAACGATGAAATTCTACGAAATAACGTGTTTCGCAGTGAAAGTAGCTAGTTATTCATTAAAATATCAAAACTGAGCTAAATCTTCGCCGAATAATGGTTATTTCACGAAACATTCATGAAACGATAAAAAACATCGAAATAACGTGTTTCGCAGTGAAAGTAGCTTGATATCTACGAAAACATGAAAATTAAGCTAAATCTTCACTAAATCATCGTTATTTCACGAAACATTCATGAAACGATGAAATTCAACGAAATAACCTGTTTCGCGGTGAAACTAGACTGATATCTATGCAAACATCAAAATTAAGCAAAAACTTCGCTTAGTCATGGTTATTTCACGAAACATTCATGAAACGATGAAATTCAACTAAATAACGTGTTTCGCAGTGAAAGTAGCTTGATTTCTATGAAACCATCAATATTTAGCTAATTCTCCGCTAAATCATCGTTATTTCACAAAACATTCATTAAACGATGAAATACAACGAAATAACGTGTTTCGCAGTGAAAGTAGCTAGTTATACATTAAAATATCAAAATTAACCTAATCTTCGCTGAATAATGCTTATTTCACGAAACATTCATGAAACGATGAAATACATAGAAATAACGTGTTTCGCAGTGAAAGTAGCTTGATATCTACGAAAACATGAAAATTAAGCTAAATCATCGCTAAATCATGGTTATTTCACGAAACATTTATGAAACGATGATATTCAACGAAATAACGTGTATCGCAGTGAAAGAAGCTTGATATCTACGAAAACATGAAAATTAAGCTAAATTTTCGCTTAATCATGGTTTTTTCAAGAAACATTCATGAAACATGTAATTCAACGAAATATCGTGTTTCGCAGTGAAGGTAGCTTGATTTCTATGACACCTTCAATATTAAGCTAAATCTCCGCTAAATCATCGTTATTTCACGAAACATTCATGAAACGATGAAATTCAACGAAATAACCTGTTTCGCGGTGAAACTAGATTGATATCTATGAAAACATCAAAATTAAGCTAAAACTTCGCTTAGGCATGGCTATTTCACGAAACATTCATGAAACGATGAAATTCAAATAAATAACGTGTTTCGCAGTGAAAGTAGCTTGATTTCTATGAAACCATCAATATTAAGCTAATTCTCCGCCAAACCTTCGTTTTTTCACGAAACATTCATGAAACGATGAAATATATCGAAATAACGTGTTTCGCATTGAAAGTAGCTTGATTTCTATGAAACCTTCAATATTAAGCTAAATCTCCGCTAAATCATCGTTATTTCACGAAACATTCATGAAACGATGAAATACATCGAAATAACCTGTTTCGCGGTGAAACTAGATTGATATCTATGAAAACATCAAAATTAAGTTAAATCTTCGGTAAATCATGGCTATTTCACGAAACATTCATTAAACGATGAAATTCAAATAAATAACGTGTTTCGCAGTGAAAGTAGCTTGATTTCTATGAAACCATCAATATTAAGCTAATTCTCCGCCAAATCATCGTTATTTCACGAAACATTCATGAAACGATGAAATTCAACGATATAACCTGTTTCGCGGTGAAACTAGATTGATATCTATGAAAACATCAAAATTAAGTTAAATCTTCGCTAAACCATCGTTATTTCACGAAACATTCATGAAACGATGAAATACATCGAAATAACGTGTTTCGCAGTGAAAGTAGCTAGTTATCCATTAAAATATCAAAATTAACCTAATCTTCGCTGAAAAATGGTAATTTCACGAAATATTCATGAAACGATGAAAAACATCGAAATAACGTGTTTCGCAGTGAAAGTAGCTTGATATCTACGAAAACATGAAAATTAAGCTAAATCTCCGTTAAATCATGGTTATTTCACGAAAAGTTCATGAAACGATGAAATTCTACGAAATAACGTGTTTCGCAGTGAAAGTAGCAAGTTATCCATTAAAATATCAAAATTAACCTAATCTTCGCTGAATAATGGTCATTACAACCAACCATTCGTGAAACGATGAAATACATAGAAATAACGGGTATCACAGTGAAAGTTGCTTGATGTCTACGAAAACATGTAAATTAAGCTAAATCTTCGCTAAATCATGGTTATTTCTCGAAACATTCATGAAACATGTAATTCAACGAAATAACGTGTTTCGCAGTGAAAGTAGCTTGATTTCTATGAAATCATCAATATTAAGCAAATTCTCCGCTAAATCATCGTTGTTTCACGAAACATTCATGAAACAATGAAATTCAACGAAATAACGTGTTTCGCAGTGAAAGTGGATTGATATCTACGAAAACATGAAGATTAAGCTAAATCTTCGCTAAATCATCGTTATTTCACGAAACATTCATGAAACGATGAAATTCAACGAAATAACGTGTTTCGCAGTGAAAGTAGCTTGATTTCTATGAAACCTTCAATATTAAGCTAAATCTCCGCTAAATCATCGTTATTTCAAGAACCATTCATGAAACGATGAAATTCAACGAAATAACCTGTTTCGCGGTGAAACTAGATTGATATTTATGAAAACATCATAATTAAGCAAAAACTTCGCTTAGTCATGGTTATTTCCCGAAACATTCATGAAACGATGAAATTCATCGAAATAACGTGTTTCACAGTGAAAGTAGCTTGATTTCTATGAAACCTTCAATATTAAGCTAAATCTCCGCTAAATCATCGTTATTTCAAGAAACATTCATGAAACGATGAAATTCAACGAAATAACCTGTTTCGCAGTGAAAGTAGCTAGTTATCCATTAAAATATCAAAATTGAGCTAAATCTTCGCTGAATAATGGTTATTTCACGAAACATTCATGAAACGATGAAATACATCGAAATAACGTGTTTCGCAGTGAAAGTAGCTAGTTATCTATTAAAATATCAAAATTAAGCTAAATCTTCGGTAAATCATTTCTATTTCACGAAACATTCATGAAACTATGAAATTGAAATAAATAACGTGTTTCGCAGTGAAAGTAGCTTGATTTCTATGAAACCATCAATATTAAGCTAATTCTCCGCCAAATCATCGTTATTTCACGAAACATTCGTAAACGATGAAATTCAACGAAATGACGTGTTTCGCGGAGAAAGTTGATTGATATCTATGAAAACATCAAAATTAAGCTAAAACTTTGCTTAGTCATGGTTATTTCACGAAACATTCATGAAACGTTGAAATTCAACGAAATATCGTGTTTCGCAGTGAAAATAGCTTGATATCTATGAAAAGATCAAAATTAAGCTAAATCTTCGCTAAATCATCGTTATTTCACGAAACATTCATGAAACGATTAAATTCTAGGAAATAACGTGTTTCGCAGTGAAAGTAGCTTGTTATCCATTAAAATATAAAATTAAGCTAATTCTTCGCTGAATAATGGTTATTTCACGAAACATTGATGAAACGATGAAATACATCGAAATAACGTGTTTCGCTTTGAAAGTAGCTGATAACTACGAAAACATGAAAATTAAGCTAAATCTCCGTTAAATCATGGTTATTTCACACAACATTCATGAAACGATGAAATTCTACGATACAACGTGTTTCGCAGTGAAAGAAGCAAGTTATCCATTAAAACATGAAAATTAAGCTAAATCTTCGCTAAATAAAGGTTATTTCACGAAACATTCATGAAACGATGAAATACATCAAAATAACGTGTTTCGCAGTCAAAGTAGCTTGATATCTACGAAAACATGAAAATTAAGCTTAATCTTCGATATATCAAGGTTATTTCACGAAACATTCATGAAACGATGAAATTCATCGAAATATCGTGTTTTGCTGTGAAAGTAGATTGATATCAATGAAAACATCAAAATTAAGCTAAATCTCCGCTATTTCATCGTTATTTCACGAAACATTCATGAAACGATGAAACTCGACGAAATAACGTGTTTCGCAGTGAAAGTAGCTAGTTATCCATTAAAACATCAAAATTAAGCTAAATCTTCGGTAAATCATGGCAATTTCACGAAACTTTCATGAAACGATGAAATTGAAATAAATAACGTGTTTCGCAGTGAAAGTAGCTTGATTTCTATGAAACCATCAATATTAAGCTAATTCTCCGCCAAATCATCGTTATTTCACGAAACATTCGTAAACGATGAAATTCAACGAAATAACGTGTCACGCGGAGAAAGTAGATTGATATCTACGAAAACATGAAAATTAAGCTAAATCTTCGCTAAATCATGGTTATTTCACGAAACATTCATGAAACGATGAAATTCAACGAAATAACGTGTATCGCAGTGAAAGTAGCTTGATATCTACGAAAACATGAAAATTAAGCAAAATTTTCGCTTAATCATGGTTTTTTCAAGAAACATTCATGAAACATGTAATTCAACGAAATATCGTGTTTCGCAGTGAAGGTAGCTTGATTTCTATGACACCTTCAATATTAAGCTAAATCTCCGCTAAATCATCGTTATTTCACGAAACATTCATGAAACGATGAAATTCAACGAAATAACCTGTTTCGCGGTGAAACTAGATTGATATCTATGAAAACATCAAAATTAAGCTAAAACTTCGCTTAGGCATGGCTATTTCACGAAACATTCATGAAACGATGAAATTCAAATAAATAACGTGTTTCGCAGTGAAAGTAGCTTGATTTCTATGAAACCATCAATATTAAGCTAATTCTCCGCCAAACCTTCGTTTTTTCACGAAACATTCATGAAACGATGAAATATATCGAAACAACGTGTTTCGCATTGAAAGTAGCTTGATTTCTATGAAAAATTCAATATTAAGCTAAATCTCCGCTAAATCATCGTTATTTCACGAAACATTCATGAAACGATGAAATACATCGAAATAACCTGTTTCGCGGTGAAACCAGATTGATATCTATGAAAACATCAAAATTAAGTTAAATCTTCGGTAAATCATGGCTATTTCACGAAACATTCATTAAACGATGAAATTCAAATAAATAACGTGTTTCGCAGTGAAAGTAGCTTGATTTCTATGAAACCATCAATATTAAGCTAATTCTCCGCCAAATCATCGTTATTTCACGAAACATTCATGAAACGATGAAATTCAACGAAATAACCTGTTTCGCGGTGAAACTAGATTGATATCTATGAAAACATCAAAATTAAGTTAAATCTTCGCTAAATCATCGTTATTTCACGAAACATTCATGAAACGATGAAATACATCGAAATAACGTGTTTCGCAGTGAAAGTAGCTAGTTATCCATTAAAATATCAAAATTAACCTAATCTTCGCTGAAAAATCGTTATTTCACGAAACATTCATGAAACGATGAAATTCAACGAAATAACGTGTATCGCAGTGAAAGTAGCTTGATATTTATGAAAACATCAAAATTAAGCTAAAACTTCGCTTAGTCATGGTTATTTCACGAAACATTCACGAAACGATGACATTCAACTAAATAACGTGTTTCGCAGTGAAAGTAGCTAGTTATCCATTAAAATATCAAAATTAACCTAATCTTCGCTGAAAAATCGTTATTTCACGAAACATTCATGAAACGATGAAATTCAACGAAATAACGTGTATCGCAGTGAAAGTAGATTGATATCTATGAAAAGATCAACATTAAGCTAAATCTTCGCTAAATCATCGTTATTTCACGAAACATTCATGAAACGATGAAATTCTACGAAATAACGTGTTTCGCAGTGAAAGTAGCTAGTTATCCATTAAAATAACAACATTAAGCTAAATCTTCTCTAAATAATGGTTATTTCACGAAACATTCATGAAACGAGGAAGTACATCGAAATAACGTGTTTCGCAGTGAAAGTAGCTTGATATCTACGAAAACATGAAAATTAAGCTAGATCTTCGCTAAATCATCGTTATTTCACGAAACATTCATGAAACGATGAAATTCAACGAAATAACCTGTTTCGCGGTGAAACTAGATTGATATCTATGAAAACATCAAAATTAAGCAAAAACTTCGCTTAGTCATGGTTATTTCACGAAACATTCATGAAACGATGAATTTCAACTAAATAACGTGTTTCGCAGTGAAAGTAGCTTGATTTCTATGAAACCATCAATATTTAGCTAATTCTCCGCTAAATCATCGTTATTTCACAAAACATTCATTAAACGATGAAATTCAACGAAATAACGTGTTTCGCGGTGAAAGTAGATTGATATCTATGATAACATCAAAATTAAGCTAAAACTTCGCTTAGTCATGGTTATTTCACGAAACATTCACGAAACGATGAAATTCAACTAAATAACGTGTTTCGCAGTGAAAGTAGCTAGTTATACATTAAAATATCAAAATTAACCTAATCTTCGCTGAATAATGCTTATTTCACGAAACATTCATGAAACGAGGAAATACATCGAAATAACGTGTTTCGCAGTGAAAGTAGCTTGATATCTACGAAAACATGAAAATTAAGCTAAATCTTCGCTAAATCATGGTTATTTCACGAAACATTCATGAAACGATGAAATTCAACGAAATAACGTGTATCGCAGTGAAAGTAGCTTGATATCTAAGAAAACAAGAAAATTAAGCAAAATTTTCGCTTAATCATGGTTTTTTCAAGAAACATTCATGAAACATGTAATTCAACGAAATATCGTGTTTCGCAGTGAAATTAGCTTGATTTCTATGACTCCTTTAATTTAAGCTAAATCTCCGCTAAATCATCGTTATATCACGAAACATTCATGAAACGATTAAATTCAACGAAATAACCTGTTTCGCGGTGAAACTAGATTGATATCTATGAAAACATCAAAATTAAGCTAAAACTTCGCTTAGTCATGGCTATTTCACGAAACATTCATGAAACGATGAAATTCAAATAAATAACGTGTTTCGCAGTGAAAGTAGCTTGATTTCTATGAAACCATCAATATTAAGCTAATTCTCCGCCAAACCTTCGTTTTTTCACGAAACATTCATGAAACGATGAAATATATCGATGTAACGTGTTTCGCATTGAAAGTATCTTGATTTCTATGAAACCTTCAATATTAAGCTAAATCTCCGCTAAATCATCGTTATTTCACGAAACATTCATGAAACGATGAAATACATCGAAATAACCTGTTTCGCGGTGAAACTAGATTGATATCTATGAAAACATCAAAATTAAGTTAAATCTTCGGTAAATCGTGGCTATTTCACGAAACATTCATTAAACGATGAAATTCAAATAAATAACGTGTTTCGCAGTGAAAGTAGCTTGATTTCTACGAAACCATCAATATTAAGCTAATTCTCCGCCAAATCATCGTTATTTCACGAAAGATTCATGAAACGATGAAATTCAACGAAATAACCTGTTTCGCGGTGAAACTAGATTGATATCTATGAAAACATCAAAATTAAGCAAAAAGTTCGCTTAGTCATGGTTATTTCACGAAACATTCATGAAACGATGAAATTCAACTAAATAACGTGTTTCGCAGTGAAAGTAGCTTGATTTCTATGAAACCATCAATATTTAGCTAATTCTCCGCTAAATCATCGTTATTTCACAAAACATTCATTAAACGATGAAATTTAACGAAATAACGTGTTTCTAGGTGAAAGTAGATTGATATCTATGAAAACATCAAAATTAAGCTAAAACTTCGCTTAGTCATGGTTATTTCACGAAACATTCACGAAACGATGAAATTCAACTAAATAACGTGTTTCGCAGTGAAAGTAGGTAGTTATACATTAAAATATCAAAATTAACCTAATCTTCGCTGAATAATGCTTATTTCACGAAACATTCATGAAACGATGAATTTCAACGAAATAACGTGTATCGCAGTGAAAGTAGCTTGATATTTACGAAAACATGAAAATTAAGCTAAATTTTCGCTTAATCATGGTTTTTTGACGAAACATTCATGAAACATGTAATTCAACGAAATAACGTGTTTCGCAGTGAAAGTAGCTTGAGTTCTATGAAAACATCAAAATTAAGCAAAATCTCCGCTAAATCATCGTTATTTCACGAAACATTCATAAAACGATGAAACTCGACGAAATAACGTGTTCCGCAGTGAAAGTATCTAGTTATCCATTAAAACATCAAAATTAAGCTAAATCTTCGGGAAATCATGGCTATTTCACGAAACATTCATGAAAAGATTAAATTGAAATAAATAACGTGTTTCGCAGTGAAAGTAGCTTGATTTCTATGAAACCATCAATATTAAGCTAATTCTCCGCCAAATCATCGTTAATTCACGAAACATTCGTAAACGATGAAATTCAACGAAATAACGTGTTACGCGGAGAAAGTAGATTGATATCTATCAAAAGATCAAAAATAAGCTAAATCTTCGCTAAATCATCGTTATTTCACGAAACATTCATGAAACGATGAAATTCTACGAAATAACGTGTTTCGCAGTGAAAGTAGCTAGTTATCCAATAAAATATCAAAATTAACCTAAATCTTCTCTACATAATGGTTAATTCACGAAACATTGATGAAACGAGGAAATAAATCGAAATAACGTGTTTCGCAGTGAAAGTAGCTTGATATCTACGAAAACATGAAAATTAAGCTAAATCTTCGCTAAATCATCGTTATTTCACGTAACATTCATGAAACGATGAAATTCTAGGAAATAACGTGTTTCGCAGTGAAAATAGCTTGATATCTAAGAAAAGATCAAAATTAAGCTAAATCTTCGCTAAATCATCGTTATTTCACGTAACATTCATGATACGATGAAATTCTAGGAAATAACGTGTTTCGCAGTGAAAGTAGCTAGTTATCCATTAAAATATCAAAATTAAGCTAATTCTTCGCTGAATAATGGTTATTTCACGAAACATTCTTCAAACGATGATATTTATCGAAATAACGTGTTTCGCAGTGAAAGTAGCTTGAAATCTATGAAAACATCAAAATTAAGCTAAAACTTCGCTTAGTCATGATTATTTCACGAAACATTCATGAAACGATGAAATTCAACGAAATAACGTGTTTCGCAGTGAAAGTAACTAGTTATCCATTAAAATATCAAAATTGAGCTAAATCCACGCTGAATAATGGTTAATTCACGAAACATTCATGAAACGATGAAATACATCGAAATACCGTGTTTCGCAGTGAAAGTAGCTAGTTATCCATTAAAATATCAAAATTAATCTAATTCTTCGCTGAAAAATGGTTATTTCACGAAACATTCATGAAACATTGAAATATATCGAAATAACGTGTTTCGCAGTGAAAGTAGCTTGATAACTACGAGAATATGAAAATTAAGCTAAATCTCCGTTAAATCATGGTTATTTCACGAAACGTTCATGAAACAATGAAATTAAACGAAATAACGTGTTTCGCAGTGAAAGTAGAGTGATATCTAGGAAAACATCAAAATTAAGCTAAATCTACGCTAAATCATCGTTATTTCACAAAACATACATGAAACGTTGAAATTCTACGAAATAACGTGTATCGCAGTGAAAGTAGCTAGTTATCCATTAAAATATCAAAATTAAGCTAAATCTTCGCTAAATAATGGTTATTTCATGAAACATTCATGAAACGATGAAATACATCGAAATTACGTGTTTCGCAGTGAAAGTAGCTTGATATCTACGAAAACATGAAAATTAAGCTAAATCTCCGTTAAATCATGGTTATTTCACGAAACGTTCATGAAACAATGAAATTCAACGAAATAACGTGTTTCGCAGTGAAAGTGGATTAATATCTGCGAAAACATGAAGATTAAGCTAAATCTTCGCTAAATCAGGGTTATTTCACGAAACATTCATGAAACGATGAAATTCAACGAAATAACCTGTTTCGCGGTGAAACTAGATTGATATTTATGAAAACATCAAAATTAAGCTAAAACTTCGCTTAGTCATGGTTATTTCACGAAACATTCACGAAACGATGACATTCAACTAAATAACGTGTTTCGCAGTGAAAGTAGCTTGAGTTCTATGAAAACATCAAAATTAAGCTAAATCTCCGCTAAATCATCGTTATTTCACGGAACATTCATAAAACGATGAAACTCGACGAAATAACGTGTTTCGCAGTGAAAGTATCTAGTTATCTATTAAAACATCAAAATTAAGCTAAATCTTCGGTAAATCATGGCTATTTCACGAAACATTCATGAAACGATGAAATTGAAATAAATAACGTGTTTCGCAGTGAAAGTAGCTTGATTTCTATGAAACCATCAATATTAAGCTAATTCTCCGCCAAATCATCGTTATTTCACGAAACATTCGTAAACGATGAAATTCAACGAAATAACGTGTTACGCGGAGAAAGTAGATTGATATCTATAAAAAGATCAAAATTAAGCTAAATCTTCGCTAAATCATCGTTATTTCACGTAACATTCATGAAACGATGAAATTCTAGGAAATAACGTGTTTCGCAGTGATAGTAGCTAGTTATCCATTAAAATATCAAAATTAAGCTAATTCTTCGCTGAATAATGGTTATTTCACGAAACATTCATGAAACGATGAAATTCAACGAAATAACGTGTATCGCAGTGAAAGTAGCTTGATATTTACGAAAACATGAAAATTAAGCTAAATTTTCGCTTAATCATGGTTTTTTCACGAAACATTCATGAAACATGTAATTCAACGAAATAACGTGTTTCGCAGTGAAAATAGCTTGATATCTATGAAAAGATCAAAACTAAGCTAAATGTTCGCTAAATCATCGTTATTTCACGTAACATTCATGAAACGATGAAATTCTAGGAAATAACGTGTTTCGCAGTGAAAGTAGCTTGTTATCCATTAAAATATCAAAATTAATCTAATTCTTCGCTGAAAAATGGTTATTTCACGAAACATTCATGAAACATTGAAATATATCGAAATAACGTGTTTCGCAGTGAAAGTAGCTTGATAACTACGAGAACATGAGAATTAAGCTAAATCTCCGTTAAATCATGGTTATTTCACGAAACGTTCATGAATCAATGAAATTAAATGAAATAACGTGTTTCGCAGTGAAAGTAGAGTGATATCTAAGAAAAGATCAAAATTAAGCTAAATTTTCGCTTAATCATGTTTTTTTCACGAAACATTCATGAAATATGTAATTCAACGAAATAACGTGTTTCGCAGTGAAAGTAGCTTGATTTCTATGAAAACATCAAAATTAAGCTAAATCTCCGCTAAATCATCGTTATTTCACGAAACATTCATGAAACGATGAAATTCTACGAAACAACGTGTTTCGCAGTGAAAGAAGCAAGTTATCCATTAAAACATGAAAATTAAGCTAAATCTTCGCTAAATAAAGGTTATTTCACGAAACATTCATGAAACGATGAAATACATCAAAATAACGTGTTTCGCAGTCAAAGTAGCTTGATATCTACGAAAACATGAAAATTAAGCTTAATCTTCGATATATCAAGGTTATTTCACGAAACATTCATGAAACGATGAAATTCATCGAAATATCGTGTTTTGCTGTGAAAGTAGATTGATATCAATGAAAACATCAAAATTAAGCTAAATCTCCGCTAAATCATCGTTATTTCACGAAACATTCATGAAACGATGAAACTCGACAAAATAACGTGTTTCGCAGTGAAAGTAGCTAGCTAACCATTAAAACATCAAAATTAAGCTAAATCTTCGGTAAATCATGGCAATTTCACGAAACTTTCATGAAACGATGAAATTGAAATAAATAACGTGTTTCGCAGTGAAAGTAGTTTGATTTCTATGAAACCATCAATATTAAGCTAATTCTCCGCCAAATCATCGTTATTTCACGAAACATTCGTAAACGATGAAATTCAACGAAATAACGTGTTACGCGGAGAAAGTAGATTGATATCTATGAAAATATCAAAATTAAGCTAAATCTTCGCTAAATCATCGTTATTTCACGAAACATTCATGAAACGAAGAAATTCTACGAAATAACGTGTTTCGCAGTGAACGTAGCTAGTTATCCATTAAAATATCAAAATTAAGCTAAATCTTCTCTAAATAATGGTTATTTCACGAAACATTCATGAAACGAGGAAATAAATCGAAACAACGAGTTTCGCAGTGAAAGTAGCTTGATATCTACGAAAACATGAAAATTAAGCTAAATCTTCGCTAAATCATCGTTGTTTCACGAAACATTCATGAAACGATGTAATTCAACGAAATAACCTGTTTCGCGGTGAAACTAGATTGATATCTATGAAAACATCAAAATTAAGCTAAAATTTCTCTTAGTCATGGTTATTTAACGAAACATTCATGAAACGATGAAATTCAACTAAATAACGTGTTTCGCAGTGAAAGTAGCTTGATTTCTATGAAACCTTCAATATTAAGCTAAATCTCCGCTAAATCATCGTTATTTCACGAAACATTAATGAAACGATGAAATTCAACGAAATAACCTGTTTCGCGGTGAAGCTAGATTGATATCTATGAAAACATCAAAATTAAGCAAAAACTTCGCTTAGTCATGGTTATTTCACGAAACATTCATGAAACGATGAAATTCAACTAAATAACGTGTTTCGCAGTGAAAGTAGCTTGATTTCTATGAAACCATCAATATTTAGCTAATTCTCCGCTAAATCATCGTTACTTCACAAAACATTCATTAAACGATGATATTCAACGAAATAACGTTTTTCGCGGTGAAAGTAGATTGATATCTATGAAAACATCAAAATTAATCTAAAACTTCGCTTAGTCATGGTTACTTCACGAAACATTCACGAAACGATGAAATTCAACTAAATAACGTGTTTCGCAGTGAAAGTAGCTAGTTATCCATTAAAATATCAAAATTAACCTAAACTTCGCTGAATAATGGTTATTTCACGAAACATTCATAAAACGATGAAATACATAGAAATAACGTGTTTCGCAGTGAAAGTAGCTTGATATCTACGAAAACATGAAAATTAAGCTAAATCTTCGCTAAATCATGGTTATTTCACGAAACATTCATGAAACGATGAAATACATCGAAATAACGTGTTTCGCATTGAAAGTAGCTTGATATCTACGAAAACATGAAAATTAAGCTAAATCTCCGTTAAATCATGGTCATTTCACGAAACGTTCATGAAACGATGAAATTCATCGAAATAACGTGTTTCGCAGTGAAAGTAGCTTGATTTCTACGAAACCTTAAATATTAAGCTAAATCTCCGCTAAATCATCGTTATTTCACGAAACATTCATGAAACGATGAAATTCGACGAAATAACGTGATTCGCAGTGAATGTAGCTTGATATCTAGGAAAAGATCAAAATTAAGCTAAATCTACGCTAAATCATCGTTATTTCACGAAACATTCATGAAACGATGAAACTCGACGAAATAACGTGTTTCGCAGTGAAAGTAGCTAGTTATCCATTAAAACATCAAAATTAAGCTAAATCTTCGGTAAATCATGGCTATTTCACGAAACATTCATTAAACGATGAAATTCAAATAAATAACGTGTTTCGCAGTGAAAGTAGCTTGATTTCTATGAAACCATCAATATTAAGCTAATTCTCCGCCAAATCATCGTTATTTCAAGAAACATTCATGAAACGATGAAATTCAACGAAATGACCTGTTTCGCGGTGAAACTAGATTGATATCTATGAAAACATCAAAATTAAGTTAAATCTTCGCTAAATCATCGTTATTTCACGAAACATTCATGAAACGATGAAATACATCGAAATAACGTGTTTCGCAGTGAAAGTAGCTAGTTATCCATTAAAATATCAAAATTAACCGAATCTTCGCTGAATAATGGTTATTTCACGAAACATTCATGAAACGATGAAATTCAACGAAATAACGTGTATCGCAGTGAAAGTAGCTTGATATTTAGGAAAACATGAAAATTAAGCTAAATTTTCGCTAAATCATGGTTTTTTGACGAAACATTCATGAAACATGTAATTCAACGAAATGACCTGTTTCGCGGTGAAACTAGATTGATATCTATGAAAACATCAAAATTAAGTTAAATCTTCGCTAAATCATCGTTATTTCACGAAACATTCATGAAACGATGAAATACATCGAAATAACGTGTTTCGCAGTGAAAGTAGCTAGTTATCCATTAAAATATCAAAATTAACCTAATCTTCGCTGAATAATGGTTATTTCACGAAACATTCATGAAACGATGAAATTCAACGAAATAACGTGTATCGCAGTGAAAGTAGCTTGATATTTAGGAAAACATGAAAATTAAGCTAAATTTTCGCTAAATCATGGTTTTTTGACGAAACATTCATGAAACATGTAATTCAACGAAATAACGTGTTTCGCAGTGAAAGTAGCTTGAGTTCTATGAAAACATCAAAATTAAGCTAAATCTCCGCTAAATCATCGTTATTTCACGAAAAATTCATGAAACGATGAAACTCGACGAAATAACGTGTTTCGCAGTGAAAGTAGCTAGTTATCCATTAAAACATCAAAATTAAGCTAAATCTTCGGTAAATCATGGCAATTTCACGAAACTATCATGAAACGATGAAATTGAAATAAATAACGTGTTTCGCATGAAAGTAGCTTGATTTCTATGAAACCATCAATATTAAGCTAATTCTCCGCCAAATCATCGTTATTTCACGAGACATTCGTAAACGATGAAATCCAACGAAATAACCTGTTTCGCGGAGAAAGTACATTGATATCTATGAGAACATCAAAATTAAGCTAAAACTTCGCTTAGTCATGGTTATTTCACGAAACATTCATGAAACGATGAAATTCACCGAAATAACGTGTTTCGCAGTGAAAATAGCTTGATATCTATGAAAAGATCAAAATTAAGCTAAATCTTCGCTAAATCATCGTTATTTCACGAAACATTCATGAAACGATGAAATTCTACGAAATAACGTGTTTCGCAGTGAAAGTAGCTAGTTATCCATTAAAATATCAAAATTAAGCAAAATCTTCTCTAAATAATGGTTATTTCACGAAACATTCATGAAACGATGAAATTCCAGGAAATAACGTGTTTCGCAGTGAAAGTAGCTAGTTATCCATTAAAATATCAAAATTAAGCTAATTCTTCGCTGAATAATGGTTATTTCACGAAACATTCATGAAACGATGAAATACATCGAAATAACGTGTTTCGCAGTGAAAGTAGCTGAAAACTACGAAAACATGAAAATTAAGCTAAATCTCCGCTAAATCATCGTTATTTCACGAAACATTCATGAAACGATGAAACTCGACGAAATAACGTGTTTCGCAGTGAAAGTAGCTAGTTATCCATTAAAACATCAAAATTAAGCTAAATCTTCGGTAAATCATGGCAATTTCACGAAACTTTCATGAAACGATGAAATTGAAGTAAATAACGTGTTTCGCAGTGAAAGTAGCTTGATTTCTATGAAACCATCAATATTAAGCTAATTCTCCGCCAAATCATCTTTATTTCACGAAACATTCATGAAACGATGAAATTCAACGAAATAACCTGTTTCGCGGTGAAACTAGATTGATATCTATGAAAACATCAAAATTAAGTTAAATCTTCGCTAAATCATCGTTATTTCACGAAACATTCATGAAACGATGAAATACATCGAAATAACGTGTTTCGCAGTGAAAGTAGCTAGTTATCCATTAAAATATCAAAATTAACCTAATCTTCGCTGAATAATGGTTATTTCACGAAACATTCATGAAACGATGAAATTCAACGAAATAACGTGTTTCGCAGTGGAGGTAGCTTGATATCTATGAAAAGATCAAAATTAAGCTAAATCTCCGCTAAATCATCGTTATTTCACGTAACATTCATGAAACGATGAAATTCTAGGAAATAACGTGTTTCGCAGTGAAAGTAGCTAGTTATCCATTAAAATATCAAAATTAAGCTAATTCTTCGCTGAATAATGGTTATTTCACGAAACATTCATGAAACGATGAAATATATCGAAATAACATGTTTCGCAGTGAAAGTAGCTAGTTATCCATTAAAATATCATAATTAAGCTAAATCTTCGCTAAATAATGGTGATTTCACGATACATTCATGAAACGATGAAATAGATCAAAATAACGTGTTTCGCAGTCAAAGTAGCTTGATATCTACGAAAACATGAAAATTAAGCTAAATCTTCGATATATCAAGGTTATTTCACGAAACATTCATGAAACGATGAAATTCAACGAAATATCGTGTTTTGCTGTGAAAGTAGATTGATATCAATGAAAACATCAAAATTAAGCTAAATCTCCGCCAAATCATCGTTATTTCACGAAACATTCATGAAACGATGAAACTCGACGAAATAACGTGTTTCGCAGTGAAAGTAGCTAGTTATCCATTAAAACATCAAAATTAAGCTAAATCTTCGGTAAATCATGGCAATTTCACGAAACTATCATGAAACGATGAAATTGAAATAAATAACGTGTTTCGCAGTGAAAGTAGCTTGATTTCTATGAAATCATCAATATTAAGCTAATTCTCCGCTAAATCATCATTATTTCACGAAACATTCGTAAACGATGAAATTCAACGAAATAACGTGTTTCGCGGAGAAAGTAGATTGATATCTATGAAAACATCAAAATTAAGCTAAAACTTCGCTTAGTCATGATTATTTCACGAAACATTCATGAAACGATGAAATTCAACGAAATAACCTGTTTCGCAGTGAAAATAGCTTGATATCTATGAAAAGATCAAAATTAAGCTAAATCTTCGCTAAATCATCGTTATTTCACGTAACATTCATGAAACGATGAAATTCTAGGAAATAACGTGTTACGCAGTGAAAGTAGCTAGTTATCCATTAAAATATCAAAATTAAGCTAATTCTTCGCTGAATAATGGTTATTTCACGAAACATTCATGAAACGATGAAATATATCGAAATAACATGTTTCGCAGTGAAAGTAGCTAGTTATCCATTAAAATATCAAAATTAAGCTAAATCTTCGCTAAATAATGGTGATTTCACGATACATTCATGAAACGATGAAATACATCAAAATAACGTGTTTCGCAGTCAAAGTAGCTTGATATCTACGAAAACATGAAAATTAAGCTAAATCTTCGATATATCAAGGTTATTTCACGAAACATTCATGAAACGATGAAACTCAACGAAATATCGTGTTTTGCTGTGAAAGTAGATTGATATCAATGAAAACATCAAAATTAAGCTAAATCTCCGCCAAATCATCGTTATTTCACGAAACATTCATGAAACGATGAAACTCGACGAAATAACGTGTTTCGCAGTGAAAGCAGCTAGTTATCCATTAAAACATCAAAATTAAGCTAAATCTTCGGTAAATCATGGCAATTTCACGAAACTATCATGAAACGATGAAATTGAAATAAATAACGTGTTTCGCAGTGAAAGTAGCTTGATTTCTATGAAACCATCAATATTAATCTAATTCTCCGCCAAATCATCGTTATTTCACGAAACATTAGTAAACGATGAAATTCAACGAAATAACGTGTCACGCGGAGAAAGTAGATTGATATCTACGAAAACATGAAAATTAAGCTAAATCTTCGCTAAATCATGGTTATTTCACGAAACATTCATGAAACGATGAAATTCAACGAAATAACGTGTATCGCAGTGAAAGTAGGTTGATATCTACGAAAACATGAAAATTAAGCAAAATTTTCGCTTAATCATTGTTTTTTCAAGAAACATTCATGAAACATGTAATTCAACGAAATATCGTGTTTCGCAGTGAAATTAGCTTGATTTCTATGACTACTTCAATATTAAGCTAAATCTCCGCTAAATCATCGTTATATCACGAAACATTCATGAAACGATTAAATTCAACGAAATAACCTGTTTCGCGGTGAAACTAGATTGATATCTATGAAAACATCAAAATTAAGCTAAAACTTCGCTTAGTCATGGCTATTTCACAAAACATTCATGAAACGATGAAATTCAAATAAATAACGTGTTTCGCAGTGAAAGTAGCTTGATTTCTATGAAACCATCAAAATTAAGCTAATTCTCCGCCAAATCATCGTTATTTCACGAAACATTCGTAAACGATGAAATTCGACGAAATAACGTGTTTCGCAGTGAAAGTAGCTTGATATCTGCGAAAACATGAAAATTAAGCTTAATCTTCGCTAAATCATCGTTATTTCACGAAACATTCATGAAACGATGAAATTCTACGAAATAACGTGTTTCGCAGTGAAAGTAGCTAGTTATCCATTAAAATATCAAAATTAAGCTAATTCTTCGCTGAATAATGGTTATTTCACGAAATATTCTTGAAACGATGATATTTATCGAAATAACGTGTTTCGCAGTGAAAGTAGCTTGAAATCTATGAAAACATCAAAATTAAGCTAAAACTTCGCTTAGTCATGATTATTTCACGAAACATTCATGAAACGATGAAATTCAACGAAATAACGTGTTTCGCAGTGAAAGTAACTAGTTATCCATTAAAATATCAAAATTGAGCTAAATCTTCGCTGAATAATGGTTATTTCACGAAACATTCATGAAACGATGAAATTCATCGAAATAACGTGTTTCGCAGTGAAAGTAGCTAGTTATCCATTAAAATATCAAAATTAACCTAATCTTCGCTGAATAATGGTTATTTCACGAAACATTCATGAAACGATGAAATTCAACGAAATAACGTGTATCGCAGTGAAAGTAGCTTGATATTTACGAAAACATGAAAATTAAGCTAAATTATCGCTTAATCATGGTTTTTTCACGAAAAATTCATGAAACATGTAATTCAACGATATAACGTGTTTCGCAGTGAAAGTAGCTTGATTTCTATGAAAACATCAAAATTAAGCTAAATCTCCGCTAAATCATCGTTATTTCACGAAACATTCATGAAACGATGAAACTCGACGAAATAACGTGTTTCGCAGTGAAAGTAGCTAGTTATCCATTAAAACATCAAAATTAAGCTAAAACTTCGCTTAGTCATGATTATTTCACGAAACATTCGTGAAACGATGAAATTCAACGAAATAACGTGTTTCGCAGTGAAAATAGCTTGATATCTATGAAAAGATCAAAATTAAGCTAAATGTTCGCTAAATCATCGATATTTCACTTAACATTCATGAAACGATGAAATTCTAGGAAATAACGTGTTTCGCAGTGAAAGTAGCTAGTTATCCATTAAAATATCATAATTAAGCTAAATCTTCGCTAAATAATGGTTATTTCATGAAACATTCATGAAACGATGAAATACATCGAAATTACGTGTTTCGCAGTGAAAGTAGCTTGTTATCTACGAAAACATGAAAATTAAGCTAAATCTCCGTTAAATCATGGTTATTTCACGAAACGTTCATGAAACAATGAAATTCAACGAAATAACGTGTTTCGCAGTGAAAGTGGATTAATATCTGCGAAAACATGAAGATTAAGCTAAATCTTCGCTAAATCAGGGTTATTTCACGAAACATTCATGAAACGATGAAATTCAACGAAATAACCTGTTTCGCGGTGAAACTAGATTGATATCTATGAAAACATCAAAATTAAGTTAAATCTTCGCTAAATCATCGTTATTTCACGAAACATTCATGAAACGATGAAATACATCGAAATAACGTGTTTCGCAGTGAAAGTAGCTAGTTATCCATTAAAATATCAAAATTAACCTAATCTTCGCTGAATAATGGTTATTTCACGAAACATTCATGAAACGATGAAATTCAACGAAATAACGTGTATCGCAGTGAAAGTAGCTTGATATTTACGAAAACATGAAAATTAAGCTAAATTTTCGCTAAATCATGGTTTTTTGACGAAACATTCATGAAACATGTAATTCAACGAAATAACGTGTTTCGCAGTGAAAGTAGCTTGAGTTCTATGAAAACATCAAAATTAAGCTAAATCTCCGCTAAATCATCGTTATTTCACGAAAAATTCATGAAACGATGAAACTCGACGAAATAACGTGTTTCGCAGTGAAAGTAGCTAGTTATCCATTAAAACATCAAAATTAAGCTAAATCTTCGGTAAATCATGGCAATTTCACGAAACTATCATGAAACGATGAAATTGAAATAAATAACGTGTTTCGCATGAAAGTAGCTTGATTTCTATGAAACCATTAATATTAAGCTAATTCTCCGCCAAATCATCGTTATTTCACGAAACATTCGTAAACGATGAAATCCAACGAAATAACCTGTTTCGCGGAGAAAGTACATTGATATCTATGAAAACATCAAAATTAAGCTAAAACTTCGCTTAGTCATGGTTATTTCACGAAACATTCATGAAACGATGAAATTCACCGAAATAACGTGTTTCGCAGTGAAAATAGCTTGATATCTATGAAAAGATCAAAATTAAGCTAAATCTTCGCTAAATCATCGTTATTTCACGAAACATTCATGAAACGATGAAATTCTACGAAATAACGTGTTTCGCAGTGAAAGTAGCTAGTTATACATTAAAATATCAAAATTAAGCAAAATCTTCTCTAAATAATGGTTATTTCACGAAACATTGATGAAACGAGGAAATACATCGAAATAACGTGTTTCGCAGTGAAAGTAGCTTGATATCTACAAAAACATGAAAATTATGCTAAATCTTCGCTGAATCATGGTTATTTCACGAAACGTTCATGAAACAATGAAATTCAAATAAATAACGTATTTCGCAGTGAAGGTAGCTTGATTTCTATGAAACCATCAATATTAAGCTAATTCTCCGCCAAATCATCGTTATTTCACGAAACATTCGTAAACGATGAAATTCAACGAAATAACGTGATTCGCGGAGAAAGTAGATTGATATCTATGAAAACATCAAAATTAAGCTAAAAGTTCGCTTAGTCATGGTTATTTCACGAAACATTAATGAAACGTTGAAATTCAACGAAATAACGTGTTTCGCAGTGAAAATAGCTTGATATCTATGAAAAGATCAAAATTAAGCTAAATCTTCGCTAAATCATCGTTATTTCACGAAACATTCATGAAACGATGAAATTCCAGGAAATAACGTGTTTCGCAGTGAAAGTAGCTAGTTATCCATTAAAATATCAAAATTAAGCTAATTCTTCGCTGAATAATGGTTAAACATTCATGAAACGATGAAATTCAACGAAATAACCTGTTTCGCGGTGAAACTAGATTGATATCTATGAAAACATCAAAATTAAGTTAAATCTTCGCTAAATCATCGTTATTTCACGAAACATTCATGAAACGATGAAATACATCGAAATAACGTGTTTCGCAGTGAAAGTAGCTAGTTATCCATTAAAATATCAAAATTAACCTAATCTTCGCTGAATAATGGTTATTTCACGAAACATTCATGAAACGATGAAATTCAACGAAATAACGTGTTTCGCAGTGAAGGTAGCTTGATATCTATGAAAAGATCAAAATTAAGCTAAATCTTCGCTAAATCATCGTTATTTCACGTAACATTCATGAAACGATGAAATTCTAGGAAATAACGTGTTTCGCAGTGAAAGTAGCTAGTTATCCATTAAAATATCAAAATTAAGCTAATTCTTCGCTGAATAATGGTTATTTCACGAAACATTCATGAAACGATGAAATATATCGAAATAGCATGTTTCGCAGTGAAAGTAGCTAGTTATCCATTAAAATATCAAAATTAAGCTAAATCTTCGCTAAATAATGGTGACTTCACGATACATTCATGAAACGATGAAATACATCAAAATAACGTGTTTCGCAGTCAAAGTAGCTTGATATCTACGAAAACATGAAAATTAAGCTAAATCTTCGATATATCAAGGTTATTTCACGAAACATTCATGAAACGATGAAATTCTAGGAAATAACGTGTTACGCAGTGAAAGTAGCTAGTTATCCATTAAAATATCAAAATTAAGCTAATTCTTCGCTGAATAATGGTTATTTCACGAAACATTCATGAAACGATGAAATATATCGAAATAGCATGTTTCGCAGTGAAAGTAGCTAGTTATCCATTAAAATATCAAAATTAAGCTAAATCTTAGCTAAATAATGGTGATTTCACGATACATTCATGAAACGATGAAATACATCAAAATAACGTGTTTCGCAGTCAAAGTAGCTTGATATCTACGAAAACATGAAAATTAATCTAAATCTTCGATATATCAAGGTTATTTCACGAAACATTCATGAAACGATGAAATTCAACGAAATATCGTGTTTTGCTGTGAAAGTAGATTGATATCAATGAAAACATCAAAATTAAGCTAAATCTCCGCCAAATCATCGTTATTTCACGAAACATTCATGAAACGATGAAACTCGACGAAATAACGTGTTTCGCAGTGAAAGCAGCTAGTTATCCATTAAAACATCAAAATTAAGCTAAATCTTCGGTAAATCATGGCAATTTCACGAAACTATCATGAAACGATGAAATTGAAATAAATAACGTGTTTCGCAGTGAAAGTAGCTTGATTTCTATGAAACCATCAATATTAAGCTAATTCTCCGCCAAATCATCGTTATTTCACGAAACATTCGTAAACGATGAAATTCAACGAAATAACGTGTCAGGCGGAGAAAGTAGATTGATATCTACGAAAACATGAAAATTAAGCTAAATCTTCGCTAAATCATGGTTATTTCACGAAACAATCATGAAACGATGAAATTCAACGAAATAACGTGTATCGCAGTGAAAGTAGCTTGATATCTACGAAAACATGAAAATTAAGCAAAATTTTCGCTTAATCATGGTTTTTTCAAGAAACATTCATGAAACATGTAATTCAACGAAATATCGTGTTTCGCAGTGAAATTAGCTTGATTTCTATTGCTCCTTCAATATTAAGCTAAATCTCCGCTAAATCATCGTTATATCACGAAACATTCATGAAACGATTAAATTCAACGAAATAACCTGTTTCGCGGTGAAACTAGATTGATATCTATGAAAACATCAAAATTAAGCTAAAACTTCACTTAGTCATGGCTATTTCACGAAACATTCATGAAACAATGAAATTCAACGAAATAACGTGTTTCGCAGTGAAAATAGCTTGATATCTATGAAAAGATCAAAATTAAGCTAAATCTTCGCTAAATCATCGTTATTTCACGAAACATTCATGAAACGATAAATTCTACGAAATAACGTGTTACGCAGTGAAAGTAGCTAGTTATCCATTAAAATATCAAAATTAAGCTAATTCTTCGCTGAATAATGGTTATTTCACGAAATATTCTTGAAACGATGGTATTTATCGAAATAGCGTGTTTCGCAGTGAAAGTAGCTTGAAATCTATGAAAACATCAAAATTAAGCTAAAACTTCGCTTAGTCATGATTTATTCACGAAACATTCATGAAACGATGAAATTCAACGAAATAACGTGTTTCGCAGTGAAAGTAACTAGTTATCCATTAAAATATCAAAATTGAGCTAAATCTTCGCTGAATAATGGTTATTTCACGAAACATTCATGAAACGATGAAATACATCGAAATAACGTGTTTCGCAGTGAAAGTAGCTAGTTATCCATTAAAATATCAAAATTAACCTAATCTTCGCTGAATAATGGTTATTTCACGAAACATTCATGAAACGATGAAATTCAACGAAATAACGTGTATCGCAGTGAAAGTATCTTGATATTTACGAAAACATGAAAATTAAGCTAAATTTTCGCTTAATCATGGTTTTTTCACGAAAAATTCATGAAACATGTAATTCAACGATATAACGTGTTTCGCAGTGAAAGTAGCTTGATTTCTATGAAAACATCAAAATTAAGCTAAATCTCCGCTAAATCATCGTTATTTCACGAAACATTCATGAAACGATGAAACTCGACGAAATAACGTGTTTCGCAGTGTAAGTAGCTAGTTATCCATTAAAACATCAAAATTAAGCTAAAACTTCGCTTAGTCATGATTATTACACGAAACATTCATGAAACGATGAAATTCAACGAAATAACGTGTTTCGCAGTGAAAATAGCTTGATATCTATGAAAAGATCAAAATTAAGCTAAATGTTCGCTAAATCATCGTTATTTTACTTAACATTCATGAAACGATGAAATTCTAGGAAATAACGTGTTTCGCAGTGAAAGTAGCTAGTTATCCATTAAAATATCAAAATTAAGCTAAATCTTCGCTAAATAATGGTTATTTCATGAAACATTCATGAAACGATGAAATACATCGAAATTACGTGTTTCGCAGTGAAAGTAGCTTGTTATCTACGAAAACATGAAAATTAAGCTAAATCTCCGTTAAATCATGGTTATTTCACGAAACGTTCATGAAACAATGAAATTCAACGAAATAACGTGTTTCGCAGTGAAAGTCGATTAATATCTGCGAAAACATGAAGATTAAGCTAAATCTTCGCTAAATCAGGGTTATTTCACGAAACATTCATGAAACGATGAAATTCAACGAAATAACCTGTTTCGCGGTGAAACTAGATTGATATTTGTGAAAACATCAAAATTAAGCTAAAACTTCGCTTAGTCATGGTTATTTCACGAAACATTCACGAAACGATGACATTCAACTAAATAACGTGTTTCGCAGTGAAAGTAGCTAGTTATCCATTAAAACATCAAAATTACGCTAAATCTTCGGTAAATCATGGTTATTTCACGAAACATTCATGAAAAGATGAAATTACACGAAATAACGTGTTTCGCAGTGAAAGTAGCTAGTTATCCATTAAAACATGAAAATTAAGCTAAATCTTCGCTAAATAAAGGTTATTTCACGAAACATTCATGAAACGATGAAATACATCAAAATAACGTGTTTCGCAGTCAAAGTAGCTTGATATCTACGAAAACATGAAAATTAAGCTAAATCTTCGATATATCAAGGTTATTTCACGAAACATTCATGAAACGATGAAATTCATCGAAATATCGTGTTTTGCTGTGAAAGTAGATTGATATCAATGAAAACATCAAAATTAAGCTAAATCTCCGCTAAATCATCGTTATTTCACGAAACATTCATGAAACGATGAAACTCGACGAAATAACGTGTTTCGCAGTGAAAGTAGCTAGTTAACCATTAAAACATCAAAATTAAGCTAAATCTTCGGTAAATCATGGCAATTTCACGAAACTTTCATGAAACGATGAAATTGAAATAAATAACGTGTTTCGCAGTGAAAGTAGCTTGATATCTACAAAAACATGAAAATTATGCTAAATCTTCGCTGAATCATGGTTATTTCACGAAACGTTCATGAAACAATGAAATTCAAATAAATAACGAATTTCGCAGTGAAGGTAGCTTTATTTCTATGAAACCATCAATATTAAGCTAATTCTCCGCCAAATCATCGTTATTTCACGAAACATTCGTAAACGATGAAATTCAACGAAATAACGTGATTCGCGGAGAAAGTAGATTGATATCTATGAAAACATCAAAATTAAGCTAAAGCTTCGCTTAGTCATGGTTATTTCACCAAACATTAATGAAACGTTGAAATTCAACGAAATAACGTGTTTCGCAGTGAAAATAGCTTGATATCTATGAAAAGATCAAAATTAAGCTAAATCTTCGCCAAAACATCGTTATTTCACGAAACATTCATGAAACGATTAAATTCAACGAAATAACCTGTTTCGCGGTGAAACTAGATTGATATCTATGAAAACATCAAAATGAAGCTAAAACTTCGCTTAGTCATGGCTATTTCACGAAACATTCATGAAACGATGAAATTCAAATAAATAACGTGTTTCGCAGTGAAAGTAGCTTGATTTCTATGAAACCATCAAAATTAAGCTAATTCTCCGCCAAATCATCGTTATTTCACGAAACATTAGTAAACGATGAAATTCAACGAAATAACGTGTTTCGCGGAGAAAGTAGATTGATATCTATGAAAACATCAAAATTAAGCTAAAACTTCGCTTAGTCATGGTTATTTCACGAAACATTCATGAAACGATGAAATTCAACGAAATAACGTGTTTCGCAGTGAAAATAGCTTGATATCTATGAAAAGATCAAAATTAAGCTAAATCTTCGCTGAATAATGGTTATTTGACGAAACATTCATGAAACGATGAAATACATCGAAATAACGTGTTTCGCAGTGAAAGTAGCTTGATATCTGCGAAAACATGAAAATTAAGCTTAATCTTCGCTAAATCATCGTTATTTCACGAAACATTCATGAAACGATGAAATTCTACGAAATAACGTGTCTCGCAGTGAAAATAGCTAGTTATCCATTAAAATATCAAAATTAAGCTAATTCATCGCTGAATAATGGTTATTTCACGAAACATTCATGAAACGATGAAATTCGACGAATTAACGTGTATCGCAGTGAAAGCAGCTAGTTAACCATTAAAACATCAAAATTAAGCTAAATCTTCGGTAAATCATGGCTATTTCACGAAACATTCATTAAACGATGAAATTCAAATAAATAACGTGTGTCGCAGTGAAAGTAGCTTGATTTCTATGAAACCATCAATATTAAGCTAATTCTCCGCCAAATCATCGTTATTTCACGAAACATTCGTAAACGATGAAATTCAACGAAATAACGTGTTTCGCGGAGAAAGTAGATTGATATCTATGAAAACATCAAAATTAAGCTAAAACTTCGCTTAGTCATGGTTATTTCACGAAACATTCATGAAACGATGAAATTCAACGAAATAACGTGTTTCGCAGTGAAAATAGTTTGATATCTATGAAAAGATCAAAATTAAGCTAAATCTTCGCTAAATCTACGTTATTTCACGAAACATTCATGAAACGATGAAATTCTAGGGAATAACGTGTTTCGCAGTGAAAGTAGCTAGTTATCCATTAAAATATCAAAAATAAGCTAATTCTTCGCTGAATAATGGTTATTTCACGAAACATTCATGAAACGATGAAATACATCGAAATAACGTGTTTCGCAGTGAAAGTAGCTTGATAACTTCGAAAACATGAAAATTAAGATAAATCTCCGTTAAATCATGGTTATTTCACGAAACGTTCATGAAACAATGAAATTAAACGAAATAACCTGTTTCGCGGTGAAACTAGATTGATATCTATGAAAACATCAAAATTAAGTTAAATCTTCGCTACATCATCGTTATTTCACGAAACATTCATGAAACGATGAAATACATCGAAATAACGTGTCTCGCAGTGAAAGTAGCTAGTTATCCATTAAAATATCAAAAATAAGCTAATTCTTCGCTGAATAATGGTTATTTCACGAAACAATCATGAAACGATGAAATACTTCGAAATAACGTGTTTCGCAGTGAAAGTAGCTTGATAACTACGAAAACATGAAAAGTAAGCTAAATCTCCGTTAAATAATGGTTATTTCACGAAACGTTCATGAAACAATGAAATTAAACGAAATAACGTTTTTCGCAGTGAAAGTAGCTTGATATCTAGGAAAACATCAAAATTAAGCTAAATCTACGCTAAATCATCGTTATTTCACAAAACATACATGAAACGTTGAAATTCTACGAAATAACGCGTTTCGCAGTGAAAGTAGCTAGTTATCCATTAAAATATCAAAATTAAGCTAAATCTTCGCTAAATAATGGTTATTTCACGAAACATTAATGAAACGATGAAATACATCGAAATAACTTGTTTCGCATTGAAAGTAGCTTGATATTTACGAAAACATGAAAATTATCTAAATCTCCGTTAAATCATGGTTATTTCACGAAACGTTCATGTAACAATGAAATTCAACGAAATAACGTGTTTCGCAGTGAAAGTGGATTGATATCTACGAAAACATGAAGATTAAGCTAAATCTTCGCAAAATCAGGGTTATTTAACGAAACATTCATGAAACGATGAAATTCAAATAAATAACGTGTTTCGCAGTGAAAGTAGCTTGATTTCTATGAAACCATCAATATTAAGCTAATTCTCCGCCAAATCATCGTTATTTCACGACACATTCGTAAACGATGAAATTCAACGAAATACGTGTTTCGCGGAGAAAGTAGATTGATATCTATGAAAACATCAAAATTAAGCTAAAACTTCGCTTAGTCATGGTTATTTCACGAAACATTCATGAAACGATGAAATTCACCGAAATAACGTGTTTCGCAGTGAAAATAGCTTGTTATCTATGAAAAGATCAAAATTAAGCTAAATCTTCGCTAAATCATCGTTATTTCACGAAACATTCATGAAACGATGAAATCCTACGAAATAACGTGTTTCGCAGTGAAAGTAGCTAGTTATCCATTAAAATATCAAAATTAAGCTAAATCTTCTCTAAATAATGGTTATTTCACGAAACATTGATGAAACGAGGAAATACATCGGAATAACGTGTTTCGCAGTGAAAGTAGCTTGATATGTACAAAAACATGAAAATTATGCTAAATCTTCGCTGAATCATGGTTATTTCACGAAACGTTCATGAAAGAATGAAATTCAAATAAATAACGTATTTCGCAGTGAAGGTAGCTTGATTTCTATGAAACCATCAATATTAAGCTAATTCTCCGCCAAATCATCGTTATTTCACGAAACATTCGTAAACGATGAAATTCAACGAAATAACGTGATTCGCGGAGAAAGTAGATTGATATCTATGAAAACATCAAAATTAAGCTAAAACTTCGCTTAGTCATGGTTATTTCACGAAACATTAATGAAACGTTGAAATTCAACGAAATAACGTGATTCGCAGTGAAAATAGCTTGATATCTATGAAAAGATCAAAATTAAGCTAAATCTTCGCCAAATCATCGTTATTTCACGAAACATTCGTAAACGATGAAATTCAACGAAATAACGTGATTCGCGGAGAAAGTAGATTGATATCTATGAAAACATCAAAATTAAGCTAAAACTTCGCTTAGTCATGGTTATTTCACGAAACATTAATGAAACGTTGAAATTCAACGAAATAACGTTTTTCGCAGTGAAAATAGCTTGATATCTATGAAAAGATCAAAATTAAGCTAAATCTTCGCTAAATCATCGTTATTTCACGAAACATTCATGAAACGATGAAATTCCAGGAAATAACGTGTTTCGCAGTGAAAGTAGCTAGTTATCCATTAAAATATCAAAATTAAGCTAATTCTTCGCTGAATAATGATTATTTCACGAAACATTCATGAAACGATGAAATACATCGAAATAACGTGTTTCGCTGTGAAAGTAGCTGAAAACTACGAAAACATGAAAATTAAGCTAAATCTCCGTTAAATCATGGTTATTTCACGAAACATTCATGAAACGATGAAATTCTACGAAACAACGTGTTTCGCAGTGAAAGAAGCAAGTTATCCATTAAAACATGAAAATTAAGCTAAATCTTCGCTAAATAAAGGTTATTTCACGAAACATTCATGAAACGATGAAATACATCAAAATAACGTGTTTCGCAGTCAAAGTAGCTTGATATCTACGAAAACATGAAAATTAAGCTTAATCTTCGATATATCAAGGTTATTTCACGAAACACTCATGAAACGATGAAATTCATCGAAATATCGTGTTTTGCTGTGAAAGTAGATTGATATCAATGAAAACATCAAAATTAAGCAAAATTTTCGCTTAATCATGGTTTTTTCAAGAAACATTCATGAAACATGTAATACAACGAAATATCGTGTTTCGCAGTGAAATTAGCTTGATTTCTATGACTCCTTCAATATTAAGCTAAATCTCCGCTAAATCATCGTTATATCACGAAACATTCATGAAACGATTAAATTCAACGAAATAACCTGTTTCGCGGTGAAACTAGATTGATATCTATGAAAACATCAAAATTAAGCTAAAACTTCGCTTAGTCATGGCTATTTCACGAAACATTCATGAAACGATGAAATTCAAATAAATAACGTGTTTCGCAGTGAAAGTAGCTTGATTTCTATGAAACCATCAAAATTAAGCTAATTCTCCGCCAAATCATCGTTATTTCACGAAACATTCGTAAACGATGAAATTCAACGAAATAACGTGTTTCGTGGAGAAAGTAGATTGATATCTATGAAAACATCAAAATTAAGCTAAAACTTCGCTTAGTCATGGTTATTTCACGAAACATTCATGAAACGATGAAATTCAACGAAATAACGTGTTTCGCAGTGAAAATAGCTTGATATCTATGAAAAGATCAAAATTAAGCTAAATCTTCGCTAAATCATCGTTATTTCTCGAAACATTCATGAAACGATGAAATTCTACGAAATAACGTGTTTCGCAGTGAAAGTAGCTAGTTATCCATTAAAATATCAAAATTAAGCTAATTCTTCGCTGAATAATGGTTATTTCACGAAACATTCATGAAACGATGAAATTGAAATAAATAACGTGTTTCGCAGTGAAAGTAGCTTGATTTCTATGAAACCATCAATATTAAGCTAATTCTCCGCCAAATCATCTTTATTTCACGAAACATTCGTAACCGATGAAATTCAACGAAATAACGTGTCACGCGGAGAAAGTAGATTGATATCTACGAAAACATGAAAATTAAGTTAAATCTTCGCTAAATCATGGTTATTTCACGAAACATTCATGAAACGATGAAATTCAACGAAATAACGTGTTTCGCAGTCAAAGTAGCTTGATATCTACAAAAACATGAAAATTAACCTAAATTTTCGGTATATCAAGGTTATTTCACGAAATATTCATGAAACGATGAAATTCGACGAAATAACGTGTTTCGCAGTGAAAGTAGCTAGTTATCCATTAAAACATCAAAATTAAGCTAAATCTTCGGTAAATCATGGCAATTTCACGAAACTATCATGAAACGATGAAATTGAAATAAATAACGTGTTTCGCAGTGAAAGTAGCTTGATTTCTATGAAACCATCAATATTAAGCTAATTCTCCGCCAAATCATCGTTATTTCACGAAACATTAGTAAACGATGAAATTCAACGAAATAACGTGTCACGCGGAGAAAGTAGATTGATATCTACGAAAACATGAAAATTAAGCTAAATCTTCGCTAAATCATGGTTATTTCACGAAACATTCATGAAACGATTAAATTCAACGAAATAACCTGTTTCGCGGTGAAACTAGATTGATATCTGTGAAAACATCAAAATTAAGCTAATTCTCCGCCAAATCATCGTTATTTCACGAAACATTCGTAAACGATGAAATTCAACGAAATAACGTGTTTCGCGAGAAAGTAGATTGATATCTATGAAAACATCAAAATTAAGCTAAAACTTCGCTTAATCATGGTTATTTCACGAAACATTCATGAAACGATGAAATTCAATGAAATAACGTGTTTCGCAGTGAAAATAGCTTGATATCTATGAAAAGATCAAAATTAAGCTAAATCTTCGCTAAATCATCGTTATTTCACGAAACATTCATGAAACGATGAAATTCTACGAAATAACGTGTTTCGCAGTGAAAGTAGCTAGTTATCCATTAAAATATCAAAATTAAGCTAATTCTTCGCTGAATAATGGTTATTTCACGAAACATTCATGAAACGATGAAATACATCGAAATAACGTGTTTCGCAGTGAAAGTAGCTTGATATCTGCGAAAACATGAAAATTAAGCTTAATCTTCGCTAAATCATCGTTATTTCACGAAACATTCATGAAACGGTGAAATTCTACGAAATAACGTGTTTCGCAGTGAAAATAGCTAGTTATCCATTAAAATATCAAAATTAAGCTAATTCATCGCTGAATAATGGTTATTTCACGAAACATTCATGAAACGATGAAATTCAACGAAATAACGTGTATCGCAGTGAAAGTAGCTTGATTTCTATGAAACCATCAATATTAAGCTTAATCTTCGCTAAATCATCGTTATTTCACGAAACATTCATGAAACGGTGAAATTCTACGAAATAACGTGTTTCGCAGTGAAAATAGCTAGTTATCCATTAAAATATCAAAATTAAGCTAATTCATCGCTGAATAATGGTTATTTCACGAAACATTCATGAAACGATGAAATTCAACGAAATAACGTGTATCGCAGTGAAAGTAGCTTGATTTCTATGAAACCATCAATATTAAGCTAATTCTCCGCCAAATCATCGTTATTTCACGAAACATTCGTAAACGATGAAATTCAACGAAATAACGTGTTTCGCAGTGAAAATAGCTTGATATCTATGAAAAGATCAAAATTAAGCTAAATCTTCGCTAAATCATCGTTATTTCACGAAACATTCATGAAACGATGAAATACTTCGAAATAACGTGTTTCGCAGTGAAAGTAGCTTGATAACTACGAAAACATGAAAAGTAAGCTAAATCTCCGTTAAATAATGGTTATTTCACGAAACGTTCATGAAACAATGAAATTAAACGAAATAACGTTTTTCGCAGTGAAAGTAGCTTGATATCTAGGAAAACATCAAAATTAAGCTAAATCTACGCTAAATCATCGTTATTTCACAAAACATACATGAAACGTTGAAATTCTACGAAATAACGCGTTTCGCAGTGAAAGTAGCTAGTTATCCATTAAAATATCAAAATTAAGCTAAATCTTCGCTAAATAATGGTTATTTCACGAAACATTAATGAAACGATGAAATACATCGAAATAACTTGTTTCGCATTGAAAGTAGCTTGATATTTACGAAAACATGAAAATTATCTAAATCTCCGTTAAATCATGGTTATTTCACGAAACGTTCATGTAACAATGAAATTCAACGAAATAACGTGTTTCGCAGTGAAAGTGGATTGATATCTACGAAAACATGAAGATTAAGCTAAATCTTCGCAAAATCAGGGTTATTTAACGAAACATTCATGAAACGATGAAATTCAAATAAATAACGTGTTTCGCAGTGAAAGTAGATTGATTTCTATGAAACCATCAATATTAAGCTAATTCTCCGCCAAATCATCGTTATTTCACGAAACATTCGTAAACGATGAAATTCAACGAAATACGTGTTTCGCGGAGAAAGTAGATTGATATCTATGAAAACATCAAAATTAAGCTAAAACTTCGCTTAGTCATGGTTATTTCACGAAACATTCATGAAACGATGAAATTCACCGAAATAACGTGTTTCGCAGTGAAAATAGCTTGATATCTATGAAAAGATCAAAATTAAGCTAAATCTTCGCTAAATCATCGTTATTTCACGAAACATTCATGAAACGATGAAATTCTACGAAATAACGTGTTTCGCAGTGAAAGTAGCTAGTTATCCATTAAAATATCAAAATTAAGCTAAATCTTCTCTAAATAATGGTTATTTCACGAAACATTGATGAAACGAGGAAATACATCGGAATAACGTGTTTCGCAGTGAAAGTAGCTTGATATGTACAAAAACATGAAAATTATGCTAAATCTTCGCTGAATCATGGTTATTTCACGAAACGTTCATGAAAGAATGAAATTCAAATAAATAACGTATTTCGCAGTGAAGGTAGCTTGATTTCTATGAAACCATCAATATTAAGCTAATTCTCCGCCAAATCATCGTTATTTCACGAAACATTCGTAAACGATGAAATTCAACGAAATAACGTGATTCGCGGAGAAAGTAGATTGATATCTATGAAAACATCAAAATTAAGCTAAAACTTCGCTTAGTCATGGTTATTTCACGAAACATTAATGAAACGTTGAAATTCAACGAAATAACGTGTTTCGCAGTGACAATAGCTTGATATCTATGAAAAGATCAAAATTAAGCTAAATCTTCGCCAAATCATCGTTATTTCACGAAACATTCGTAAACGATGAAATTCAACGAAATAACGTGATTCGCGGAGAAAGTAGATTGATATCTATGAAAACATCAAAATTAAGCTAAAACTTCGCTTAGTCATGGTTATTTCACGAAACATTAATGAAACGTTGAAATTCAACGAAATAACGTTTTTCGCAGTGAAAATAGCTTGATATCTATGAAAAGATCAAAATTAAGCTAAATCTTCGCTAAATCATCGTTATTTCACGAAACATTCATAAACGATGAAATTCAACGAAATAACGTGATTCGCGGAGAAAGTAGATTGATATCTATGAAAACATCAAAATTAAGCTAAAACTTCGCTTAGTCATGGTTATTTCACGAAACATTAATGAAACGTTGAAATTCAACGAAATAACGTTTTTCGCAGTGAAAATAGCATGATATCTATGAAAAGATCAAAATTAAGCTAAATCTTCGCTAAATCATCGTTATTTCACGAAACATTCATGAAACGATGAAATTCCAGGAAATAACGTGTTTCGCAGTGAAAGTAGCTAGTTATCCATTAAAATATCAAAATTAAGCTAATTCTTCGCTGAATAATGATTATTTCACGAAACATTCATGAAACGATGAAATACATCGAAATAACGTGTTTCGCTGTGAAAGTAGCTGAAAACTACGAAAACATGAAAATTAAGCTAAATCTCCGTTAAATCATGGTTATTTCACGAAACATTCATGAAACGATGAAATTCTACGAAACAACGTGTTTCGCAGTGAAAGAAGCAAGTTATCCATTAAAACATGAAAATTAAGCTAAATCTTCGCTAAATAAAGGTTATTTCACGAAACATTCATGAAACGATGAAATACATCAAAATAACGTGTTTCGCAGTCAAAGTAGCTTGATATCTACGAAAACATGAAAATTAAGCTTAATCTTCGATATATCAAGGTTATTTCACGAAACACTCATGAAACGATGAAATTCATCGAAATATCGTGTTTTGCTGTGAAAGTAGATTGATATCAATGAAAACATCAAAATTAAGCAAAATTTTCGCTTAATCATGGTTTTTTCAAGAAACATTCATGAAACATGTAATACAACGAAATATCGTGTTTCGCAGTGAAATTAGCTTGATTTCTATGACTCCTTCAATATTAAGCTAAATCTCCGCTAAATCATCGTTATTTCACGAAACATTCATGAAACGATGAAATTCAACGAAATAACCGGTTTCGCGGTGAAACTAGATTGATAACTATGAAAACATCAAAATTAAGCTAAAACTACGCTTAGTCATGGCTATTTCACGGAACATTCATGAAACGATGAAATTCAAATAAATAACGTGTTTCGCAGTGAAAGTAGCTTGATTTCTATGAAACCATCAATATTAAGCTAATTCTCCGCCAAATCATCGTTATTTCACGAAACATTCGTAAATGATGAAATTCAACGAAATAACGTGTTTCGCGGAGAAAGTAGATTGATATCTATGACAACATCAAAATTAAGCTAAAACTTCGCTTAGTCATGGTTATTTCACGAAATATTCATGAAACGATGAAATTCAACGAAATAACGTGTTTCGCAGTGAAAATAGCTTGATATCTATGAAAAGATCGAAATTAAGATAAATCTTCGCTAAATCATCGTTATTTCACGAAACATTCATGAAACGATGAAATTCTACGAAATAACGTGTTTCGCAGTGAAAGTAGCTAGTTATCCATTAAAATATCAAAATTAAGCTAATTCTTCGCTGAATAATGGTTATTTCACGAAACATTCATGAAACGATGAAATTGAAATAAATAACGTGTTTCGCAGTGAAAGTAGCTTGATTTCTATGAAACCATCAATATTAAGCTAATTCTCCGCCAAATCATCTTTATTTCACGAAACATTCGTAACCGATGAAATTCAACGAAATAACGTGTCACGCGGAGAAAGTAGATTGATATCTACGAAAACATGAAAATTAAGTTAAATCTTCGCTAAATCATGGTTATTTCACGAAACATTCATGAAACGATGAAATTCAACGAAATAACGTGTTTCGCAGTCAAAGTAGCTTGATATCTACAAAAACATGAAAATTAACCTAAATTTTCGGTATATCAAGGTTATTTCACGAAATATTCATGAAACGATGAAATTCGACGAAATAACGTGTTTCGCAGTGAAAGTAGCTAGTTATCCATTAAAACATCAAAATTAAGCTAAATCTTCGGTAAATCATGGCAATTTCACGAAACTATCATGAAACGATGAAATTGAAATAAATAACGTGTTTCGCAGTGAAAGTAGCTTGATTTCTATGAAACCATCAATATTAAGCTAATTCTCCGCCAAATCATCGTTATTTCACGAAACATTAGTAAACGATGAAATTCAACGAAATAACGTGTCACGCGGAGAAAGTAGATTGATATCTACGAAAACATGAAAATTAAGCTAAATCTTCGCTAAATCATGGTTATTTCACGAAACATTCATGAAACGATTAAATTCAACGAAATAACCTGTTTCGCGGTGAAACTAGATTGATATCTATGAAAACATCAAAATTAAGCTAAAACTTCGCTTAGTCATGGCTATTTCACGAAACATTCATGAAACGATGGAATTCAAATAAATAACGTGTTTCGCAGTGAAAGTAGCTTGATTTCTATGAAACCATCAAAATTAAGCTAATTCTCCGCCAAATCATCGTTATTTCACGAAACATTCGTAAACGATGAAATTCAACGAAATAACGTGTTTCGCGGAGAAAGTAGATTGATATCTATGAAAACATCAAAATTAAGCTAAAACTTCGCTTAATCATGGTTATTTCACGAAACATTCATGAAACGATGAAATTCAATGAAATAACGTGTTTCGCAGTGAAAATAGCTTGATATCTATGAAAAGATCAAAATTAAGCTAAATCTTCGCTAAATCATCGTTATTTCACGAAACATTCATGAAACGATGAAATTCTACGAAATAACGTGTTTCGCAGTGAAAGTAGCTAGTTATCCATTAAAATATCAAAATTAAGCCAATTCTTCGCTGAATAATGGTTATTTCACGAAACATTAATGAAACGATGAAATACATCGAAATAACGTGTTTCGCAGTGAAAGTAGCTTGATATCTGCGAAAACATGAAAATTAAGCTTAATCTTCGCTAAATCATCGTTATTTCACGAAACATTCATGAAACGGTGAAATTCTACGAAATAACGTGTTTCGCAGTGAAAATAGCTAGTTATCCATTAAAATATCAAAATTAAGCTAATTCATCGCTGAATAATGGTTATTTCACGAAACATTCATGAAACGATGAAATTCGACGAAATAACGTGTATCGCAGTGAAAGTAGCTTGATTTCTATGAAACCATCAATATTAAGCTAATTCTCCGCCAAATCATCGTTATTTCACGAAACATTCGTAAACGATGAAATTCAACGAAATAACGTTTTTCGCGGAGAAAGTAGCTAGTTATCCATTAAAATATCAAAATTAAGCTAAATCTTCTCTAAATAATGGTTATTTCACGAAACATTGATGAAACGAGGAAATACATCGAAATAACGTGTTTCGCAGGGAAAGTAGCTTGATATCTACAAAAACATGAAAATTATGCTAAATCTTCGCTGAATCATGGTTATTTCACGAAACGTTCATGAAACAATGAAATTCAAATAAATAACGTATTTCGCAGTGAAGGTAGCTTGATTTCTATGAAACCATCAATATTAAGCTAATTCTCCGCCAAATCATCGTTATTTCACGAAACATTCGTAAACGATGAAATTCAACGAAATAACGTGATTCGCGGAGAAAGTAGATTGATATCTATGAAAACATCAAAATTAAGCTAAAACTTCGCTTAGTCATGGTTATTTCACGAAACATTAATGAAACGTTGAAATTCAACGAAGTAACGTTTTTCGCAGTGAAAATAGCTTGATATCTATGAAAAGATCAAAATTAAGCTAAATCTTCGCTAAATCATAGTTATTTCACGAAACATTCATGAAACGATGAAATTCCAGGAAATAACGTGTTTCGCAGTGAAAGTAGCTAGTTATCCATTAAAATATCAAAATTAAGCTAATTCTTCGCTGAATAATGGTTATTTCACGAAACATTCATGAAACGATGAAATACATCGAAATAACGTGTTTCGCTGTGAAAGTAGCTGAAAACTACGAAAACATGAAAATTAAGCTAAATCTCCGTTAAATCATGGTTATTTCACGAAACATTCATGAAACGATGAAATTCTACGAAACAACGTGTTTCGCAGTGAAAGAAGCAAGTTATCCATTAAAACATGAAAATTAAGCTAAATCTTCGCTAAATAAAGGTTATTTCACGAAACATTCATGAAACGATGAAATACATCAAAATAACGTGTTTCGCAGTCAAAGTAGCTTGATATCTACGAAAACATGAAAATTAAGCTTAATCTTCGATATATCAAGGTTATTTCACGAAACATTCATGAAACGATGAAATTCATCGAAATATCGTGTTTTGCTGTGAAAGTAGATTGATATCAATGAAAACATCAAAATTAAGCTAAATCTCCGCTAAATCATCGTTATTTCACGAAACATTCATGAAACGATGAAACTCGACGAAATAACGTGTTTCGCAGTGAAAGTAGCTAGTTAACCATTAAAACATCAAAATTAAGCTAAATCTTCGGTAAATCATGGCAATTTCACGAAACATTCATGAAACGATGAAATTCAACGAAATAACGTGTATCGCAGTGAAAGTAGCTTGATATCTACGAAAACATGAAAATTAAGCAAAATTTTCGCTTAATCATGGTTTTTTCAAGAAACATTCATGAAACATGTAATTCAACGAAATATCGTGTTTCGCAGTGAAATTAGCTTGATTTCTATGACTCCTTCAATATTAAGCTAAATCTCCGCTAAATCATCGTTATATCACGAAACATTCATGAAACGATTAAATTCAACGAAATAACCTGTTTCGCGGTGAATCTAGATTGATATCTATGAAAACATCAAAATTAAGCTAAAACTTCGCTTAGTCATGGCTATTTCACGAAACACTCATGAAACGATGAAATTCAAATAAATAACGTGTTTCGCAGTGAAAGTAGCTTGATTTCTATGAAACCATCAAAATTAAGCTAATTCTCCGCCAAATCATCGTTATTTCACGTAACATTCGTAAACGATGAAATTCAACGAAATAACGTGTTTCGCGGAGAAAGTAGATTGATATCTATGAAAACATCAAAATTAAGCTAAAACTTCGCTTAGTCATGGTTATTTCACGAAACATTCATGAAACGATGAAATTCAACGAAATAACGTGTTTCGCAGTGAAAATAGCTTGATATCTATGAAAAGATCAAAATTAAGCTAAATCTTCGCTAAATCATCGTTATTTCACGAAACATTCATGAAACGATGAAATTCTACGAAATAACGTGTTTCGCAGTGAAAGTAGCTAGTTATCCATTAAAATATCAAAATTAAGCTAATTCTTCGCTGAATAATGGTTATTTCACGAAACATTCATGAAACGATGAAATACATCGAAATAACGTGTTTCGCAGTGAAAGTAGCTTGATATCTGCGAAAACATGAAAATTAAGCTTAATCTTCGCTAAATCATCGTTATTTCACGAAACATTCATGAAACGATGAAATTCTACGAAATAACGTGTTTCGCAGTGAAAATAGCTAGTTATCCATTAAAATATCAAAATTAAGCTAATTCATCGCTGAATAATGGTTATTTCACGAAACATTCATGAAACGATGAAATTCGACGAAATAACGTGTATCGCAGTGAAAGCAGCTAGTTATCCATTAAAACATCAAAATTAAGCTAAATCTTCGGTAAATCATGGCTATTTCACGAAACATTCATTAAACGATGAAATTCAAATAAATAACGTGTGTCGCAGTGAAAGTAGCTTGATTTCTATGAAACCATCAATATTAAGCTAATTCTCCGCCAAATCATCGTTATTTCACGAAACATTCGTAAACGATGAAATTCTAGGAAATAACGTGTTTCGCAGTGAAAGTAGCTAGTGATCTATTAAAATATCAAAAATAAGCTAATTCTTCGCTGAATAATGGTTATTTCACGAAACATTCATGAAACGATGAAATACATCGAAATAACGTGTTTCGCAGTGAAAGTAGCTTGATAACTACGAAAACATGAAAATTAAGCTAAATCTCCGTTAAATCATGGTTATTTCACGAAACGTTCATGAAACAATGAAACTAAACGAAATAACCTGTTTCGCGGTGAAACTAGATTGATATCTATGAAAACATCAAAATTAAGTTAAATCTTCGCTAAATCATCGTTATTTCACGAAACATTCATGAAACGATGAAATACAACGAAATAACGTGTTTCGCAGTGAAAGTAGCTAGTTATCCATTAAAATATCAAAAATAAGCTAATTCTTCGCTGAATAATGGTTATTTCACGAAACATTCATGAAACGATGAAATACATCGAAATAACGTGTTTCGCAGTGAAAGTAGCTTGATAACTACGAAAACATGAAAGTTAAGCTAAATCTCCGTTAAATCATGGTTATTTCACGAAACGTTCATGAAACAATGAAATTAAACGAAATAACGTGTTTCGCAGTGAAAGTAGCTTGATATCTAGGAAAACATCAAAATTAAGCTAAATCTACGCTAAATCATCGTTATTTCACAAAACGTACATGAAACGTTGAAATTCTACGAAATAACGTATTTCGCAGTGAAAGTAGCTAGTTATCCATTAAAATATCAAAATTAAGCTAAATCTTCGCTAAATAATGGTTATTTCACGAAACATTAATGAAACGATGAAATACATCGAAATAACGTGTTTCGCATTGAAAGTAGCTTGATATTTACGAAAACATGAAAATTAAGCTAAATCTCAGTTAAATCATGGTTATTTCACGAAACGTTCATGTAACAATGAAATTCAACGAAATAACGTGTTTCGCAGTGAAAGTGGATTTATATCTACGAAAACATGAAGTTTAAGCTAAATCTTCGCAAAATCAGGGTTATTTAACGAAACATTCATGAAACGATGAAATTCAAATAGATAACGTGTTTCGCAGTGAAAGTAGCTTGATTTCTATGAAACCATCAATATTACGCTAATTCTCCGCCAAATCATCGTTATTTCACGAAACATTCGTAAACGATGAACTTCAACGACATAACGTGTTTCGTGGAGAAAGTAGATTGATATCTATGAAAACATCAAAATTAAGCTAAAACTTCGCTTAGTCATGGATATTTCACGAAACATTCATGAAACGATGAAATTCAACGAAATAACGTGTTTCGCAGTGAAAATAGCTCGATATCTATGAAAAGATCAAAATTAAGCTAAATCTTCGCTAAATCTACGTTATTTCACGAAACATTCATGAAACGATGAAACACATCAAAATTACGTGTTTCGCAGTCAAAGTAGCTTGATTTCTATGAAACCATCAATATTAAGCTAATTCTCCGCCAAATCATCGTTATTTCACGAAACATTCGTAAACGATGAAATTCAACGAAATAACGTGTCACGCGGAGAAAGTAGATTGATATCTACGAAAACATGAAAATTAAGCTAAATCTTCGCTAAATCATGGTTATTTCACGAAACATTCATGAAACGATGAAATTCAACGAAATAACGTGTATCGCAGTGAAAGTAGGTTGATATCTACGATAACATGAAAATTAAGCAAAATTTTCGCTTAATCATTGTTTTTTCAAGAAACATTCATGAAACATGTAATTCAACGAAATATCGTGTTTCGCAGTGAAATTAGCTTGATTTCTATGAAACCATCAAAATTAAGCTAATTCTCCGCCAAATCATCGTTATTTCACGAAACATTCGTAAACGATGAAATTCAACGAAATAACGTGTTTCGCGGAGAAAGTAGATTGATATCTATGAAAACATCAAAATTAAGCAAAAACTTCGCTTAGTCATGGTTATTTCACGAAACATTCATGAAACGATGAAATTCAACGAAATAACGTGTTTCGCAGTGAAAATAGCTTGATATCTATGAAAAGATCAAAATTAAGCTAAATCTTCGCTAAATCATCGTTATTTCACGAAACATTCATGAAACGATGAAATTCTACGAAATAACGTGTTTCGCAGTGAAAGTAGCTAGTTATCCATTAAAATATCAAAATTAAGCTAATTCTTCGCTGAATAATGGTTATTTCACGAAACATTCATGAAACGATGAAATACATCGAAATAACGTGTTTCGCAGTGAAAGTAGCTTGATATCTGCGAAAACATGAAAATTAAGCTTAATCTTCGCTAAATCATCGTTATTTCACGAAACATTCATGAAACGGTGAAATTCTACGAAATAACGTGTTTCGCAGTGAAAATAGCTAGTTATCCATTAAAATATCAAAATTAAGCTAATTCATCGCTGAATAATGGTTATTTCACGAAACATTCATGAAACGATGAAATTCAACGAAATAACGTGTATCGCAGTGAAAGTAGCTTGATTTCTATGAAACCATCAATATTAAGCTAATTCTCCGCCAAATCATCGTTATTTCACGAAACATTCGTAAACGATGAAATTCAACGAAATAACGTTTTTCGCGGAGAAAGTAGATTGATATCTATGAAAACATCAAAATTAAGCTAAAACTTCGCTTAGTCATGGTTATTTCACGAAACATTCATGAAACGATGAAATTCACCGAAATAACGTGTTTCGCAGTGAAAATAGCTTGATATCTATGAAAAGATCAAAATTAAGCTAAATCTTCGCTAAATCATCGTTATTTCACGAAACATTCATGAAACGATGAAATTCTACGAAATAACGTGTTTCGCAGTGAAAGTAGCTAGTTATCCATTAAAATATCAAAATTAAGCTAAATCTTCTCTAAATAATGGTTATTTCACGAAACATTGATGAAACGAGGAAATACATCGAAATAACGTGTTTCGCAGTGAAAGTAGCTTGATATCTACAAATACATGAAAATTATGCTAAATCTTCGCTGAATCATGGTTATTTCACGAAACGTTCATGAAACAATGAAATTCAAATAAATAACGTATTTCGCAGTGAAGGTAGCTTGATTTCTATGAAACCATCAATATTAAGCTAATTCTCCGCCAAATCATCGTTATTTCACGAAACATTCGTAAACGATGAAATTCAACGAAATAACGTGATTCGCGGAGAAAGTAGATTGATATCTATGAAAACATCAAAATTAAGCTAAAACTTCGCTTAGTCATGGTTATTTCACGAAACATTAATGAAACGTTGAAATTCAACGAAATAACGTGTTTCGCAGTGACAATAGCTTGATATCTATGAAAAGATCAAAATTAAGCTAAATCTTCGCCAAATCATCGTTATTTCACGAAACATTCGTAAACGATGAAATTCAACGAAATAACGTGATTCGCGGAGAAAGTAGATTGATATCTATGAAAACATCAAAATTAAGCTAAAACTTCGCTTAGTCATGGTTATTTCACGAAACATTAATGAAACGTTGAAATTCAACGAAATAACGTTTTTCGCAGTGAAAATAGGTTGATATCTATGAAAAGATCAAAATTAAGCTAAATCTTCGCTAAATCATAGTTATTTCACGAAACATTCATGAAACGATGAAATTCCAGGAAATAACGTGTTTCGCAGTGAAAGTAGCTAGTTATCCATTAAAATATCAAAATTAAGCTAATTCTTCGCTGAATAATGATTATTTCACGAAACATTCATGAAACGATGAAATACATCGAAATAACGTGTTTCGCTGTGAAAGTAGCTGAAAACTACGAAAACATGAAAATTAAGCTAAATCTCCGTTAAGTCATGGTTATTTCACGAAACATTCATGAAACGATGAAATTCAACGAAACAACGTGTTTCGCAGTGAATGAAGCAAGTTATCCATTAAAACATGAAAATTAAGCTAAATCTTCGCTAAATAAAGGTTATTTCACGAAACATTCATGAAACGATGAAATACATCAAAATAACGTGTTTCGCAGTCAAAGTAGCTTGATATCTACGAAAACATGAAAATTAAGCTTAATCTTCGATATATCAAGGTTATTTCACGAAACATTCATGAAACGATGAAATTCATCGAAATATCGTGTTTTGCTGTGAAAGTAGATTGATATCAATGAAAACATCAAAATTAAGCTAAATCTCCGCTAAATCATCGTTATTTCACGAAACATTCATGAAACGATGAAACTCGACGAAATAACGTGTTTCGCAGTGAAAGTAGCTAGTTATCCATTAAAACATCAAAATTAAGCTAAATCTTCGGTAAATCATGGCAATTTCACGAAACATTCATGAAACGATGAAATTCAACGAAATAACGTGTATCGCAGTGAAAGTAGCTTGATATCTACGAAAACATGAAAATTAAGCAGAATTTTCGCTTAATCATGGTTTTTTCAAGAAACATTCATGAAACATGTAATTCAACGAAATATCGTGTTTCGCAGTGAAATTAGCTTGATTTCTATGACTCCTTCAATATTAAGCTAAATCTCCGCTAAATCATCGTTATATCACGAAACATTCATGAAACGATTAAATTCAACGAAATAACCTGTTTCGCGGTGAAACTAGATTGATATCTATGAAAACATCAAAATTAAGCTAATTCTCCGCCAAATCATCGTTATTTCACGAAACATTCGTAAACTATGAAATTCAACGAAATAACGTGTTTCGCGGAGAAAGTAGATTGATATCTATGAAAACATCAAAATTAAGCTAAAACTTCGCTTAGTCATGGTTATTTCACGAAACATTCATGAAACGATGAAATTCAACGAAATAACGTGTTTCGCAGTGAAAATAGCTTGATATCTATTAAAAGATCAAAATTAAGCTAAATCTTCGCTAAATCATCGTTATTTCACGAAACATTCATGAAACGATGAAATTCTACGAAATAACGTGTTTCGCAGTGAAAGTAGCTAGTTATCCATTAAAATATCAAAACTAAGCTAATTCTTCGCTGAATAATGGTTATTTCACGAAACATTCATGAAACGATGAAATACATCGAAATAACGTGTTTCGCAGTGAAAGTAGCTTGATATCTGCGAAAACATGAAAATTAAGCTAAATCTTCGCTAAATCATCGTTATTTCACGAAACATTCATGAAACGATGAAATACATCGAAATAACGTGTTTCGCAGTGAAAGTAGCTAGTTATCCATTAAAATATCAAAAATAAGCTAATTCTTCGCTGAATAATGGTTATTTCACGAAACATTCATGAAACGATGAAATACATCGAAATAACGTGTTTCGCATTGAAAGTAGCTTGATATTTACGAAAACATGAAAATTAAGCTAAATCTCCGTTAAATCATGGTTATTTCACGAAACGTTCATGTAACAATGAAATTCAACGAAATAACGTGTTTCGCAGTGAAAGTGGATTGATATCTACGAAAACATGAAGATTAAGCTAAATCTTCGCAAAATCAGGGTTATTTAACGAAACATTCATGAAACGATGAAATTCAAATAAATAACGTGTTTCGCAGTGAAAGTAGCTTTATTTCTATGAAACCATCAATATTAAGCTAATTCTCCGCCAAATCATCGTTATTTCACGAAACATTCGTAAACGATGAACTTCAACGAAATAACGTGTTTCGCGGAGAAAGTAGATTGATATCTATGAAAACATCAAAATTAAGCTAAAACTTCGCTTAGTCATGGATATTTCACGAAACATTCATGAAACGATGAAATTCAACGAAATAACGTGTTTCGCAGTGAAAATAGCTCGATATCTATGAAAAGATCAAAATTAAGCTAAATCTTCGCTAAATCTACGTTATTTCACGAAACATTCATGAAACGATGAAACACATCAAAATTACGTGTTTCGCAGTCAAAGTAGCTTGATATCTACAAAAACATGAAAATTAACCTAAATTTTCGGTATATCAAGGTTATTTCACGAAATATTCATGAAACGATGAAATTCGACGAAATAACGTGTTTCGCAGTGAAAGTAGCTAGTTATCCATTAAAACATCAAAATTAAGCTAAATCTTCGGTAAATCATGGCAATTTCACGAAACTATCATGAAACGATGAAATTGAAATAAATAACGTGTTTCGCAGTGAAAGTAGCTTGATTTCTATGAAACCATCAATATTAAGCTAATTCTCCGCCAAATCATCGTTATTTCACGAAACATTCGTAAACGATGAAATTCAACGAAATAACGTGTCACGCGGAGAAAGTAGATTGATATCTACGAAAACATGAAAATTAAGCTAAATCTTCGCTAAATCATGGTTATTTCACGAAACATTCATGAAACGATGAAATTCAACGAAATAACGTGTTTCGCAGTGAAAGTAGCTAGTTATCCATTAAAACATCAAAATTAAGCTAAATCTTCGCTAAATCATGGTTATTTCACGAAACATTCATGAAACGATGAAATTCAACGAAATAACGTGTTTCGCAGTGAAAGTAGCTTGATATCTATGAAAACATCAATATTAAGCTAATTCTTCGCTAAATCATCGTTATTTCACGAAACATTCATGAAACGATGAAATTCAACGAAATAACGTGTTTCGCGGTGAAAGTAGATTGATATCTATGAAAACATCAAAATTAAGCTAAAACTTCGCTAAGTCATGGTTATTTCACGAAACATTCATGAAACGATGAAATTCAACGAAATAACGTGTTTCGCAGTGAAAATAGCTCGATATCTATGAAAAGATCAAAATTAAGCTAAATCTTCGCTAAATCTACGTTATTTCACGAAACATTCATGAAACGATGAAATTAAACGAAATAACGTGTTTCGCAGTGAAAGTAGCTTGATATCTAGGAAAACATCAAAATTAAGCTAAATCTACGCTAAATCATCGTTATTTCACAAAACATACATGAAACGTTGAAATTCTACGAAATAACGTGTTTCGCAGTGAAAGTAGCTAGTTATCCATTAAAATATCAAAATTAAGCTAAATCTTCGCTAAATAATGGTTATTTCACGAAACATTAATGAAACGATGAAATACATCGAAATAACGTGTTTCGCATTGAAAGTAGCTTGATATTTACGAAAACATGAAAATTAAGCTAAATCTCCGTTAAATCATGGTTATTTCACGAAACATTCATGAAACGATGAAATTCAACGAAATAACGTGTTTCGCAGTGAAAGTAGTTGATTTCTATGAAACCTTCAATATTAAGCTAAATCTCCGCCAAATCATCGTTATTTCACGAAACATTCATGAAACGATGAAATTCGACGAAATAACGTGTTTCGCAGTGAAAGTAGCTAGTTATCCATTAAAATATCAAAATTAAGCTAATTCTTCGCTGAATAAAGGTTATTTCACGAAACATTCATGAAACGATGAAATACATCGAAATAACGTGTTTCGCTGTGAAAGTAGCTGAAAACTACGAAAACATGAAAATTAAGCCAAATCTCCGTTAAATCATGGTTATTTCACGAAACATTCATGAAACGATGAAATTCTACGAAATAACCTGTTTCGCTGTGAAAGTAGCTTGATATCTATGAAAAGATCAAAATTAAGCTAAATCTTCGCTAAATCATCGTTATTTCACGAAACATTCATGAAACGATGAAATTCTACGAAATAACGTGTTTCGCAGTGAAAGTAGCTAGTTATCCATTAAAATATCAAAATTAAGCTAATTCTTCGCTGAATAATGGTTATTTCACGAAACATTCATGAAACGATGAAATACATCGAAATAACGTGTTTCGCAGTGAAAGTAGCTTGATATCTGCGAAAACTTGAAAATTAAGCTTAATCTTCGCTAAATCATCGTTATTTCACGAAACATTCATGAAACGATGAAATTCTACGAAATAACGTGTTTCGCAGTGAAAGTAGCTAGTTATCCATTAAAATATCAAAATTAAGCTAAGTCTTCTCTGAATAATGGTTATTTCACGAAACATTCATGAAACGATGATATTCAACGAAATAACCTGTTTCGCGGTGAAACAAGATTGATATCTATGAAAACATCAAAATTAAGCTAAAACTTCGCTTAGTCATGGCTATTTCACGAACATTCATGAAACGATGAAAATCAAATAAATAAAGTGTTTCGCAGTGAAAGGATCTTGATTTCTATGAAACCAACATTATTAAGCTAATTCTCCGCCAAATCATCATTATTTCACGAAACATTCGTAAACGATGAAATTCAACGAAATAACGTGTTTCGCGGAGAAAGTAGATTGATATCTATGAAAACATCAAAATTAAGCTAAAACTTCGCTTAGTCATGGTTATTTCACGAAACATTCATGAAACGATGAAATTCACCGAAATAACGTGTTTCGCAGTGAAAATAGCTTGTTATCTATGAAAAGATCAAAATTAAGCTAAATCTTCGCTAAATCATCGTTATTTCACGAAACATTCATGAAACGATGAAATTCTACGAAATAACGTGTTTCGCAGTGAAAGTAGCTAGTTATTAATTAAAATATCAAAATTAAGCTAAATCTTCTCTAAATAATGGTTATTTCACGAAACATTGATGAAACGAGGAAATACATCGAAATAACGTGTTTCGCAGTGAAAGTAGCTTGATATCTACGAAAACATGAAAATTATGCTAAATCTTCGCTGAATCATGGTTATTTCACGAAACGTTCATGAAACAATGAAATTCAAATAAATAACGTGTTTCGCAGTGAAAGTAGCTTGATTTCTATGAAACCATCAATATTAAGCTAATTCTCCGCCAAATCATCGTTATTTCACGAAACATTCATGAAACGATGAAACTCGACGAAATAACGTGTTTCGCAGTGAAAGTAGCTAGTTATCCATTAAAACATCAAAATTAAGCTAAATCTTCGGTAAATCATGGCAATTTCACGAAACTTTCATGAAACGAAGAAATTTAAATAAATAACGTGTTTCGCAGTGAAAGTAGCTTGATTTCTATGAAACCATCAATATTAAGCTAATTCTCCGCCAAATCATCGTTATTTCACGAAACATTCATGAAACGATGAAATTCAACGAAATAACCTGTTTCGCGGTGAAACTAGATTGATATCTATGAAAACATCAAAATTAAGTTAAATCTTCGCTAAATCATCGTTATTTCACGAAACATTCATGAAACGATGAAATACATCGAAATAACGTGTTTCGCAGTGAAAGAAGCTAGTTATCCATTAAAATATCAAAATTAACCTAATCTTCGCTGAATAATGGTTATTTCACGAAACATTCATGAAACGATGAAATTCAACGAAATAACGTGTATCGCAGTGTAAGTAGCTTGATATTTACGAAAACATGAAAATTAAGCTAAATTTTCGCTTAATCATGGTTTTTCGACGAAACATTCATGAAACATGTAATTCAACGAAATAACGTGTTTCGCAGTGAAAGTAGCTTGAGTTCTATGAAAACATCAATATTAAGCTAAATCTCCGCTAAATCATCGTTATTTCACGAAACATTCTGAAACGATGAAACTCGACGAAATAACGTGTTTCGCAGTGAAGGTAGCTTGATTTCTATGAAATCATCAATATTAAGCTAATTCTCCGCTAAATCATCATTATTTCACGAAACATTCGTAAACGATGGAATTCAACGAAATAACGTGTTTCGCGGAGAAAGTAGATTGATATCTATGAAAACATCAAAATTAAGCTAAAACTTCGTTTAGTCATGATTATTTCACGAAACATTCATGAAACGATGAAATTCAACGAAATAACCTGTTTCGCAGTGAAAATAGCTCGATATCTATGAAAAGATCAAAATTAAGCTAAATCTTCGCTAAATCATCGTTATTTCACGTAACATTCATGAAACGATGAAATTCTAGGAAATAACGTGTTTCGCAGTGAAAGTAGCTAGTTATCCATTAAAATATCAAAATTAAGCTAATTCTTCGGTGAATAATGGTTATTTCACGAAACATTCATGAAAAGATGAAATTCGACGAAATAACGTGTATCGCAGTGAAAGTACCTAGTTATCCATTAAAACATCAAAGTTAAGCTAAATTTTCGGTAAATCATGGCTATTTCACTAAACATTCATTAAACGATGAAATTCAAATAAATAACGTGTTTCGCAGTGAAAGTAACTTGATTTCTATGAAACCATCAATATTAAGCTAATTCTCCGCCCAATCATCGTTATTTCACGAAACATTCGTAAACGATGAAATTCAACGAAATAACGTGTTTCGCGGAGAAAGTAGATTGATATCTATGAAAAGATCAAAATTAAGCTAAATCTTCGCTAAATCATCGTTATTTCAAGAAACATTCATGAAACGATGAAATTCTAGGAAATAACGTGTCTCGCAGTGAAAGTAGCTAGTTATCCATTAAAATATCAAAATTTAGCTAAATCTTCTCTAAATAATGGTTATTTCACGAAACATTCATGATACGATGAAATTCAACGAAATAACCTGTTTCGCGGTGAAACTAGATTGATATCTACGAAAACATCAAAATTAAGCTAAAATTTCACTTAGACATGATTATTTCACGAAACATTCATGAAACGATGAAATTCAAATAAATAACGTGTTTCGCAGTGAAAGTAGCTTGATTTCTATGAAACCATCAATATTAAGCTAATTCTCCGCCAAATCATCGTTATTTCACGAAACATTCGTAAACGATGAAATTCAACGAATGAACGTGTTTCGCGGAGAAAGTAGATTGATATCTATGAAAACATCAAAATTAAGCTAAAACATCGCTTAGTCATGGTTATTTCACGAAACATTCATGAAACGATGAAATTCAATGAAATAACGTGTTTCGCAGTGAAAATAGCTAGATATCTATGAAAAGATCAAAATTAAGCTAAATCTTCGCTAAATCATCGTTATTTCACGAAACATTCATGAAACGATGAAATTCTACGAAATAACGTGTTTCGCAGTGAAAGTAGCTTGTTATCCATTAAAATATCAAAATTAAGCTAATTCTTCGCTGAATAATGGTTACTTCACGAAACATTCATGAAACGATGAAATACATCGAAATAACGTGTATCGCAGTGAAAGTAGCTTGATATTTACGAAAACGTGAAAATTAAGCTAAATTTTCGCTTAATCATGGTTTTTTCACGAAACATTCATGAAACATGTAATTCAACGAAATAACGTGTTTCGCATTGAAAGTAGCTTGATATTTTCGAAAACATGAAAATTAAGCTAAATCTCCGTTAAATCATGGTTATTTCACGAAACGTTCATGTAACAATGAAATTCAACGAAATAACGTGTTTCGCAGTGAAAGTGGATTGATATCTACGAAAACATGAAGATTAAGCTAAATCTTCGCAAAATCAGGGTTATTTGACGAAACACTCATGAAACGATGAAATTCAACGAAATAACGTTTTTCGCAGTGAAATTAGCTTGATAACTATGAAAACATCAAAATTAAGTTAAATCTTCGCTAAATCATCGTTATCTCACGAAACATTCATGAAACGATGAAATTCTACGAAACAACGTGTTTCGCAGTGAAAGAAGCTAGTTATCCATTAAAACATGAAAATTAAGCTAAATCTTCGCTAAATAATGGTTATTTCACGAAACATTCATGAAACGATGAAATACATCAAAATTACGTGTTTCGCAGTCAAAGTAGCTTGATATCTACGAAAACATGAAAATTAAGCTAAATCTCCGTAAAATCATGGTTATTTCACGAAACGTTCATGTAACAATGAAATTCAACGAAATAACGTGTTTCGCAGTGAAAATAGCTTGATATCTATGAAAAGATCAAAATTAAGCTAAATCTTCGCTAAATCTACGTTATTTCACGAAACATTCATGAAACGATGAAACACATCAAAATTACGTGTTTCGCAGTCAAAGTAGCGTGATATCTACAAAAACATGAAAATTAACCTAAATTTTCGGTATATCAATGTTATTTCGCGAAATATTCATGAAACGATGAAATTCGACGAAATAACGTGTTTCGCAGTGAAAGTAGCTAATTATCCATTATAACATGAAAATTAAGCTAAATCTTCGGTAAATCATGGTTATTACACGAATCATTCATGAAACGATGAAATTCATTGAAATAACGTGTTTCGCATTGAAAGTAGCTTGATTTCTATGAAACCTTCAATATTAAGCTAAATCTCCGCCAAATCATCGTTATTTCACGAAACATTCATGAAACGATGAAATTCGACGAAATAACGTGTTTCGCAGTGAAAGTAGCTAGTTATCCATTAAAACATCAAAATTAAGCTAAATCTTCGGTAAATCATGGCTATTTCACGAAACATTCATCAAACGATGAAATTCAATGAAATAACGTGTTTCGCAGTGAAAGTAGCTAGTTATCCATTAAAATATCAAAATTAAGCTAATTCTTCGCTGAATAATGGTTATTTCACGAAACATTCATGAAACGATGAAATACATCGAAATAACGTGTTTCGCAGTGAAAGTAGCTTGTTATCTGCGAAAACTTGAAAATTAAGCTTAATCTTCGCTAAATCATCGTTATTTCACGAAACATTCATGAAACGATGAAATTCTACGAAATAACGTGTTTCGCAGTGAAAGTAGCTAGTTATCCATTAAAATATCAAAATTAAGCTAATTCTTCGCTGAATAATGGTTATTTCACGAAACATTCATGAAACGATGATATTCAACGAAATAACCTGTTTCGCGGTGAAACAAGATTGATATCTATGAAAACATCAAAATTAGGCTAAAACTTCGCTTAGTCATGGCTATTTCACGAAACATTCATGAAACGACGAAATTCAAATAAATAAGGTGTTTCGCAGTGAAAGGAGCTTGATTTCTATGAAACCAACATTATTAAGCTAATTCTCCGCCAAATCATCGTTATTTCACGAAACATTCTTAATGATGAAATTCAACGAAATAACGTGTTTCGCGGAAAAAGTAGATTGATATCTATGAAAACATCAAAATTAAGCTAAAACTTCGCTTAGTCATGGTTATTTCACGAAACATTCATGAAACGATGAAATTCACCGAAATAACGTGTTTCGCAGTGAAAATAGCTTGTTATCTATGAAAAGATCAAAATTAAGCTAAATCTTCGCTAAATCATCGTTATTTCACGAAACATTCATGAAACGATGAAATCCTACGAAATAACGTGTTTCGCAGTGAAAGTAGCTAGTTATCCATTAAAATATCAAAATTAAGCTAAATCTTCTCTAAATAATGGTTATTTCACGAAACATTGATGAAACGAGGAAATACATCGAAATAACGTGTTTCGCATTGAAAGTAGCTTGATATCTACGAAAACATGAAAATTATGCTAAATCTTCGCTGAATCATGGTTATTTCACGAAACGTTCATGAAACAATGAAATTCAAATAAATAACGTGTTTCGCAGTGAAAGTAGCTTGATTTCTATGAAACCATCAATATTAAGCTAAATCTTCGCTAAATCATCGTTATTTCACGAAACATTCATGAAACGATGAAATTCCAGGGAATAACGTGTTTCCCAGTGAAAGTAGCTAGTTATCCATTAAAATATCAAAATTAAGCTAATTCTTCGCTGAATAATGGTTATTTCACGAAACATTCATGAAACGATGAAATACATCGAAATAACGTGTTTCGCTGTGAAAGTAGCTGAAAACTACGAAAACATGAAAATTAAGCTAAATCTCCGTTAAATCATGGTTATTTCACGAAACATTCATGAAACGATGAAATTCTACGAAATAACGTGTTTCGCTGTGAAAGTAGCTTGATATCTATGAAAAGATCAAAATTAAGCTAAATCTTCGCTAAATCATCGTTATTTCACGAAACATTCATGAAACGATGAAATTCTACGAAATAACGTGTTTCGCAGTGAAAGTAGCTAGTTAACCATTAAAACATCAAAATTAAGCTAAATCTTCGGTAAATCATGGCAATTTCACGAAACTTTCATGAAACGAAGAAATTGAAATAAATAACGTGTTTCGCAGTGAAAGTAGCTTGATTTCTATGAAACCATCAATATTAAGCTAATTCTCCGCCAAATCATCGTTATTTCACGAAACATTCATGAAACGATGAAATTCAACGAAATAACCTGTTTCGCGGTGAAACTAGATTGATATCTATGAAAACATCAAAATTAAGTTAAATCTTCGCTAAATCATCGTTATTTCACGAAACATTCATGAAACGATGAAATACATCGAAATAACGTGTTTCGCAGTGAAAGTAGCTAGTTATCCATTAAAATATCAAAATTAACCTAATCTTCGCTGAATAATGGTTATTTCACGAAACATTCATGAAACGATGAAATTCAACGAAATAACGTGTATCGCAGTGTAAGTAGCTTGATATTTACGAAAACATGAAAATTAAGCTAAATTTTCGCTTAATCATGGTTTTTTGACGAAACATTCATGAAACATGTAATTCAACGAAATAACGTGTTTCGCAGTGAAAGTAGCTTGAGTTCTATGAAAACATCAATATTAAGCTAAATCTCCGCTAAATCATCGTTATTTCACGAAACATTCTGAAACGATGTAACTCGACGAAATAACGTGTTTCGCAGTGAAGGTAGCTTGATTTCTATGAAATCATCAATATTAAGCTAATTCTCCGCTAAATCATCATTATTTCACGAAATATTCGTAAACGATGAAATTCAACGAAATAACGTGTTTCGCGGAGAAAGTAGATTGATATCTATGATAACATCAAAATTAAGCTAAAACTTCGTTTAGTCATGATTATTTCACGAAACATTCATGAAACGATGAAATTCAACGAAATAACCTGTTTCGCAGTGAAAATAGCTTGATATCTATGAAAAGATCAAAATTAAGCTAAATCTTGGCTAAATCATCGTTACTTCACGTAACATTCATGAAACGATGAAATTCTAGGAAATAACGTGTTTCGCAGTGAAAGTAGCTAGTTATCCATTAAAATATCAAAATTAAGCTAATTCTTCGGTGAATAATGGTTATTTCACGAAACATTCATGAAAAGATGAAATTCGACGAAATAACGTGTATCGCAGTGAAAGTACCTAGTTATCCATTAAAACATCAAAGTTAAGCTAAATTTTCGGTAAATCATGGCTATTTCACGAAACATTCATTAAACGATGAAATTCAAATAAATAACGTGTTTCGCAGTGAAAGTAACTTGATTTCTATGAAACCATCAATATTAAGCTAATTCTCCGCCAAATCATCGTTATTTCACGAAACATTCGTAAACGATGAAATTCAACGAAATAACGTGTTTCGCGGAGAAAGTAGATTGATATCTATGAAAAGATCAATATTAAGCTAAATCTTCGCTAAATCATCGTTATTTCAAGAAACATTCATGAAACGATGAAATTCTACGAAATAACGTGTCTCGCAGTGAAAGTAGCTAGTTATCCATTAAAATATCAAAATTAAGCTAATTCTTCGCTGAATAATGGTTACTTCACGAAACATTCATGAAACGATGAAATACATCGAAGTAACGTGTATCGCAGTGAAAGTAGCTTGATATTTACGAAAACGTGAAAATTAAGCTAAATTTTCGCTTAATCATGGTTTTTTCACGAAACATTCATGAAACATGTAATTCAACGAAATAACGTGTTTCGCATTGAAAGTAGCTTGATATTTTCGAAAACATGAAAATTAAGCTAAATCTCCGTTAAATCATGGTTATTTCACGAAACGTTCATGTAACAATGAAATTCAACGAAATAACGTGTTTCGCAGTGAAAGTGGATTGATATCTACGAAAACATGAAGATTAAGCTAAATCTTCGCAAAATCAGGGTTATTTAACGAAACATTCATGAAACGATGAAATTCAACGAAATAACGTTTTTCGCAGTGAAATTAGCTTGATAACTATGAAAACATCAAAATTAAGTTAAATCTTCGCTAAATCATCGTTATCTCACGAAACATTCATGAAACGATGAAATTCTACGAAACAACGTGTTTCGCAGTGAAAGAAGCTAGTTATCCATTAAAACATGAAAATTAAGCTAAATCTTCGCTAAATCATCGTTATTTCACGAAACATTCATGAAACGATGAAATTCTACGAAACAACGTGTTTCGCAGTGAAAGAAGCTAGTTATCCATTAAAACATGAAAATTAAGCTAAATCTTCGCTAAATAATGGTTATTTCACGAAACATTCATGAAACGATGAAATACATCAAAATTACGTGTTTCGCAGTCAAAGTAGCTTGATATCTACGAAAACATGAAAATTAAGCTAAATCTCCGTTAAATCATGGTTATTTCACGAAACGTTCATGTAACAATGAAATTCAACGAAATAACGTGTTTCGCAGTGAAAGTGGATTGATATCTACGAAAACATCAAAATTAAGCTAAAACTTCGCTTAGTCATGGATATTCCACGAAACATACATGAAACGATGAAATTCAACGAAATAACGTGTTTCGCAGTGAAAATAGCTTGATATCTATGAAAAGATCAAAATTAAGCTAAATCTTCGCTAAATCTACGTTATTTCACGAAACATTCATGAAACGATGAAACACATCAAAATTACGTGTTTCGCAGTCAAAGTAGCGTGATATCTACAAAAACTTGAAAATTAACCTAAATTTTCGGTATATCAAGGTTATTTCACGAAATATTCATGAAACGATGAAATTCGACGAAATAACGTGTTTCGCAGTGAAAGTAGCTAGTTATCCATTAAAACATCAAAATTAAGCTAAATCTTCGGTAAATCATGGCTATTTCACGAAACATTCATCAAACGATGAAATTCAATGAAATAACGTGTTTCGCAGTGAAAGTAGCGAGTTATCCATTAAAATATCAAAATTAAGCTAATTCTTCGCTGAATAATGGTTATTTCACGAAACATTCATGAAACGATGAAATACATCGAAATAACGTGTTTCGCAGTGAAAGTAGCTTGATATCTGCGAAAACTTGAAAATTAAGCTTAATCTTCGCTAAATCATCGTTATTTCACGAAACATTCATGAAACGATGAAATTCTACGAAATAACGTGTTTCGCAGTGAAAGTAGCTAGTTATCCATTAAAATATCAAAATTAAGCTAAATCTTCTCTAAATAATGGTTACTTCACGCAACATTCATGAAACGATGAAATTCAACGAAATAACCTGTTTCGCGGTGAAACAAGATTGATATCTATGAAAACATCAAAATTAGGCTAAAACTTCGCTTAGTCATGGCTATTTCACGAAACATTCATGAAACGACGAAATTCAAATAAATAAAGTGTTTCGCAGTGAAAGGAGCTTGATTTCTATGAAACCAACATTATTAAGCTAATTCTCCGCCAAATCATCGTTATTTCACGAAACATTCGTAAACGATGAAATTCAACGAAATAACGTGTTTCGTGGAGAAAGTAGATTGATATCTATGAAAACATCGAAATTAAGCTAAAACTTCGCTTAGTCATGGTTATTTCACGAAACATTCATGAAACGATGAAATTCAACGAAATAACGTGTTTCGCAGTGAAAGTAGCTTGATATCTATGAAAACATGAAAATTAGGCAAAATCTTCGCTAAATCATGGTTAATTGACGAAACATTCATTAAACGATGAAATTCATCAAAATAACGTTTTTCGCAGTGAAAGTAGCTTGATAACTACGAAAACATGAAAATTAAGCTAAATCTTCGCTAAATCATGGTTATTTCTCGAAACATTCATGAAACATGTAATTCAACGAAATAACGTGTTACGCAGTGAAAGTAGCTTGATTTCTATGAAACCTTCAATATTAAGCTAAATCTCTGCTAAATCATCGTTTTTTAACGAAACATTCATGAAACGATGAAGTTCAACGAAATAACCTGTTTCGCGGTGAATCTAGATTGATATCTATGAAAACATCAAAATTAAGCTAAAACTACGCTTAGTCATGGTTATTTCACGAAACATTCATGAAACGATGAAATTCAACGAAATAACGTGTTTCGCAGTGAAAATAGCTTGATATCTATGAAAAGATCAAAATTAAGCTAAATCTTCGCTAAATCATCGTTATTTCACGAAACATTCATGAAACGATGATATTCTAGGAAATAACGTGTTTCGCTTTGAAAGTAGCTAGTTATCCATTAAAATATCAAAATTAAGCTAATTCTTCGCTGAATAATGGTTATTTCACGAAACATTCATGAAACGATGAAATACATCGAAATAACGTGATTCGCAGTGAAAGTAGCTTGATATCTGCGAAAACATGAAAATTAAGCTTAATCTTCGCTAAATCATCGTTATTTCACGAAACATTCATGAAACGATGAAATTCGACGAAATAACGTGTTTCGCAGTGAAAGTAGCTAGTTATCCATTAAAACATCAAAATTAACCTGAATCTTCTGTAAATCATGGCTATTTCACGAAACATTCATGAAACGATGAAATTCAACGAAATACGTGTTTTGCAGTGAAAATAGCTAGTTATCCATTAAAACATCAAAATTAAGCTAAATCCCGGCTAAATCATCGTTGTTTCACGAAACATTCATGAAACGATGAAATTCAACGAAATAACGTGTTTCGCAGTGAAAGTAGCTTGATAACTACGAAAACATGAAAATTAAGCTAAATCTTCGCTAAATCATGGTTAATTGACGAAACATTCATGAAACGATGAAATTCAAACAAATAACGTGTTTCGCAGTGAAAGTAGCTTGATAACTACGAAAACATGAAAATTAAGCTAAATCTTCGCTAAATCATGGTTATTTCACGAAACATTCGTGAAACGATGAAATTCGACGAAATAACGTGTTTCGCAGTGAAAGTAGCTAGTTATCCATTAAAACATCAAAATTAAGCTAAATCTCCGCTAAATCATCGTTGTTTCACGAAACATTCATGAAACGATGAAATTCAACGAAATAACGTGTTTCGCAGTGAAAGTAGCTTGATATCTATGAAAACATGAAAATTAGGCTAAATCTTCGCTAAATCATGGTTAATTGACGAAACATTCATGAAACGATGAAATTCAACAAAATAACGTGTTTCGCAGTGAAAGTAGCTTGATAACTACGAAAACATGAAAATTAAGCTAAATCTTCGCTAAATCATGGTTATTTCACGAAACATTCATGAAACATGTAATTCAACGAAATAACGTGTTACGCAGTGAAAGTAGCTTGATTTCTATGAAACCTTCAATATTAAGCTAAATCTCTGCTAAATCATCGTTTTTTAACGAAACATTCATGAAACGATGAAATTCAACGAAATAACCTGTGTCGCGGTGAATCTAGATTGATATCTATGAAAACATCAAAATAAAGCTAAAACTTCGCTTAGTCATGGTTATTTCACGAAACATTCATGAAACGAGGAAATTCAACGAAATAACGTGTTTCGCAGTGAAAATAGCTTGATATCTATGAAAAGATCAAAATTAAGCTAAATCTTCGCTAAATCATCGTTATTTCACGAAACATTCATGAAACGATGATATTCTAGGAAATAACGTGTTACGCTTTGAAAGTAGCTAGTTATCCATTAAAATATCAAAATTAAGCTAATTCTTCGCTGAATAATCGTTATTTCACAAAACATTCATGAAACGATGAAATACATCGAAATAACGTGTTTCGCAGTGAAAGTAGCTTGATAACTACGAAAACTTGAAAATTAAGCTAAATCTCCGTTAAATCATGGTTATTTCACGAAACGTTCATGAAACAATGAAATTAAATGAAATAACGTGTTTCGCAGTGAAAGTAGCTTGATATCTAGGAAAACATCAAAATTAAGCTAAATCTACGCTAAATCATCGTTATTTGACAAAACATACATGAAACGTTGAAATTCTACGAAATAACGTGTTTCGCAGTGAAAGTAGCTAGTTATCCATTTAAATATCAAAATTAAGCTAAATCTTCGATAAATAATGGTTATTTCACGAAACATTAATGAAACGAAGAAATACATCGAAATAACGTGTTTCGCATTGAAAGTAGCTTGATATTTACGAAAACATGAAAATTAAGCTAAATCTCCGTTAAATCATGGTTATTTCACGAAACGTTCATGTAACAATGAAATTCAACGAAATTACGTGTTTCGCAGTGAAAGTGGATTGATATCTACGAAAACATGAAGATTAAGCTAAATCTTCGCAAAATCAGGGTTATTTAACGAAACATTCATGAAACGATGAAACTCTACGAAACACGTGTTTCGCAGTGAAAGAAGCTAGTTATCCATGAAAATTAAGCTAAATCTTCGCTAAATAATGGTTATTTCACGAAACATTCATGAAACGATGAAATACATCAAAATTACGTGTTTCGCAGTCAAAGTTGCTTGATATCTACGAAAACATGAAAATTAAACTAAATTTTCGGTATATCAAGGTTATTTCACGAAATATTCATGAAACGATGAAATTCAACGAAATAACGTGTTTCGCGGAGAAAGTAGATTGATATCTATGAAAACATCAAAATTAAGCTAAAACTTCGCTTAGTCATGGTTATTTCACGAAACATTCATGAAACGATGAAATTCAATGAAATAACGTGTTTCGCAGTGACAATAGCTTGATATCTATGAAAAGATCAAAATTAAGCTAAATCTTCGCTAAATCATCGTTATTTCACGAAACATTCATGAAACGATGAAATTCTACGAAATAACGTGTTTCGCAGTGAAAGTAGCTAGTTATCCATTAAAATATCAAAATTAAGCTAATTCTTCGCTGAATAATGGTTATTTCACGAAACATTCATGAAACGATGAAATACATCGAAATAACGTGTTTCGCAGTGAAAGTAGCTTGATATCTGCGAAAACATGAAAATTAAGCTTAATCTTCGCTAAATCATCGTTATTTCACGAAACATTCATGAAACGATGAAATTCTACGAAATAACGTGTTTCGCAGTGAAAGTAGCTAGTTATCCATTAAAATATCAAAATTAAGCTAATTCTTCGCTGAATAATGGTTATTTCACGAAACATTCATGAAACGATGAAAAACATCGAAATAACGTGTATCGCAGTGAAAGTAGCTTGATATTTACGAAAACGTGAAAATTAAGCTAAATTTTCGCTTAATCATGGTTTTTTCACGAAACATTCATGAAACATGTAATTCAACGAAATAATGTGTTTCGCAGTGAAAGTAGCTTGATTTCTATGAAACCTTCAATATTAAGCTAAATCTCCGGTAAATCATCGTTATTTCACGAAACATTCATGAAACGATGATATTCAACGAAATAACCTGTTTCGCGGTGAAACTAGATTGATATCTATGAAAACATCAAAATTAAGTTAAAACTTCGCTTAGTCATGGCTATTTCACGAAACATTCATGAAACGATGAAATTCAAATAAATAAAGTGTTTCGCAGTGAAAGGAGCTTGATTTCTATGAAACCAACAATATTAAGCTAATTCTCCGCCAAATCATCGTTATTTCACGAAACATTCGTAAACGATGAAATTCAACGAAATAACGTGTTTCGCGGAGAAAGTAGATTGATATCTATGAAAACATCAATATTAACATACGCAAATCATCGTTATTTCACGAAACATTCATGAAACGATGAAATTCAACGAAATAACGTGTTTCGCGGAGAAAGTAGATTGATATCTTCTAAAATTAAGCTAAAACTTCGCTAAGTCATGGTTATTTCACGAAACATTCATGAAACGATGAAATTCAACGAAATAACGTGTTTCGCAGTGAAAGTAGCTAGTTATCCATTAAAACATCAAAATTAAGCTAAATCTTCGGTAAATCATGGTTATTACACGAAACATTCATGAAACGATGAAATTCATCGAAATAACGTGTTTCGCAGTGAAAGTAGCTTGAAATCTATGAAAAGATCAAAATTAAGCTAAATCTTCGCTAAATAATCGTTAGTTCACGAATCATTCATGAAACGACGAAATTCTTCGAAATAACGTGTTTCGCAGTGAAAGTAGCTAGTTATCCATTAAAATATCAAAATTAAGCTAATTCTTCGCTGAATAATGGTTATTTCACGAAACATTCATGAAACGATGAAATACATCGAAATAACGTGTTTCGCAGTGAAAGTAGCTTGATATCTAGGAAAACATCAAAATTAAGATAAATCTCCGTTAAATCATGGTTATTTCACGAAACGTTCATGAAACAATGAAATTCAACGAAATAACGTGTTTCGCAGTGAAAGTGGATTAATATCTACGAAAACATGAAAATTAAGCTAAATCTTCGCTAAATAATGGTTATTTCACGAAACATTCATGAAACGATGAAATACATCGAAATAACGTGTTTCGCAGTGAAAGTAGCTTGATATCTACGAAAACATGAAAATTAAGCTAAATCTTCGGTAAATCACGGTTATTTCACGAAACATTCATTAAACATGTAAATCAACGAAATAACGTGTTTCTCAGTGAAAGTAGCTTGATTTCTATGAAACCTTCAACATTAAGCTAAATCTCCGCTAAATCACCGTTATTTCAAGAAACATTCATGAAACGATGAACTTCAACGAAATAACCTGTTTAGCGGTGAAACTAGATTGATATCTATGAAAACATCAAAATGAAGCTAAAACTTCGCTTAATCATATTTATTTCACGAAACATTCATGAAACGATGAAATACATCGAAATAACGTGTTTTGCAGTGAAAGTAGCTTGATATCTACGAAAACATGAAAATTAAGCTAAATCTTCGGTAAATCACGGTTATTTCACGAAACATTCATTAAACATGTAAATCAACGAAATAACGTGTTTCGCAGTGAAAGTAGCTTGATTTCTATGAAACCATCAATATTAAGCTCAATCTCCGCTAAATCATCGTTATTTCTCGAAATATTCATGAAACGATGAAATTCAACGAAAGAACGTGTTTCGCAGTGAAAGTAGCTTGATATCTACGAAAACATGAAAATTAGGCTAAATCTTCGATACATCATGGTTAATTGACGAAACATTCATGAAACGATGAAATTCCATAAAATAACGTGTTTCGCAGTGAAAGTAGCTTGATAACTACGAAAACATGAAAATTAAGCTAAGTCTTCGCTAAATCATGGTTATTTCACGAAACATTCATGAAACGATGAAATTCAACGAAATAACCTGTTTCGCGGTGAAACTAGATTGATATCTATGAAAACATCAAAATTAAGCTAAAATTTCTCTTAGTCATGGTTATTTCACGAAACTTTCATGAAACGATGAAATTCAAATAAATAACGTGTTTCGCAGTGAAAGTAGCTTGATTTCTATGAAACCATCAATATTAAGTTAATTCTCCGCCAAATCATCGTTATTTCACGAAACATTCGTAAACGATGAAATTGAAGGAAATAACGTGTTTCGCGGAGAAAGTAGATTGATATCTATGAAAACATCAAAATTAAGCTAAAACATCGCTTAGTCATGGTTTATTTCACGAAACATTCGTAAACGATGAAATTCAACGAAATAACGTGTTTCGCGGAGAAAGTAGATTGATATCTATGAAAACATCAAAATTAAGCTAAAACTTCGCTTAGTCATGGTTATTTCACGAAACATTCATGAAACGATGAAATTCAATGAAATAACGTGTTTCGCAGTTAAAATAGCTTGATATCTATGAAAAGATCAAAATTAAGCTAAATCTTCGCTAAATCATCGTTATTTCACGAAACATTCATGAAACGATTAAATTCTACGAAATAACGTGTTTCGCAGTGAAAGTAGCTAGTTATCCATTAAAATATCAAAATTAAGCTAATTCTTCGCTGAATAATGGTTATTTCACGAAACATTCATGAAACGATGAAATACATCGAAATAACGTGTTTCGCAGTGAAAGTAGCTTGATATCTGCGAAAACATGAAAATTAAGCTTAATCTTCGCTAAATCATCGTTATTTCACCAAACATTCATGAAACGATGAAATTCGACGAAATAACGTGTTTCGCAGTGAAAGCAGCTAGTTATCCATTAAAACATCAAAATTAACCTGAATCTTCTGTAAATCATGGCTATTTCACGAAACATTCATTAAACGATGAAATTCAAATAAATAACGTGATTCGCAGTGAAAGTAACTTGACTTCTATGAAACCATCAATATTAAGCTAATTCTCCGCCAAATCATCGTTATTTCACGAATCATTCGTAAACGATGAAATTCAACGAAATGACGTGTTTCGCGGAGAAAGTAGATTGATATCTAATGAAAACATGAAAATTAAGCTAAATCTTCGCTAAATCATGGTTAATTGACGAAACATTCATGAAACGATGAAATTCAAACAAATAACGTGTTTCGCAGTGAAAGTAGCTTGATAACTACGAAAACATGAAAATTATGCTAAATCTTCGCTAAATCATGGTTATTTCACGAAACATTCGTGAAACGATGAAATTCAACGAAATAAACTGTTTCGCGGTGAATCTAGATTGATACCTATGAAAACATCAAAATTAAGCTAAAACTTCGCTTAGTCATGGTTATTTCACGAAACATTCATGAAACGATGAAATTCAACGAAATAACGTGTTTCGCAGTGAAAATAGCTTGATATCTATGAAAAGATCAAAATTAAGCTAAATCTTCGCTAAGTCATCGTTATTTCACGAAACATTCATGAAACGATGATATTCTAGGAAATAACGTGTTTCGCTTTGAAAGTAGCTAGTTATCCATTAAAATATCAAAATTAAGCTAATTCTTCGCTGAATAATGGTTATTTCACGAAACATTCATGAAAAATGTAATTCTACGAAATAACGTGTTTCGCAGTGAAAGTAGCTTGATACCTATGAAATCATCAATATTAAGCTAATTCTCCGCTAAATCATCGTTGTTTCACGAAACATTCATGAAACGATGAAATTCAAGGAAATAACGTATTTCGCAGTGAAAGTAGCTTGATATCTACGAAAACATGAAAATTAAGCTAAATCTTCGCTAAATCATGGTTATTTCACGAAACATTCGTGAAACGATGAAATTCGACGAAATAACGTGTTTCGCAGTGAAAGTAGCTAGTTATCCATTAAAACATCAAAATTAAGCTAAATCTCCGCTAAATCATCGTTGTTTCACGAAACATTCATGAAACGATGAAATTCAACGAAATAACGTGTTTCGCAGTGAAAGTAGCTTGATATCTACGAAAACATGAAAATTAAGCTAAATCTTCGCTAAATCATGGTTAATTGACGAAACATTCATGAAACGATGAAATTCAACAAAATAACGTGTTTCGCAGTGAAAGTAGCTTGATAACTACGAAAACATGAAAATTAAGCTAAATCTTCGGTAAATCACGGTTATTTCACGAAACATTCATTAAACATGTAAATCAACGAAATAACGTGTTTTGCAGTGAAAGTAGCTTGATTTCTATGAAACCATCAATATTAAGCTCAATCTCCGCTAAATCATCGTTATTTCTCGAAACATTCATGAAACGATGAAATTCAACGAAAGAACGTGTTTCGCAGTGAAAGTAGCTTGATATCTACGAAAACATGAAAATTAAGCTAAATCTTCGCTACATCATGGTTAATTGACGATACATTCATGAAACGATGAAATTCAACAAAATAACGTGTTTCGCAGTGAAAGTAGCTTGATAACTACGAAAACATGAAAATTAAGCTAAGTCTTCGCTAAATCATGGTTATTTCACGAAACATTCATGAAACGATGAAATTCAACGAAATAACCTGTTTCGCGGTGAAACTAGATTGATATCTATGAAAACATCAAAATTAAGCTAAAATTTCTCTTAGTCATGGTTATTTCACGAAACTTTCATGAAACGATGAAATTCAAATAAATAACGTGTTTCGCAGTGAAAGTAGCTTGATTTCTATGAAACCATCAATATTAAGTTAATTCTCCGCCAAATCATCGTTATTTCACGAAACATTCGAAAACGATGAAATTCAAGGAAATAACGTGTTTCGCGGAGAAAGTAGATTAATATCTATGAAAACATCAAAATTAAGCTAAATCTCCGCTAAATCATCGTTGTTTCACGAAACATTCATGAAACGATGAAATTCAACGAAATAACGTGTTTCGCAGTGATCATGAAACGATGAAATTCAACGAAATAACGTGTTTCGCAGTGAAAGTAGCTTGATATCTACGAAAACATGAAAATTAAGCTAAATCTTCGATAAATCACGGTTAATTGACGAAACATTCGTGAAACGATGAAATTCGACAAAATAACGTGTTTCGCAGTGAAAGTAGCTTGATAACTACGAAAACATGAAAATTAAGCTAAATCTTCGCTAAATCATGGATATTTCACGAAACATTCATGAAACATGTAATTCAACGAAATAACGTGTTTCGCAGTGAAAGTAGCTTGATTTCTATGAAACCTTCAATATTAAGCTAAATCTCTGCTAAATCATCGTTTTTTAACGAAACATTCATGAAACGATGAAATTCAACGAAATAACCTGTTACGCGGTGAAACTAGATTGATATCTATGAAAACATCAAAATTAAGCTAAAACTTCGCTTAGTCATGGTTATTTCACGAAACATTCATGAAACGATGAAATTCAACGAAATAACGTGTTTCGCAGTGAAAATAGCTTGATATCTATGAAAAGATCAAAATTAAGCTAAATCTTCGCTAAATCATCGTTATTTCACGAAACATTCATGAAACGATGATATTCTAGGAAATAACGTGTTTCGCTTTGAAAGTAGCTAGTTATCCATTAAAATATCAAATTTAAGCTAATTCTTCGCTGAATAATGGTTTTTCACGAAACATTCATGAAACGATGAAATACATCGAAATAACGTGTTTCGCAGTGAAAGTAGCTTGATTTCTACGAAAACATGAAAATTAAGCTAAATCTCCGTTAAATCATGGTTATTTCACGAAACGTTCATGAAACAATGAAATTAAACGAAATAACGTGTTTCGCAGTGAAAGTAGCTTCATATCTAGGAAAGCATCAAAATTAAGCTAAATCCACGCTAAATCATCGTTATTTCACAAAACATACATGAAACGTTGAAATTCTACGAAATAACGTGTTTCGCAGTGAAAGTAGCTAGTTATCCATTAAAATATCAATATTAAGCTAATTCTTCGCTGAATAATGGTTATTTCACGAAACATTCATGAAACGATGAAATACATCGAAATAACGTGTTTCGCAGTGAAAGTAGCTTGATTTCTATGAAATCATCAATATTAAGCTAATTCTCCGCTAAATCATCGTTGTTTCACGAAACATTCATGAAACGATGAAATTCAACGAAATAACGTAATTCGCAATGAAAGTAGCTTGATATCTACAAAACATGAAAATTAAGCTAAATCTTCGCTAAATCATCGTTATTTCACGAAACATTCATGAAACGATGAAATTCTACGAAATAACGTGTTTCGCTGTGAAAGTAGCTAGTTATCCATTAAAACATCAAAATTAAGCTAAATCCCCGCTAAATCATCGTTTTTTAACGAAACATTCGTGAAACGATGAAATTCAACGAAATAACCTGTTTCGCGGTGAAACTAGATTGATATCTATGAAAACATCAAAATTAAGCAAAAATTTCTCTCAGTCATGGTTATTCCACGAAACATTCATGAAACGATGAAATTCAAATAAATAACGTGTTACGCAGTGAAAGTAGCTTGATTTCTATGAAACCTTCAATATTAAGCTAAATCTCCGCTAAATCACCGTTATTTCAAGAAACATTCATGAAACGATGAACTTCAACGAAATAACCTGTTTAGCGGTGAAACTAGATTGATATCTATGAAAACATCAAAATGAAGCTAAAACTTCGCTTAGTCATGGTTACTTCACGAAACATTCATGAAACGATGAAATTCAACTGAATAACGTGTTTCGCGGTAAAAGAAGATTGATATCTATGAAAACATCAAAATTAAGCTAAAACTACGCTTAATCATATTTATTTCACGAAACATTCATGAAACGATGAAATACATCGAAATAACGTGTTTCGCAGTGAAAGTAGCTTGATATCTACGAAAACATGAAAATTAAGCTAAATCTTCGGTAAATCACGGTTATTTCACGAAACATTCATTAAACATGTAAATCAACGAAATAACGTGTTTCGCAGTGAAAGTAGCTTGATTTCTATGAAACCATCAATATTAAGCTAAATCTCCGCTAAATCATCGTTATTTCTCGAAACATTCATGAAACGATGAAATTCAAAGAAATAACGTGTTTCGCAGTGAAAGTAGCTTGATATCTACGAAAACATGAAAATTAAGCTAAATCTTCGCTACATCATGGTTAATTGACGAAACATTCATGAAACGATGAAATTCAACAAAATAACGTGTTTCGCAGTGAAAGTAGCTTGATAACTACGAAAACATGAAAATTAATGTAAATCTTCGCTAAATCATGGTTATTTCACGAAACATTCATGAAACATGTAATTGAACGAAAAAACGTGTTTCGCAGTGAAAGTAGCTTGATTTCTATGAAACCTACAATATTAAGCTAAATCTCTGCTAAATCATCGTTTTTTAACGAAACATTCATGAAACGATGAAATTCAACGAAATTACCTGTTTCGCGGTGAAACTAGATTGATATCTATGTAAACATCAAAATTAAGCTAAAATTTCTCTTAGTCATGGTTATTTCACGAAACATTCATGAAACGATGAAATTCAAATAAATAACGTGTTTCGCAGTGAAAGTAGCTTGATTTCTATGAAACCATCAATATTAAGTTAATTCTCCGCCAAATCATCGTTATTTCACGAAACATTCGTAAACGATGAAATTCAAGGAAATAACGTGTTTCGCGGAGAAAGTAGATTGATATCTATGAAAACATCAAAATTAAGCTAAAACTTCGCTTAGTCATGGTTATTTCACGAAACATTCATGAAACGATGAAATTCAATGAAATAACGTGTTTCGCAGTTAAAATAGCTTGATATCTATGAAAAGATCAAAATTAAGCTAAATCTTCGCTAAATCATCGTTATTTCACGAAACATTCATGAAACGATTAAATTCTACGAAATAACGTGTTTCGCAGTGAAAGTAGCTAGTTATCCATTAAAATATCAAAATTAAGCTAATTCTTCGCTGAATAATGGTTATTTCACGATACATTCATGAAACGATGAATTACATCGAAATATCGTGTTTCGCAGTGAAAGTAGCTTGATATCTGCGAAAACATGAAAATTAAGCTTAATCTTCGCTAAATCATCGTTATTTCACGAAACATACATGAAACGATGAAATTCTACGAAATAACGTGTTTCGCAGTGAAAGTAGCTAGTTATCCATTAAAATATCAAAATTAAGCTAATTCTTCGCTGAATAATGGTTATTTCACGAAACATTCATGAAACGATGAAATACATCGAAATAACGTGTTTCGCCGTGAAAGTAGCTTGATATCTAGGAAAACATAAAAATTAAGCTAAATCTCCGTTAAATCATGGTTATTTCACGAAACGATCATGAAACAATGAAATTCAACGAAATAACGTGTTTCGCGGAGAAAGTAGATTGATATCAATGAAAAGATCAAAATTAAGCTAAATCTTCGCTAAAACATCGTTATTTCACGAAACATTCATGAAACGATGAAATTCTACGAAATAACGTGTTTCGCAGTAACAGTAGCTAGTTATCCATTAAAATATAAAATGAAGCTAAATCTTCGCTAAATAATGGTTATTTCACGAAAAATTCATGAAACGATGAAATACATCGAAATAACGTGTTTCGCAGTGAAAGTAGCTTGTATCTGCGAAAACATGAAAATTAAGCTAAATCTCCGTTAAATCATGGTTATTTCACGAAACGTTCATGAAACCATGAAATTCAACGAAATAACGTGTTTCGCAGTGAAAATAGCTCGATTTCTATGACTCCTTCAATATTAAGCTAAATCTCCGCTAAATCATCGTTATATCACGAAACATTCATGAAACGATTAAATTCAACGAAATAACCTGTTTCGCGGTGAAACTAGATTGATATCTATGAAAACATCAAAATTAAGCTAAATCTTCGCTTAATCATGGTTATTTCACGAAACATTCATGAAACGATGAAATTCAACTAAATAACGTGTTTCGCAGTGAAAGTAGCTTGATATCTGCGAAAACATGAAAATTAAGCTTAATCTTCGCTAAATCATCGTTATTTCACGAAACATTCATGAAACGATGAAATTCTACGAAATAACGTGTTTCGCAGTGAAAATAGCTAGTTATCCATTAAAATATCAAAATTAAGCTAATTCATCGCTGAATAAAGGTTATTTCACGAAACATTCATGAAACGATGAAATTCGACGAAATAACGTGTATCGCAGTGAAAGCAGCTAGTTATCCATTAAAACATCAAAATTAAGCTAAATCTTCGCTAAATCATGGTTATTACACGAAACATTCATGAAACGATGAAATTCAAATAAATAACGTGTTTCGCAGTGAAAGTAGCTTGATTTCTATGAAACCATCAAAATTAAGCTAATTCTCCGCCAAATCATCGTTATTTCACGAAACATTCGTAAACGATGAAATTCGACGAAATAACGTGTTTCGCAGTGAAAGTAGCTTGATATCTGCGAAAACATGAAAATTAAGCTTAATCTTCGCTAAATCATCGTTATTTCACGAAACATTCATGAAACGATGAAATTCGACGAAATATCGTGTTTCGCAGTGAAAGTAGCTAGTTATCCATTATAACATGAAAATTAAGCTAAATCTTCGGTAAATCATGGTTATTACACGAAACATTCATGAAACGATGAAATTCATTGAAATAACGTGTTTCGCAGTGAAAGTAGCTTGATTTCTATGAAACCTTCAATATTAAGCTAAATCTCCGCCAAATCATCGTTATTTCACGAAACATTCATGAAACGATGATATTCGACGAAATAACGTGTTTCGCAGTGAAAGTAGCTAGTTATTCATTAAAACATCAAAATTAAGCTAAATCTTCGGTAAATCATGGCTATTTCACGAAACATTCATCAAACGATGAAATTCAATGAAATAACGTGTTTCGCAGTGAAAATAGCTTGATATCTATGAAAAGATCAAAATTAAGCTAAATCTTCGCTAAATCATCGTTAATTCACGAAACATTCATGAAACGATGAAATTCTACGAAATAACGTGTTTCGCAGTGAAAGTAGCTAGTTATCCATTAAAATATCAAAATTAAGCTAATTCTTCGCTGAATAATGGTTATTTCACGAAACATTCATGAAACGATAAAATACATCGAAATAACGTGTTTCGCAGTGAAAGTAGCTTGATATCTGCGAAAACTTGAAAATTAAGCTTAATCTTCGCTAAATCATCGTTATTTCACGAAACATTCATGAAACGATGGAATTCTACGAAATAACGTGTTTCGCAGTGAATGTAGCTAGTTATCCATTAAAATATCAAAATTAAGCTAATTCTTCGCTGAATAATGGTTATTTCACGAAACATTCATGAAACGATGATATTCAACGAAATAACCTGTTTCGCGGTGAAACAAGGTTGATATCTATGAAAACATCAAAATTAAGCTAAAACTTCGCTTAGTCTTGGCTATTTCACGAAACATTCATGAAACGATGAAATTCACCGAAATAACGTGTTTCGCAGTGAAAATAGCTTGTTATCTATGAAAAGATCAAAATTAAGCTAAATCTTCGCTAAATCATCGTTATTTCACGAAACATTCATGAAACGATGAAATCCTACGAAATAACGTGTTTCGCAGTGAAAGTAGCTAGTTATCCATTAAAATATCAAAATTAAGCTAAATCTTCTCTAAATAATGGTTATTTCACGAAACATTGATGAAACGAGGAAATACATCGAAATAACGTGTTTCGCAGTGAAAGTAGCTTGATATCTACGAAAACATGAAAATTATGCTAAATCTTCGCTGAATCATGGTTATTTCACGAAAAGTTCATGAAACAATGAAATTCAAATAAATAACGTGTTTCGCAGTGAAAGTAGCTTGATTTCTATGAAACCATCAATATTAAGCTAATTCTCCGCCAAATCATCGTTATTTCACGAAACATTCGTAAACGATGAAATTCAACGAATTAACGTGATTCGCGGAGAAAGTAGATTGATATCTATGAAAACATCAAAATTAAGCTAAATCTTCGCTAAATCATGGTTATTTCACGAAACATTCATGAAACGATGAAATTCAACGAAATAACGTGTTTCGCAGTGAAAGTAGTTAGATATCCATGAAAAAATCAAATTTAAGCTAAATCTCCGCTAAATCATGGTTATTTCACGAAACATTCATGAAACGATGAAATTCAACGTAATAACGTGTTTGGCAGTGAAAATAGCTCGATATCTATGAAAAGATCAAAATTAAGCTAAATCTTCGCTAAATCTACGTTATTTCACGAAACATTCATGAAACGATGAAATTAAACGAAATAACGTGTTTCGCAGTGAAAGTAGCTTGATATCTAGGAAAACATCAAAATTAAGCTAAATCTACGCTAAATCATCGTTATTTCACAAAACATACATGAAACGTTGAAATTCTACGAAATAACGTGTTTCGCAGTGAAAGTAGCTAGTTATCCATTAAAATGTCAAAATTAAGCTAAATCTTCGCTAAATAATGGTTATTTCACGAAACATTAATGAAACGATGAAATACATCGAAATAACGTGTTTCGCATTGAAAGTAGCTTGATATTTACGAAAACATGAAAATTAAGCTAAATCTCCGTTAAATCATGGTTATTTCACGAAACGTTCGTGTAACAATGAAATTCAACGAAATAACGTGTTTCGCAGTGAAAGTGGATTGATATCTACGAAAACATGAAGATTAAGCTAAATCTTCGCAAAATCAGGGTTATTTAACGAAACATTCATGAAACGATGAAATTCAACTAAATAACGTGTTTCGCGGAGAAAGTAGATTGATATCTATGAAAACATCAAAATTAAGCTAAAACTTCGCCTAGTCGTGGATAATTCACGAAACATTCATGAAACGGTGAAATTCAACGAAATAACGTGTTTCGCAGTGAAAATAGCTTGATATCTATGAAAAGATCAAAATTAAGCTAAATCTTCGCTAAATCTACGTTATTTCACGAAACATTCATAAAACGATGAAACACATCAAAATTACGTGTTTCGCAGTCAAAGTAGCTTGATATCTACAAAAACATGAAAATTAACCTAAATTTTCGGTATATCAAGGTTATTTCACGAAACATTCATGAAACGATGAAATTCAAATAAATAACGTGTTTCGCAGTGAAAGTAGCTTGATTTCTATGAAACCATCAAAATTAAGCTAATTCTCCGCCAAATCATCGTTATTTCACGAAACATTCGTAAACGATGAAATTCAACTAAATAACGTGTTTCGCGGAGAAAGTAGATTGATATCTATGAAAACATCAAAATTAAGCTAAAACTTCGCTTAGTCATGGTTATTTCACGAAACATTCATGAAACGATGAAATTCAACGAAATAGAGTGTTTCGCAGTGAAAATAGCTTGATATCTATGAAAAGATCAAAATTAAGCTAAATCTTCGCTAAATCATCGTTATTTCACGAAACATTCATGAAACGATGAAATTCTACGAAATAACGTGTTTCGCAGTGAAAGTAGCTAGTTATCCATTAAAATATCAAAATTAAGCTAATTCTTCGCTGAATAATGGTTATTTCACGAAACATTCATGAAACGATGAAATACATCGAAATAACGTGTTTCGCAGTGAAAGTAGCTTGATATCTGCGAAAACATGAAAATTAAGCTTAATCTTCGCTAAATCATCGTTATTTCACGAAACATTCATGAAACGATGAAATTCTACGAAATAACGTGTTTCGCAGTGAAAATAGCTAGTTATCCATTAAAATAGCAAAATTAAGCTAATTCATCGCTGAATAATGGTTATTTCACGAATCATTCATGAAACGATGAAATTCGACGAAATAACGTGTATCGCAGTGAAAGCAGCTAGTTATCCATTAAAACTTCAAAATTAAGCTAAATCTTCGGTAAATCATGGCTATTTCACGAAACATTCATTAAACGATGAAATTCAAATAAATAACGTGTGTCGCAGTGAAAGTAGCTTGATTTCTATGAAACCATCAATATTAAGCTAATTCTCCGCCAAATCATCGTTATTTCACGAAACATTCGTAAACGATGAAATTCAACGAAATAACGTGTTTCGCAGTGAAAGTAGCTAGTTATCCATTAAAACATCAAAATTAAGCTAAATCTTCGGTAAATCATGGTTATTACACGAAACATTCATGAAACGATGAAATTCATCGAAATAACGTGTTTCGCAGTTAAAGTAGCTTGAAATCTATGAAAAGATCAAAATTAAGCTAAATCTTCGCTAAATAATCGTTAGTTCACGAATCATTCATGAAACGACGAAATTCTTCGAAATAACGTGTTTCGCAGTGAAAGTAGCTAGTTATCCATTAAAATATCAAAATTAAGCTAATTCTTCGCTGAATAATGGTTATTTCACGAAACATTCGTGAAACGATGAAATACATCGAAATAACGTGTTTCGCAGTGAAAGTAGCTTGATATCTGCGAAAACATGAAAATTAAGCTTAATCTTCGCTAAATCATCGTTATTTCACGAAACATTCATGAAACGATGAAATTCTACGAAATAACGTGTTTCGCAGTGAAAATAGCTAGTTATCCATTAAAATAGCAAAATTAAGCTAATTCATCGCTGAATAATGGTTATTTCACGAATCATTCATGAAACGATGAAATTCGACGAAATAACGTGTATCGCAGTGAAAGCAGCTAGTTATCCATTAAAACTTCAAAATTAAGCTAAATCTTCGGTAAATCATGGCTATTTCACGAAACATTCATTAAACGATGAAATTCAAATAAATAACGTGTGTCGCAGTGAAAGTAGCTTGATTTCTATGAAACCATCAATATTAAGCTAATTCTCCGCCAAATCATCGTTATTTCACGAAACATTCGTAAACGATGAAATTCAACGAAATAACGTGTTTCGCAGTGAAAGTAGCTAGTTATCCATTAAAACATCAAAATTAAGCTAAATCTTCGGTAAATCATGGTTATTACACGAAACATTCATGAAACGATGAAATTCATCGAAATAACGTGTTTCGCAGTGAAAGTAGCTTGAAATCTATGAAAAGATCAAAATTAAGCTAAATCTTCGCTAAATAATCGTTAGTTCACGAATCATTCATGAAACGACGAAATTCTTCGAAATAACGTGTTTCGCAGTGAAAGTAGCTAGTTATCCATTAAAATATCAAAATTAAGCTAATTCTTCGCTGAATAATGGTTATTTCACGAAACATTCGTGAAACGATGAAATACATCGAAATAACGTGTTTCGCAGTGAAAGTAGCTTGATATCTGCGAAAACATGAAAATTAAGCTTAATCTTCGCTAAATCATCGTTATTTCACGAAACATTCATGAAACGATGAAATTCTACGAAATAACGTGTTTCGCAGTGAAAATAGCTAGTTATCCATTAAAATAGCAAAATTAAGCTAATTCATCGCTGAATAATGGTTATTTCACGAATCATTCATGAAACGATGAAATTCGACGAAATAACGTGTATCGCAGTGAAAGCAGCTAGTTATCCATTAAAACTTCAAAATTAAGCTAAATCTTCGGTAAATCATGGCTATTTCACGAAACATTCATTAAACGATGAAATTCAAATAAATAACGTGTGTCGCAGTGAAAGTAGCTTGATTTCTATGAAACCATCAATATTAAGCTAATTCTCCGCCAAATCATCGTTATTTCACGAAACATTCGTAAACGATGAAATTCAACGAAATAACGTGTTTCGCGGAGAAAATAGATTGATATCTATGAAAACATCAAAATTAAGCTAAAACTTCGCTTAGTCATGGTTATTTCACGAAACATTCATGAAACGATGAAATTCAACGAAATAACGTGTTTCGCAGTGAAAATAGCTTGATATCTATGAAAAGATCAAAATTAAGCTAAATCTTCGCTAAATCTACGTTATTTCACGAAACATTCATGAAACGATGAAATTCTAGGAAATAACGTGTTTCGCAGTGAAAGTAGCTAGTTATCCATTAAAATATCAAAAATAAGCTAATTCTTCGCTGAATAATGGTTATTTCACGAAACATTCATGAAACGATGAAATACATCGAAATAACGTGTTTCGCAGTGAAAGTAGCTTGATAACTACGAAAACATGAAAATTAAGCTAAATCTCCGTTAAATCATGGTTATTTCACGAAACGTTCATGAAACAATGAAATTAAACGAAATAACGTGTTTCGCAGTGAAAGTAGCTTGATATCTAGGAAAACATCAAAATTAAGCTAAATCTACGCTAAATCATCGTTATTTCACAAAACATACATGAAACGTTGAAATTCTACGAAATAACGTGTTTCGCAGTGAAAGTAGCTAGTTATCCATTAAAATATCAAAATTAAGCTAAATCTTCGATAAATAATGGTTATTTCACGAAACATTAATGAAACGATGAAATACATCGAAATAACGTGTTTCGCATTGAAAGTAGCTTGATATTTACGAAAACATGAAAATTAAGCTAAATCTCCGTTAAATCATGGTTATTTCACGAAACGTTCATGTAACAATGAAATTCAACGAAATAACGTGTTTCGCAGTGAAAGTGGATTGATATCTACGAAAACATGAAGATTAAGCTAAATCTTCGCAAAATCAGGGTTATTTAACGAAACATTCATGAAACGATGAAATTCAAATAAATAACGTGTTTCGCAGTGAAAGTAGCTTGATTTCTATGAAACCATCAATATTAAGCTAATTCTCCGCCAAATCATCGTTATTTCACGAAACATTCGTAAACGATGAAATTCAACGAAATAACGTGTTTCGCGGAGAAAGTAGATTGATATCTATGAAAACATCAAAATTAAGCTAAAACTTCGCTTAGTCATGGATAATTCACGAAACATTCATGAAACGATGAAATTCAACGAAATAACGTGTTTCGCAGTGAAAATAGCTTGATATCTATGAAAAGATCAAAATTAAGCTAAATCTTCGCTAAATCTACGTTATTTCACGAAACATTCATGAAACGATGAAACACATCAAAATTACGTGTTTCGCAGTCAAAGTAGCTTGATATCTACAAAAACATGAAAATTAACCTAAATTTTCGGTATATCAAGGTTATTTCACGAAATATTCATGAAACGATGAAATTCGACGAAATAACGTGTTTCGCAGTGAAAGTAGCTAGTTATCCATTATAACATGAAAATTAAGCTAAATCTTCGGTAAATCATGGTTATTACACGAAACATTCATGAAACGATGAAATTCATTGAAATAACGTGTTTCGCATTGAAAGTAGCTTGATTTCTATGAAACCTTCAATATTAAGCTAAATCTCCGCCAAATCATCGTTATTTCACGAAACATTCATGAAACGATGATATTCGACGAAATAACGTGTTTCGCAGTGAAAGTAGCTAGTTATTCATTAAAACATCAAAATTAAGCTAAATCTTCGGTAAATCATGGCTATTTCACGAAACATTCATCAAACGATGAAATTCAATGAAATAACGTGTTTCGCAGTGAAAATAGCTTGATATCTATGAAAAGATCAAAATTAAGCTAAATCTTCGCTAAATCATCGTTATTTCACGAAACATTCACGAAACGATGAAATTCTACGAAATAACGTGTTTCGCAGTGAAAGTAGCTAGTTATCCATTAAAATATCAAAATTAAGCAAATTCTTCGCTGAATAATGGTTATTTCACGAAACATTCATGAAACGATGAAATACATCGAAATAACGTGTTTCGCAGTGAAAGTAGCTTGATATCTGCGAAAACATGAAAATTAAGCTTAATCTTCGCTAAATCATCGTTATTTCACGAAACATTCATGAAACGATGAAATTCTACGAAATAACGTGTTTCGCAGTGAAAGTAGCTAGTTATCCATTAAAATATCAAAATTAAGCTAATTCTTCGCTGAATAATGGTTATTTCACGAAACATTCATGAAACGATGATATTCAACGAAATAACCTGTTTCGCGGTGAAACAAGATTGATATCTATGAAAACATCAAAATTAAGCTAAAACTTCGCTTAGTCATTGCTATTTCACGAAACATTCATGAAACGATGAAATTCACCGAAATAACGTGTTTCGCAGTGAAAATAGCTTGTTATCTATGAAAAGATCAAAATTAAGCTATATCTCCGCCAAATCATCGTTATTTCACGAAACATTCATGAAACGATGAAATTCGACGAAATAACGTGTTTCGCAGTGAAAATAGCTAGTTATCCATTAAAATATCAAAATTAAGCTAATTCATCGCTGAATAATGGTTATTTCACGAAACATTCATGAAACGATGAAATTCGACGAAATAACGTGTATCGCAGTGAAAGCAGCTAGTTATCCATTATAACATCAAAATTAAGCTAAATCTTCGGTAAATCATGGCTATTTCACGAAACATTCATTAAACGATGAAATTCAAATAAATAACGTGTGTCGCAGTGAAAGTAGCTTGATTTCTATGAAACCATCAATATTAAGCTAATTCTCCGCCAAATCATCGTTATTTCACGAAACATTCGTAAACGATGAAATTCAACGAAATAACGTGTTTCGCAGTGAAAGTAGCTAGTTATCCATTAAAACATCAAAATTAAGCTAAATCTTCGGTAAATCATGGTTATTACACGAAACATTCATGAAACGATGAAATTCATCGAAATAACGTGTTTCGCAGTGAAAGTAGCTTGAAATCTATGAAAAGATCAAAATTAAGCTAAATCTTCGCTAAATAATCGTTAGTTCACGAATCATTCATGAAACGACGAAATTCTTCGAAATAACGTGTTTCGCAGTGAAAGTAGCTAGTTATCCATTAAAATATCAAAATTAAGCTAATTCTTCGCTGAATAATGGTTATTTCACGAAACATTCATGAAACGATGAAATACATCGAAATAACGTGTTTCGCAGTGAAAGTAGCTTGAAATCTGCGAAAACATGAAAATTAAGCTTAATCTTCGCTAAATCATCGTTATTTCACGAAACAATCATGAAACGATGAAATTCTACGAAATAACGTGTTTCGCAGTGAAAATAGCTAGTTATCCATTAAAATAGCAAAATTAAGCTAATTCATCGCTGAATAATGGTTATTTCACGAATCATTCATGAAACGATGAAATTCGACGAAATAACGTGTATCGCAGTGAAAGCAGCTAGTTATCCATTAAAACTTCAAAATTAAGCTAAATCTTCGGTAAATCATGGCTATTTCACGAAACATTCATTAAACGATGAAATTCAAATAAATAACGTGTGTCGCAGTGAAAGTAGCTTGATTTCTATGAAACCATCAATATTAAGCTAATTCTCCGCCAAATCATCGTTATTTCACGAAACATTCGTAAACGATGAAATTCAACGAAATAACGTGTTTCGCGGAGAAAATAGATTGATATCTATGAAAACATCAAAATTAAGCTAAAACTTCGCTTAGTCATGGTTATTTCACGAAACATTCAAGAAACGATGAAATTCAACGAAATAACGTGTTTCGCAGTGAAAATAGCTTGATATCTATGAAAAGATCAAAATTAAGCTAAATCTTCGCTAAATCTACGTTATTTCACGAAACATTCATGAAACGATGAAATTCTAGGAAATAACGTGTTTCGCAGTGAAAGTAGCTAGTTATCCATTAAAATATCAAAAATAAGCTAATTCTTCGCTGAATAATGGTTATTTCACGAAACATTCATGAAACGATGAAATACATCGAAATAACGTGTTTCGCAGTGAAAGTAGCTTGATAACTACGAAAACATGAAAATTAAGCTAAATCTCCGTTAAATCATGGTTATTTCACGAAACGTTCATGAAACAATGAAATTAAATGAAATAACGTGTTTCGCAGTGAAAGTAGCTTGATATCTAGGAAAACATCAAAATTAAGCTAAATCTACGCTAAATCATCGTTATTTCACAAAACATACATGAAACGTTGAAATTCTACGAAATAACGCGTTTCGCAGTGAAAGTAGCTAGTTATCCATTAAAATATCAAAATTAAGCTAAATCTTCGCTAAATAATGGTTATTTCACGAAACATTAATGAAACGATGAAATACATCGAAATAACTTGTTTCGCATTGAAAGTAGCTTGATATTTACGAAAACATGAAAATTATCTAAATCTCCGTTAAATCATGGTTATTTCACGAAACGTTCATGTAACAATGAAATTCAACGAAATAACGTGTTTCGCAGTGAAAGTGGATTGATATCTACGAAAACATGAAGATTAAGCTAAATCTTCGCAAAATCAGTGTTATTTCACGAAACATTCATGAAACGATGAAATTCAAATAAATAACGTGTTTCGCAGTGAAAGTAGCTTGATTTCTATGAAACCATCAATATTAAGCTAATTCTCCGCCAAATCATCGTTATTTCACGAAACATTCGTAAACGATGAAATTCAACGAAATAACGTGTTTCGCGGAGTAAGTAGATTGATATCTATGAAAACATCAAAATTAAGCTAAAACTTCGCTTAGTCATGGATATTTCACGAAACATTCATGAAACGATGAAATTCAACGAAATAACGTGTTTCGCAGTGAAAATAGCTTGATATCTATGAAAAGATCAAAATTAAGCTAAATCTTCGCTAAATCTACGTTATTTCACGAAACATTCATGAAACGATGAAACACATCAAAATTACGTGTTTCGCAGTCAAAGTAGCTTGATATCTACAAAAACATGAAAATTAACCTAAATTTTCGGTATATCAAGGTTATTTCACGAGATATTCATGAAACGATGAAATTCGACGAAATAACGTGTTTCGCAGTGAAAGTAGCTAGTTATCCATTATAACATGAAAATTAAGCTAAATCTTCGGTAAATCATGGTTATTACACGAAACATTCATGAAACGATGAAATTCATTGAAATAACGTGTTTCGCAGTGAAAGTAGCTTGATTTCTATGAAACCTTCAATATTAAGCTAAATCTCCGCCAAATCATCGTTATTTCACGAAACATTCATGAAACGATGATATTCGACGAAATAACGTGTTTCGCAGTGAAAGTAGCTAGTTATTCATTAAAACATCAAAATTAAGCTAAATCTTCGGTAAATCATGGCTATTTCACGAAACATTCATCAAACGATGAAATTCAATGAAATAACGTGTTTCGCAGTGAAAATAGCTTGATATCTATGAAAAGATCAAAATTAAGCTAAATCTTCGCTAAATCATCGTTATTTCACGAAACATTCACGAAACGATGAAATTCTACGAAATAACGTGTTTCGCAGTGAAAGTAGCTAGTTATCCATTAAAATATCAAAATTAAGCAAATTCTTCGCTGAATAATGGTTATTTCACGAAACATTCATGAAACGATGAAATACATCGAAATAACGTGTTTCGCAGTGAAAGTAGCTTGATATCTGCGAAAACTTGAAAATTAAGCTTAATCTTCGCTAAATCATCGTTATTTCACGAAACATTCATGAAACGATGAAATTCTACGAAATAACGTGTTTCGCAGTGAAAGTAGCTAGTTATCCATTAAAATATCAAAATTAAGCTAATTCTTCGCTGAATAATGGTTATTTCACGAACCTTTCATGAAACGATGATATTCAACGAAATAACCTGTTTCGCGGTGAAACAAGATTGATATCTATGAAAACATCAAAATTAAGCTAAAACTACGCTTAGTCATGTCTATTTCACGAAACATTCATGAAACGATGAAATTCAAATAAATAAAGTGTTTCGCAGTGAAAGGAGCTTGATTTCTATGAAACCAACATTATTAAGCTAATTCTCCGCCAAATCATCGTTATTTCACGAAACATTCGTAAACGATGAAATTCAACGAAATAACGTGTTTCGCGGAGAAAGTAGATTGATATCTATGAAAACATCAAAATTAAGCTAAAGCTTCGCTTAGTCATGGTTATTTCACGAAACATTCATGAAACGATGAAATTCACCGAAATAATGTGTTTCGCAGTGAAAATAGCTTGTTATCTATGAAAAGATCAAAATTAAGCTAAATCTTCGCTAAATCATCGTTATTTCACGAAACATTCATGAAACGATGAAATTCTACGAAATAACGTGTTTCGCAGTGAAAGTAGCTAGTTATCCATTAAAATATCAAAATTAAGCTAAATCTTCTCTAAATAATGGTTATTTCACGAAACATTGATGAAACGAGGAAATACATCGAAATAACGTGTTTCGCAGTGAAAGTAGCTTGATATCTACGAAAACATGAAAATTATGCTAAATCTTCGCTGAATCATGGTTATTTCACGAAACGTTCATGAAACAATGAAATTCAAATAAATAACGTGTTTCGCAGTGAAAGTAGCTTGATTTCTATGAAACCATCAATATTAAGCTAATTCTCCGCCAAATCATCGTTATTTCACGAAACATTCGTAAGCGATTAAATTCAACGAATTAACGTGATTCGCGGAGAAAGTAGATTGATATCTATGAAAACATCAAAATTAAGCTAAAACTTCGCTTAGTCATGGTTATTTCACGAAACATTAATGAAACGTTGAAATTCAACGAAATAACGTGTTTCGCAGTGAAAATAGCTTGATATCTATGAAAAGATCAAAATTAAGCTAAATCTTCGCTAAATCATCGTTATTTCACGAAACATTCATGAAACGATGAAATTCCAGGAAATAACGTGTTTCGCAGTGAAAGTAGCTAGTTATCCATTAAAATATCAAAATTAAGCTAATTCTTCGCTGAATAATGGTTATTTCACGAAACATTCATGAAACGATGAAATACATCGAAATAACGTGTTTCGCTGTGAAAGTAGCTGAAAACTACGAAAACATGAAAATTAAGCTAAATCTCCGTTAAATCATGGTTATTTCACGAAACATTCATGAAACGATGAAATTCTACGAAATAACGTGTTTCGCAGTGAAAGTAGCTTGTTATCTATGAAAAGATCAAAATTAAGCTATATCTCCGCCAAATCATCGTTATTTCACGAAACATACATGAAACGTTGAAATTCTACGAAATAATGTGTTTCGCAGTGAAAGTAGCTAGTTATCCATTAAAATGTCAAAATTAAGCTAAATCTTCGCTAAATAATGGTTATTTCACGAAACATTAATGAAACGATGAAATACATCGAAATAACGTGTTTCGCATTGAAAGTAGCTTGATATTTACGAAAACATGAAAATTAAGCTAAATCTCCGTTAAATCATGGTTATTTCACGAAACGTTCATGTAACAATGAAATTCAACGAAATAACGTGTTTCGCAGTGAAAGTGGATTGATATCTACGAAAACATGAAGATTAAGCTAAATCTTCGCAAAATCAGGGTTATTTAACGAAACATTCATGAAACGATGAAATTCAAATAAATAACGTGTTTCGCAGTGAAAGTAGCTTGATTTCTATGAAACCATCAATATTAAGCTAATTCTCCGCCAAATCATCGTTATTTCACGAAACATTCGTAAACGATGAACTTCAACGAAATAACGTGTTTCGTGGAGAAAGTAGATTGATATCTATGAAAACATCAAAATTAAGCTAAAACTTCGCTTAGTCATGGATATTTCACGAAACATTCATGAAACGATGAAATTCAACGAAATAACGTGTTTCGCAGTGAAAATAGCTTGATATCTATGAAAAGATCAAAATTAAGCTAAATCTTCGCTAAATCTACGTTATTTCACGAAACATTCATGAAACGATGAAACACATCAAAATTACGTGTTTCGCAGTCAAAGTAGCTTGATATCTACAAAAACATGAAAATTAACCTAAATTTTCGGTATATCAAGGTTATTTCACGAAATATTCATGAAACGATGAAATTCGACGAAATAACGTGTTTCGCAGTGAAAGTAGCTAGTTATCCATTATAACATGAAAATTAAGCTAAATCTTCGGTAAATCATGGTTATTACACGAAACATTCATGAAACGATGAAATTCATTGAAATAACGTGTTTCGCAGTGAAAGTAGCTTGATTTCTATGAAACCTTCAATATTAAGCTAAATCTCCGCCAAATCATCGTTATTTCACGAAACATTCATGAAACGATGAAATTCGACGAAATAACGTGTTTCGCAGTGAAAGTAGCTAGTTATCCATTAAAACATCAAAATTAAGCTAAATCTTCGGTAAATCATGGTTATTTCACGAAACATTCATCAAACGATGAAATTCAATGAAATAACGTGTTTCGCAGTGAAAATAGCTTGATATCTATGAAAAGATCAAAATTAAGCTAAATCTTCGCTAAATCATCGTTATTTCACGAAACATTCATGAAACGATGAAATTCTACGAAATAACGTGTTTCGCAGTGAAAGTAGCTAGTTATCCATTAAAATATCACAATTAAGCTAATTCTTCGCTGAATAATGGTTATTTCACGAAACATTCATGAAACGATGAAATACATCGAAATAACGTGTTTCGCAGGGAAAGTAGCTTGATATCTGCGAAAACTTGAAAATTAAGCTTAATCTTCGCTAAATCATCGTTATTTCACGAAACATTCATGAAACGATGAAATTCTACGAAATAACGTGTTTCGCAGTGAAAGTAGCTAGTTATCCAATAAAATATCAAAATTAAGCTAATTCTTCGCTGAATAATGGTTATTTCACGAAACATTCATGAAACGATGATATTCAACGAAATAACCTGTTTCGCGGTGAAACAAGATTGATATCTATGAAAACATCAAAATTAAGCTAAAACTTCGCTTAGTCATGGCTATTTCACGAAACATTCATGAAACGATGAAATTCAAATAAATAAAGTGTTTCGCAGTGAAAGGAGCTTGATTTCTATGAAACCAACATTATTAAGCTAATTCCCCGCCAAATCATCGTTATTTCACGAAACATTCGTGAACGATGAAATTAAACGAAATAACATGTTTCGCGGAGAAAGTAGATTGATATCTATGAAAACATCAAAATTAAGCTAAAACTTCGCTTAGTCATGGTTATTTCACGAAACATTCATGAAACGATGAAATTCACCGAAATAACGTGTTTCGCAGTGAAAATAGCTTGTTATCTATGAAAAGATCAAAATTAAGCTAAATCTTCGCTAAATCATCGTTATTTCACGAAACATTCATGAAACGATGAAATTCTACGAAATACCGTGTTTCGCAGTGATAGTAGCTAGTTATCCAATAAAATATCAAAATTAAGCTAAATCTTCTCTAAATAATGGTTATTTCACGAAACATTGATGAAACGAGGAAATACATCGAAATAACGTGTTTCGCAGTGAGAGTAGCTTAATATCTACGAAAACATGAAAATTATGATAATCTTCGCTGAATCATGGTTATTTCACGAAACGTTCATGAAACAATGAAATTCAAATAAATAACGTGTTTCGCAGTGAAAATAGCTTGATTTCTATGAAACCATCAATATTAAGCTAATTCTCCGCCAAATCATCGTTATTTCACGAAACATTCGTAAACGATGAAATTCAACGAATTAACGTGATTCGCGGAGAAAGTAGATTGATATCTATGAAAACATCAAAATTAAGCTAAAACTTCGCTTAGTCATGGTTATTTCACGAAACATTAATGAAACGTTGAAATTCAACGAAATAACGTGTTTCGCAGTGAAAATAGCTTGATATCTATGAAAAGATCAAAATTAAGCTAAATCTTCGCTAAATCATCGTTATTTCACGAAACATTCATGAAACGATGAAATTCCAGGAAATAACGTGTTTCGCAGTGAGAGTAGCTAGTTATCCATTAAAATATCAAAATTAAGCTAATTCTTCGCTGAATAATGTTATTTCACGAAACATTCATGAAACGATGAAATACATCGAAATAACGTGTTTCGCTGTGAAAGTAGCTGAAAACTACGAAAACATGAAAATTAAGCTAAATCTCCGTTAAATCATGGTTATTTCACGAAACATTCATGAAACGATGAAATTCTACGAAACAACGTGTTTCGCAGTGAAAGAAGCAAGTTATCCATTAAAACATGAAAATTAAGCTAAATCTTCGCTAAATAAAGGTTATTTCACGAAACATTCATGAAACTATGAAATACATCAAAATAACGTGTTTCGCAGTCAAAGTAGCTTGATATCTACGAAAACATGAAAATTAAGCTTAATCTCCGATATATCAAGGTTATTTCACGAAACATTCATGAAACGATGAAATTCATCGAAATATCGTGTTTTGCTGTGAAAGTAGATTGATATCAATGAAAACATCAAAATTAAGCTAAATCTCCGCTAAATCATCGTTATTTCACGAAACATTCATGAAACGATGAAACTCGACGAAATAACGTGTTTCGCAGTGAAAGTAGCTAGTTATCCATTAAAACACCAAAATTAAGCTAAATCATCGGTAAATCATGGCAATTTCACGAAACTTTCATGAAACGAAGAAATTGAAATAAATAACGTGTTTCGCAGTGAAAGTAGCTTGATTTCTATGAAACCATCAATATTAAGCTAATTCTCCGCCAAATCATCGTTATTTCACGAAACATTCATGAAACGATGAAATTCAACGAAATAACCTGTTTCGCGGCGAAACTAGATTGATATCTATGAAAACATCAAAATTAAGTTAAATCTTCGCTAAATCATCGTTATTTCACGAAACATTCATGAAACGATGAAATTCAACGAAATAACGTGTATCGCAGTGTAAGTAGCTTGATATTTACGAAAACATGAAAATTAAGCTAAATTTTCGCTTAATCATGGTTTTTTGACGAAACATTCATGTAACATGTAATTCAACGAAATAACGTGTTTCGCAGTGAAAGTAGCTTGAGTTCCATGAAAACATCAAAATTAAGCTAAATCTCCGCTAAATCATCGTTATTTCACGAAACATTCATGAAACGATGAAACTCGACGAAATAACGTGTTTCGCAGTGAAAGTAGCTAGTTATCCATTAAAATATCAAAATTAACCTAATCTTCGCTGAATAATGGTTATTTCACGAAACATTCATGAAAGGATGAAATTCAACGAAATAACGTGTTTCGCAGTGAAGGTAGCTTGATTTCTATGAAATCATCAATATTAAGCTAATTCTCCGCTAAATCATCATTATTTCACGAAACATTCATGAAACGATGAAATTCGACGAAATAACGTGTATCGCAGTGAAAGTAGCTAGTTATCCATTAAAACATCAAAATTAAGCTAAATCTTCGGTAAATCATGGCTATTTCACGAAACATTCATTAAACAATGAAATTCAAATAAATAACGTGTTTCGCAGTGAAAGTAACTTGATTTCTATGAAACCATCAATATTAAGCTAATTCTCCGCCAAATAATCGTTATTTCACGAAACATTCGTAAACGATGAAATTCAACGAAATAACGTGTTTCGCGGAGAAAGTAGATTGATATCTATGAAAAGATCAAAATTAAGCTAAATCTTCGCTAAATCATCGTTATTTCAAGAAACATTCATGAAACGATGAAATTCTACGAAATAACGTGTCTCGCAGTGAAAGTAGCTAGTTATCCATTAAAATATCAAAATTAAGCTAAATCTTCTCTAAATAATGGTTATTTCACGAAACATTCATGATACGATGAAATTCAACGAAATAACCTGTTTCGCGGTGAAACTAGATTGATATCTACGAAAACATCAAAATTAAGCTAAAATTTCACTTAGACATGATTATTTCACGAAACATTCATGAAACGATGAAATTCAAATAAATAACGTGTTTCGCAGTGAAAGTAGCTTGATTTCTATGAAACCATCAATATTAAGCTAATTCTCCGCCAAATCATCGTTATTTCACGAAACATTCGTAAACGATGAAATTCAACGAATGAACGTGTTTCGCGGAGAAAGTAGATTGATATCTATGAAAACATCAAAATTAAGCTAAAACATCGCTTAGTCATGGTTATTTCACGAAACATTCATGAAACGATGAAATGCAATGAAATAACGTGTTTCGCAGTGAACGTAGCTTGTTATCCATTAAAATATCAAAATTAAGCTAATTCTTCGCTGAATAATGGTTACTTCACGAAACATTCATGAAACGATGAAATACATCGAAATAACGTGTATCGCAGTGAAAGTAGCTTGATATTTACGAAAACGTGAAAATTAAGCTAAATTTTCGCTTAATCATGGTTTTTTCACGAAACATTCATGTAACATGTTATTCAACGAAATAACGTGTTTCGCATTGAAAGTAGCTTGATATTTACGAAAGCATGAAAATTAAGCTAAATCTACGTTAAATCATGGTTATTTCACGAAACGTTCATGTAACAATGAAATTCAACGAAATAACGTGTTTCGCAGTGAAAGTGGATTGATATCTACGAAAACATGAAGATTAAGCTAAATCTTCGCAAAATCAGGGTTATTTAACGAAACATTCAAGAAACGATGAAATTCAACGAAATATCGTGTTTTGCAGTGAAAGTAGCTTGATATCAATGAAAACATCAAAATTAAGCTAAATCTCCGCTAAATCATGGTTATTTCACGAAACATTCATGAAACGATGAAATTCAACGAAATAACCTGTTTCGCGGTGAAACTAGATTGATATCTATGAAAACATCAAAATTAAGCTAAAATTTCTCTTAGTCATGGTTATTTCACGAAACATTCATGAAACGATGAAATTCAAATAAATAACGTGTTTCGCAGTGAAAGTAGCTTGATTTCTATGAAACCTTCAATATTAAGTTAATTCTCCGCTAAATCATCGTTATTTCACGAATCATTCATGAAAAGATGAAATTCTACGAAATAACGTGTTTCGCAGTGAAAGTAGCTAGTTATCCATTAAAATATCAAAATTAACCTAATTCTTCGCTGAATAATGGTTATTTCACGAAACATTCATGAAACGATGAAATACATCGAAATAACGTGTTTCGCAGTGAAAGTAGCTTGATAACTACGAAAACATGAAAATTAAGTTAAATCTCCGTTAAATCATGGTTATTTCACGAAACGTTCATGAAACAATGAAATTAAATGAAATAACGTGTTTCGCAGTGAAAGTAGCTTGATATCTAGGAAAACATCAAAATTAAGCTAAATCTACGCTAAATCATCGTTATTTCACAAAACATACATGAAACGTTGAAATTCTACGAAATAACGTGTTTCGCAGTGAAAGTAGCTAGTTATCCATTAAAATATCAAAATTAAGCTAAATCTTCTCTAAATAATTGTTATTTCACGAAACATTCATGAAACGATGAAATACATCGAAATAACGTGTTTCGCAGTGAAAGTAGCTTGATTTCTATGAAATCATCAATATTAAGCTAATTCTCCGCTAAATCATCGTTGTTTCACGAAACATTCATGAAACGATGAAATTCAACGAAATAACGTAATTCGCAATGAAAGTAGCTTGATATCTACAAAACATGAAAATTAAGCTAAATCTCCGCTAAATCATCGTTATTTCACGAAACATTCATGAAACGATGAAATTCTACGAAATAACGTGTTTCGCAGTGAAAGTAGCTAGTTATCCATTAAAATATCAAAATTAAGCTAATTCTTCGCTGAATAATGGTTATTTCACGAAACATTCATGAAACGATGAAAAACATCGAAATAACGTGTATCGCAGTGAAAGTAGCTTGATATTTACGAAACCGTCAAAATTAAGCTAAATTTTCGCTTAATCATGGTTTTTTCACGAAACATTCATGAAACATGTAATTCAACGAAATAACGTGTTTCGCAGTGAAAGTAGCTTGATTTCTATGAAACCTTCAATATAAAGCTAAATCTTCGCTAAATCATCGTTATTTCACGAATCATTCATGAAACGATGAAATTCTACGAAATAACGTGTTTCGCAGTGAAAGTAGCTAGTTATCCATTAAAATATCAAAATTAAGCTAATTCTTCGCTGAATAATGGTTATTTCACGAAACATTCATGAAACGATGAAATACATCGAAATAACGTGTTTCGCAGTGAAAGTAGCTTGATATCTGCGAAAACATGAAAATTAAGCTTAATCTTCGCTGAATCATCGTTATTTCACGAAACATTCATGAAACGATGAAATTCTACGAAATGACGTGTTTCGCAGTGAAAGTAACTAGATATCCATTAAAATATCAAAATTAAGCTAATTCTTCGCTGAATAATGGTTATTTCACGAAACATTCATGAAACGATGACATTCAAATAAATAACGTGATTCGCAGTGAAAGTAACTTGATTTCTATGAAACCAACAATATTAAGCTAAATCTCCGCCAAATCATCGTTATTTCACGAAACATTCGTAAACGTTGAAATTCAACGAAATGACGTGTTTCGCGGAGAAAGTAAATTGATATCTATGAAAAGATCAAAATTAAGCTAAATCTTCGCTAAATAATCGTTATTTCAAGAAACATTCATGAAACGATGAAATTCTACGAAATAACGTGTTTCGCAGTGAAAGTAGCTAGTTATCCATTAAAATATCAAAATTAAGCCAATTCTTCGCTGAATAATGGTTATTTCACGAAACATTCATGAAACGATGAAAAACATCGAAATAACGTGTATCGCAGTGAAAGTAGCTTGATATTTACGAAAACGTGAAAATTAAGCTAAATTTTGGCTTAATCATGGTTTTTTCACGAAACATTCATGAAACGATGAAATTCGACGAAATAACGTGTTTCGCTGTGAAAGTAGCTAGTTATCCATTAAAACATCAAAATTAAGCTACATCCCCGCTAAATCATCGTTGTTTCACGAAACATTCATGAAACGATGAAATTCAACGAAATAACGTGTTTCGCAGTGAAAGTAGCTTGATATCTACGAAAACATGAAAATTAAGCTAAATCTTCGCTAAATCATGGTTAATTGACGAAACATTCATGAAACGATGAAATTCAACAAAATAACGTGTTTCGCAGTGAAAGTAGCTTGATAACTACGAAAAGATGAAAATTAAGCTAAATCTTCGCTATATCATGGTTATTTCACGAAACATTCATAAGACATGTAATTCAACGAAATAACGTGTTTCGCAGTGGAAGTAGCTTGATTTCTATGAAACCTTCAATATTAAGCTAAATCTCTGCTAAATCATCGTTTTTTAACGAAACATTCGTGAAACGATGAAATTCAACGAAATAACCTGTTTCGCTGTGAAACTAGATTGATATCTATGAAAACATCAAAATTAAGCAAAAATTACTCTCAGTCATGGTTATTCCACGAAACATTCATGAAACGATGAAATTCAAATAAATAACGTGTTTCGCAGTGAAAGTAGCTTGATTTCTGTGAAACCTTCAATATTAAGCTAAATCTCCGCTAAATCACCGTTATTTCAAGAAACATTCATGAAACGATGAACTTCAACGAAATAACCTGTTTAGCGGTGAAACTAGATTGATATCTATGAAAACATCAAAATGAAGCTAAAACTTCGCTTAGTCATGGTTACTTCACGAAACATTCATGAAACGATGAAATTCAACTGAATAACGTGTTTCTCGGTAAAAGTAGATTGATATCTATGAAAACATCAAAATTAAGCTAAAACTACGCTTAATCATATTTATTTCACGAAACATTCATGAAACGATGAAATACATCGAAATAACGTGTTTCGCAGTGAAAGTAGCTTGATATCTACGAAAACATGAAAATTAAGCTAAATCTTCGGTAAATCACGGTTATTTCACGAAACATTCATTAAACATGTAAATCAACGAAATAACGTGTTTCGCAGTGAAAGTAGCTTGATTTCTATGAAACCATCAATATTAAGCTCAATCTCCGCTAAATCATCGTTATTTCTCGAAATATGCATGAAACGATGAAATTCAACGAAAGAACGTGTTTCGCAGTGAAAGTAGCTTGATATCTACGAAAACATGAAAATTAAGCTAAATCTTCGCTACATCATGGTTAATTGACGAAACATTCATGAAACGATGAAATTCAACAAAATAACGTGTTTCGCAGTGAAAGTAGCTTGATAACTACGAAAACATGAAAATTAAGGTAAATCTTCGCTAAATCATGGTTATTTCACGAAATATTCATGAAACATGTAATTGAACGAAATAACGTGTTTCGCAGTGAAAGTAGCTTGATTTCTATGAAACCTACAATATTAAGGTAAATCTCTGCTAAATCATCGTTTTTTAACGAAATATTCATGAAACGATGAAATTCGACGAAATAACGTGTTTCGCAGTGAAAGTAGCTAGTTATCCATTAAAACATCAAAATTAAGCTAAATCTTCGGTAAATCATGGTTATTTCACGAAACATTCATGAAACGATGAAATTCAATGAAATAACGTGTTTCGCAGTGAAAATAGCTTGATATCTATGAAAAGATCAAAATTAAGCTAAATCTTCGCTAAATCATCGTTATCTCACGAATCATTCATGAAACGATGAAATTCTACGAAATAACGTGTTTCGCAGTGAAAGTAGCTAGTTATCCATTAAAATATCAAAATTAAGCTAATTCTTCGCTGAATAATGGTTATTTCACGAAACATTCATGAAACGATGAAATACATCGAAATAACGTGTTTCGCAGTGAAAGTAGCTTGATATCTGCGAAAACATGAAAATTAATCTTAATCTTCGCTAAATCATCGTTATTTCACGAAACATTCATGAAACGATGAAATTCTACGAAATGACGTGTTTCGCAGTGAAAGTAACTAGATATCCATTGAAATATCAAAATTAAGCTAAATCTTCGGTAAATCACGGTTATTTCAAGAAACATTCATTAAACATGTAAATAAACGAAATAACGTGTTTCGCAGTGAAAGTAGCTTGATAACTACGAAAACATGAAAATTAAGCTAAATCTCCGCTAAATCATCGTTATTTCTCGAAACATTCATGAAACGATGAAATTCATCGAAATAACTTGTTTCGCAGTGAAAGTAGCTTGATTTCTATGAAACCTTCAATATTAAGCTAAATCTCCGCTAAATCATCGTTATTTCACGAAACATTCATGAAACGATGAAATTCGACGAAATAACGTGTTTCGCAGTGAAAGTAGCTAGTTATCTATTAAAACATCAAAATTAAGCTGAATCTTCGGTAAATCATGACTCTTTCACGAAACATTCATTAAACGATGAAATTCAAATAAATAACGTGATTCGCAGTGAAAGTAACTTGATTTCTATGAAACCATCAATATTAAGCTAATTCTCCGCCAATTCATCGTTATTTCACGAAACATTCGTAAACGATGAAATTCAACGAAATAAGGTGTTTCGCAGTGAAAGTAGCTTGATATCTACGAAAACATGAAAATTAAGCTAAATCTCCGCTAAATCATCGTTGTTTCACGAAACATTCATGAAACGATGAAATTCAACGAAATAACGTGTTTCGCAGTGAAAGTAGCTTGATATCTACGAAAACATGAAAATTAAGCTAAATCTTCGATAAATCACGGTTAATTGACGAAACATTCATGAAACGATGAAATTCAACAAAATAACGTGTTTCGCAGTGAAAGTAGCTTGATAACTACGAAAACATGAAAATTAAGCTAAATCTTCGCTAAATGATGGTTATTTCACGAAACATTCATGAAACATGTAATTCAACGAAATAACGTGTTTCGCAGTGAAAGTAGCTTGATTTCTATGAAATCTTCAATATTAAGCTAAATCTCTGCTAAATCATCGTTTTTTAACGAAACATTCATGAAACGATGAAATTCAACGAAATAACCTGTTTCGCGGTGAAACTAGATTGATATCTATGAAAACATCAAAATTAAGCTAAAATTACTCTTAGTCATGGTTATTTCACGAAACATTCATGAAACGATGAAATTCAAATAAATAACGTGTTTCGCAGTGAAAGTAGCTTGATTTCTATGAAACCATCAATATTAAGTTAATTCTCCGCCAAATCATCGTTATTTCACGAAACATTCGTAAACAATGAAATTCAACGAAATAACGTGTTTCGCGGAGAAAGTAGATTGATATCTATGAAAACATCAAAATTAAGGTAAAACTTCGCTTAATCATGGTTATTTCACGAAACATTCATGAAACGATGAAATTCAATGAAATAACGTGTTTCGCAGTGAAAATAGCTTGATATCTATGAAAAGATCAAAATTAAGCTAAATCTTCGCTATATCATCGTTATTTCACGAATCATTCATGAAACGATGAAATTCTACGAAATTACGTGTTTCGCAGTGAAAGTAGCTAGTTATCCATTAAAATATCAAAATTAAGCTAATTCTTCGCTGAATAATGGTTATTTCACGAAACATTCATGAAACGATGAAATACATCGAAATAACGTGTTTCGCAGTGAAAGTAGCTTGATATCTGCGAAAACATGAAAATTAATCTTAATCTTCGCTAAATCATCGTTATTTCTCGAAACATTCATGAAACGATGAAATTCAACGAAATAACGTGTTTCGCAGTGAAAGTAGCTTGATAACTACGAAAACATGAAAATTAAGCTAAATCTTCGCTAAAACATGGTTATTTCACGAAACATTCATGAAACATGTAATTCAACGAAATAACGTGTTTCGCAGTGAAAGTAGCTTGATTTCTATGAAACCATCAATATTAAGCTAAATCTCTGCTAAATCATCGTTTTTTAACGAAACATTCATGAAACGATGAAATTCAACGAAATAACCTGTTTCGCGGTGAAACTAGATTGATTTCTATGAAAACATCAAAATTAAGCTAAAATTTCTCTTAGTCATGGTTATTTCACGAAACATTCATGAAACGATGAAATTCAAATAAATAACTTGTTTCGCAGTGAAAGTAGCTTGATTTCTATGAAACCATCAATTTTAAGCTAATTCTCCGCCAAATCATCGTTATTTCTCGAAACATTCGTAAACGATGAAATTCAACGAAATAACGTGTTTCGCGGAGAAAGTAGATTGATATTTATGAAAACATCAAAATTAAGCTAAAACTTCGCTTAGTCATGGTTATTTCACGAAACATTCATGAAACGTTGAAATTCAATGAAATAACGTGTTTCGCAGTGAAAATAGCTTGATTCTATGAAAAGATCAAAATTAAGCTAAATCTTCGCTAAATCATCGTTATTTCACGAAACATTCATGAAACGATTAAATTCTACGAAATAACGTGTTTCGCAGTGAAAGTAGCTAGTTATACATTAAAATATCAAAATTAAGCTAATTCTTCGCTGAATAATGGTTATTTCACGAAACATTCATGAAACGATGAAATACGTCGCAATAACGTGTTTCGCAGTGAAAGTAGCTTGATATCTGCGAAAACATGAAAATTAAGCTTAATCTTCGCTAAATCATCGGTATTTCACGAAACATTCATGAAAAGATGAAATTCTACGAAATGAAATGTTTCGCAGTGAAAGAAGCTAGATATCCATTAAAATATCAAAATTAAGCTAATTCTTCGCTGAATAATGGTTTTTTCACGAAACATTCATGAAACGATGAAATACATCGAAATAACGTGTTTCGCAGTGAAAGTAGCTTGATATCTAGGAAAACATCAAAATTAAGCTAAATCTCCGTTAAATCATGGTTATTTCACGAAACGTTCATGAAACAATGAAATTCAACGAAATAACGTGTTTCGCAGTGAAAGTGGATTGATATCTACGAAAACATGAAGATTAAGCTAAATCTTCTGTAAATCATGGTTATTTCACGAAACATTCATGAAACGATGAAATTCGACGAAATAAGGTGTTTCGCAGTGAAAGTAGCTTGATATCTATGAAAACATCAAAATTAAGCTAAATCTACGCTAAATCATCGTTATTTCACGAAACAATCGTAAACGATGAAATTCAACGAAATAACGTGTTTCGCGGAGAAAGTAGATTGATATCAATGAAAAGATCAAAATTAAGCTAAAACTTCGCTTAGTCATGGTTACTTCACGAAACATTCATGAAACGATGAAATTCAACTGAATAACGTGTTTCGCGGTGAAAGTAGATTGATATCTATGAAAACTTCAAAATTAAGCTAAAACTACGCTTAATCATATTTTTTTCACGAAACATTCATGAAACGATGAAATACATCGAAATAACGTGTTTCGCAGTGAAAGTAGCTTGATATCTACGAAAACATGAAAATTAAGCTAAATCTTCGGTAAATCACGGTTATTTCACGAAACATTCATTAAACATGTAAATCAACTAAATAACGTGTTTCGCAGTGAAAGTAGCTTGATTTCTATGAAACCTTCAATATTATGCTAAATCTCCGCTAAATCAGCGTTATTTCACGAAACATTCGTGAAACGATGAAATTCAACTAAATAACGTGTTTCGCAGTGTAAGGAGCTTGATTTCTATGATACCATCAATATTAAGCTAATTCTCCGCTAAATCATCGTTATTTCACGAAACATTCATGAAACGATGAAATTCAACGAAATAACGTGTTTCGCCGTGAAAGTAGATTGATATCTGTGAATACATTAAAATTAAGCTAAAACTTCGATTAGTCATGGTTATTTCACGAAACATTCATGAAACGATGAAATTCAACTAAATAACGTGTTTCGCAGTGAAAGTAGCTAGTTATCCATTAAAACATCAAATTTGCGCTAAATCTTCGGTTAATCACGGTTATTTCACGAAACATTCATTAAACATGTAAATCAACGAAATAACGTGTTTCGCAGTGAAAATAGCTTGATATCTATGAAAAGATCAAAATTAAGCTAAATCTTCTCTAAATCATCGTTATTTCACAAAACATTCATGAAACGATTAAATTCTACGAAATAACGTGTTTCGCAGTGAAAGTAGCTAGTTATCCATTAAAATATCAAAATTAAGCTAAATCGACGCTAAATCATGGTTATTTCACGAAACATTCATGAAACGATGAAATTCAACTAAATAACGTGTTTCGCAGTGAAAGTAGCTAGTTATGCATTAAAAATCAAAATTGCGCTAAATCTTCGGTAAATCATGGTTATTTCACGAAACACTCATGAAACATTGAAATTAAACGAAATAACGTGTTTCGTGGTGAAAGTAGCTTGATATCTATGAAAACATCAAAATTAAGCTAAATCGACCCTAAATCATGGTTATTTCACGAAACATTCATGAAACGATGAAATACAACGAAATAACGTGTTTCGCAGTGAATGTAGCTTGATATCTACGAAAACATGAAAATTAAGCTAAATCTTCGATATATCAAGGTTATTTCACGAAACATTCATGAAACGATGAAATTCATCGAAATATCGTGTTTTGCTGTGAAAGTAGATTGATATCAATGAAAACATCAAAATTAAGCTAAATCTCCGCTAAATCATCGTTATTTCACGAAACATTCATGAAACGATGAAACTCGACGAAATAACGTGTTTCGCAGTGAAAGTAGCTAGTTATCCATTAAAACATCAAAATTAAGCTAAAACTTCGCTTAGTCATGATTATTTCACGAAACATTCGTGAAACGATGAAATTCAACGAAATAACGTGTTTCGCAGTGAAAATAGCTTGATATCTATGAAAAGATCAAAATTAAGCTAAATCTTCGCTAAATCATCGTTATTTCACGAAACATTCATGAAACGATGAAATTCTACGAAATAACGTGTTTCGCAGTGAAAGTAGCTAGTTATCCATTAAAACATCAAAATTAAGCTAAATCTACTCTAAATAATGGTTATTTCACGAAACATTCATGAAACGATGAAATACATCGAAATAACGTGTTTCGCAGTGAAAGCAGCAGGTTATCTACGAAAACATGAAGATTAAGCTAAATCTTCGCTAAATCATGGTTATTTCACGAAACATTCATGAAACGATGAAATTCATCGAAATAACGTGTTTCGCAGTTAAAGTAGCTTGATTTCTACGAAAACATGAAAATTAAGCTAAATCTTCGATAAATCATCGTTATTTCACGAAACTTTCATGAAACGATGAAATTCTACGAAATAACGTGTTTCGCAGTGATAGTAGCTAGTTATCCAATAAAATCTCAAAACTAAGCTAAATCTTCTCTAAATAATCGTTATTTCACGAAACATTCATGAAACGATGAAATACATCGAAATAACGTGTTTCGCACTGAAAGTAGCTTGATATCTACGAAAACATGAAAATTAAGCTAAATCTTCTGTAAATCACGGTTATTTCACGAAACATTCATGAAACATGTAATTCAACGAAATAACGTGTTTCGCAGTGAAAGTAGCTTGATTTCTATGAAACCTTCAATATTGAGCTAAATCTCCGCTAAATCATCGTTATTTCACGAAACATTCATGAAACGATGAAATTCAACTAAATAACGTGTTTCGCAGTGAAAGTAGCTTGATTTCTATGAGACCATCAATATTAAGCAAATTCTCCGCTAAATCATCGTTATTTCACGAAACATTAATGAAACGATGAAATTCAACGGAATAACGTGTTTCGCGGTGTAAGTAGATTGATATCTATGAAAACATCAAAATTAAGCTAAAACTTCGACTAGTCATGGTTATTTCACGAAACATTCATGAAACGATGAAATTCAACTAAATAACGTGTTTCGCAGTGAAAGTAACTAGTTATCCATTAAAACATCAAAATTACGCTAAATTTTCGCTAAATCATCGTTATTTCACGAAAAATTCATGAAACGATGAAATTCTACGAAATAACGTGTTTCGCAGTGAAAGTAGTTAGTTATCCATTAAAATATCAAAATTAAGCTAAATCATCTCTAAATAATGGTTATTTCACGAAACATTCATGAAACGAGGAAATACATCGAAATAACGTGTTTCGCAGTGAAAGTAGCTTGATATCTGCGAAAACATGAAAATTAAGCTTAATCTTCGCTAAATCATCGTTATTTCACGAAACATTCATGAAAGGATGAAATTCAACGAAATAACGTGTTTCGCAGTGAAAGTAGCAAGTTATCCTTAAAAATTTCAAAATTAAGCTAAATCTTCGCTAAATAATGGTTATTTCACGAAACATTCATGAAACGAGGAAATACATCGAAATAACGTGTTTCGCAGTGAAAGTAGCATGATATCTGCGAAAACATGAAAATTAAGCTTAATCTTCGCTAAATCATCGTTATTTCACGAAACATTCATGAAAGGATGAAATTCAACGAAATAACGTGTTTCGCAGTGAAAGTAGCTAGTTATCCATTAAAATTTCAAAATTAAGCTAAATCTTCGCTAAATAATGGTTATTTCACGAAACATTCATGAAACGATGAAATTCGACGAAATAACGTGTTTCGCAGTGAAAGTAACTACTTATCCATTAAAACATCAAAATTAAGCTAAATCTTCGGTAAATCATGGTTATTTCACGAAACATTCATGAAACATGTAATTCAACGAAATAACGTGTTTCGCAGTGAAAGTAGCTTGATTTCTATGAAACCTTCAATATTAAGTTAATTCTCCGCCAAATCATCGTTATTTCACGAAACATTCGTAAACGATGAAATTCAACGAAATAACGTGTTTCGCGGAGAAAGTAGATTGATATCTATGAAAACATCAAAATTAAGGTAAAACTTCGCTTAATCATGGTTATTTCACGAAATATTCATGAAACGATGAAATTCAATGAAATAACGTGTTTCGCAGTGAAAATAGCTTGATATCTATGAAAAGATCAAAATTAAGCTAAATCTTCGCTAAATCATCGTTATTTCACGAATCATTCATGAAAAGATGAAATTCTACGAAATAACGTGTTTCGCAGTGAAAGTAGCTAGTTATCCATTAAAACATCAAAATTAAGCTAAATCTTCGGTATATCATGGTTATTTCACGAAACATTCATGAAACATGTAATTCAACGAAATAACGTGTTTCGCAGTGAAAGTAGCTTGATTTCTATGAAACCTTCAATATTAAGTTAATTCTCCGCTAAATCATCGTTATTTCACGAATCATTCATGAAAAGATGAAATTCTACGAAATAACGTGTTTCGCAGTGAAAGTAGCTAGTTATCCATTAAAATATCAAAATTAAGCTAATTCTTCGCTGAATAATGGTTATTTCACGAAACATTCATGAAACGATGAAATACATCGAAATGACGTGTTTCGCAGTGAAAGTAGCTTGATATCTGCGAAAACATGAAAATTAATCTTAATCTTCGCTAAATCATCGTTATTTCACGAAACATTCATGAAACGATGAAATTCTACGAAATGACGTGTTTCGCAGTGAAAGTAACTTGATATCCATTAAAATATCAAAATTAAGCTAAATCTTCGGTAAATCACGGTTATTTCACGAAACATTCATTAAACATGTAAATAAACGAAATAACGTGTTTCGCAGTGAAAGTAGCTTGATTTCTATGAAACCTTCAATATTAAGCTAAATCTCCGCTAAATCATCGTTATTTCTCGAAACATTCATGAAACGATGAAATTCAACGAAATAACGTGTTTCGCAGTGAAAGTGGATTGATATCTACGAAAACATGAAGATTAAGCTAAATCTTCTGTAAATCATGGTTATTTCACGAAACATTCATGAAACGATGAAATACGTCGCAATAACGTGTTTCGCAGTGAAAGTAGCTTGATATCTGCGAAAACATGAAAATTAAGCTTAATCTTCGCTAAATCATCGTTATTTCACGAAACATTCATGAAACGATGAAATTCTACAAAATGACATGTTTCGCAGTGAAAGAAGCTAGATATCCATTAAAATATCAAAATTAAGCTAATTCTTCGCTTAATAATGGTTTTTTCACGAAACATTCATGAAACGATGAAATACATCGAAATAACGTGTTTCGCAGTGAAAGTAGCTTGATATCTAGGAAAACATCAAAATTAAGCTAAATCTCCGTTAAATCATGGTTATTTCACGAAACGTTCATGAAACAATGAAATTCAACGAAATAACGTGTTTCGCAGTGAAAGTGGATTGATATCTACGAAAACATGAAGATTAAGCTAAATCTTCTGTAAATCATGGTTATTTCACGAAACATTCATGAAACGATGAAATTCGACGAAATAAGGTGTTTCGCAGTGAAAGTAGCTTGATATCTATGAAAACATCAAAATTAAGCTAAATCTAACATCTAAGCGAAATCATCGTAATTTCACGAAACAATCGTAAACGATGAAATTCAACGAAATAACGTGTTTCGCGGAGAAAGTAGATTGATATCAATGAAAAGATCAAAATTAAGCTAAAACTTCGCTTAGTCATGGTTACTTCACGAAACATTCATGAAACGATGAAATTCAACTGAATAACGTGTTTCGCGGTGAAAGTAGATTGATATCTATGAAAACTTCAAAATTAAGCTAAAACTACGCTTAATCATATTTATTTCACGAAACATTCATGAAACGATGAAATACATCGAAATAACGTGTTTCGCAGTGAAAGTAGCTTGATATCTACGAAAACATGAAAATTAAGCTAAATCTTCGGTAAATCACGGTTATTTCACGAAACATTCATTAAACATGTAAATCAACTAAATAACGTGTTTCGCAGTGAAAGTAGCTTGATTTCTATGAAACCTTCAATATTATGCTAAATCTCCGCTAAATCAGCGTTATTTCACGAAACATTCGTGAAACGATGAAATTCAACTAAATAACGTGTTTCGCAGTGTAAGGAGCTTGATTTCTATGATACCATCAATATTAAGCTAATTCTCCGCTAAATCATCGTTATTTCACGAAACATTCATGAAACGATGAAATTCAACGAAATAACGTGTTTCGCCGTGAAAGTAGATTGATATCTATGAATACATTAAAATTAAGCTAAAACTTCGATTAGTCATGGTTATTTCACGAAACATTCATGAAACGATGAAATTCAACTAAATAACGTGTTTCGCAGTGAAAGTAGCTAGTTATCCATTAAAACATCAAAATTGCGCTAAATCTTCGGTTAATCACGGTTATTTCACGAAACATTCATTAAACATGTAAATCAACGAAATAACGTGTTTCGCAGTGAAAGTAGCTTGATTTCTATGAAACCTTCAATATTAAGCTAAATCACCGCTAAATCACCGTTATTTCACGAAACATTCATGAAACGATGAACTTCAACGAAATAACCTATTTAGCGGTGAAACTAGATTCATATCTATGAAAACATCAAAATGAAGCTAAAACTTCGCTTAGTTATGGTTACTTCACGAAACATTCATGAAACGATGAAATTCAACTGAATAACGTGTTTCGCGGTGAAAGTAGATTGATATCTATGAAAACATCAGAATTAAGCTATAATTACGCTTAATAATATTTATTTCACGAAACATTCATGAAACGATGAAATACATCGAAATAACGTGTTTCGCAGTGAAAGTAGCTTGATATCTACGAAAACATGAAAATTAAGCTAAATCTTCGGTAAATCACGGTTATTTCACGAAACATTCATTAAACATGTAAATCAACGAAATAACGTGTTTCGCTGTGAAAGTAGCTTGATTTCTATGAAACCTTCAATATTAAGCTAAATCTCCGCTAAATCATCGTTATTTCACGAAACATTCGTGAAACGATGAAATTCAACTAAATAACGTGTTTCGCAGAGAAAATAGCTTGATATCTATGAAAAGATCAAAATTAAGCTAAATCTTCTCTAAATCATCGTTATTTCACGAAACATTCATGAAACGATTAAATTCTACGAAATAACGTGTTTCGCAGTGAAAGTAGCTAGTTATCCATTAAAATATCAAAATTAAGCTAATTCTTCGCTGAATAATGGTTATTTCACGAAACATTCATGAAACGATGAAATTCAACTAAATAACGTGTTTCGCAGTGAAAGTAGCTAGTTATGCATTAAAAATCAAAATTGCGCTAAATCTTCGGTAAATCATGGTTATTTCACGAAACACTCATGAAACATTGAAATTAAACGAAATAACGTGTTTCGTGGTGAAAGTAGCTTGATATCTATGAAAACATCAAAATTAAGCTAAATCGACGCTAAATCATGGTTATTTCACGAAACATTCATGAAACGATGAAATTCAACGAAATAACGTGTTTCGCCGTGAAAGTAGATTGATATCTATGAATACATTAAAATTAAGCTAAAACTTCGATTAGTCATGGTTATTTCACGAAACATTCATGAAACGAAGAAATTCAACGAAATAACGTGATTCGCCGTGAAAGTAGATTGATATCTATGAAAACATCAAAATTAAGCTAAAACTTCGACTAGTCATGGTTATTTCACGAAACATTCATGGAACGATGAAATTCAACTAAATAACGAGTTTCGCAGTGAAAGTAGCTTGATTTCTATGAGACCATCAATATTAAGCTAATTCTCCGCTAAATCATCGTTATTTCACGAAACATTCATGAAACGATTAAATTCTACGAAATAACGTGTTTCGCAGTGAAAGTAGCTAGTTATCCATTAAAATATCAAAATTAAGCTAATTCTTCGCTGAATAATGGTTTTTTCACGAAACATTCATGAAACGATGAAATACATCGAAATAACGTGTTTCGCAGTTAAAGTAGCTTGATTTCTACGAAAACATGAAAATTAAGCTAAATCTTCGATAAATCATCGTTATTTCACGAAACTTTCATGAAACGATGAAATTCTACGAAATAACGTGTTTCTCAGTGAAAGCAGCAGGTTATCTACGAAAACATGAAGATTAAGCTAAATCTTCGCTAAATCATGGTTATTTCACGAAACGATGAAATTCATCGAAATAACGTGTTTCGCAGTTAAAGTAGCTTGATTTCTACGAAAACATGAAAATTAAGCTAAATCTTCGATAAATCATCGTTATTTCACGAAACTTTCATGAAACGATGAAATTCTACGAAATAACGTGTTTCGCAGTGATAGTAGCTAGTTATCCAATAAAATCTCAAAACTAAGCTAAATCTTCTCTAAATAATCGTTATTTCACGAAACATTCATGAAACGATGAAATACATCGAAATAACGTGTTTCGCACTGAAAGTAGCTTGATATCTACGAAAACATGAAAATTAAGCTAAATCTTCTGTAAATCACGGTTATTTCACGAAACATTCATGAAACATGTAATTCAACGAAATAACGTGTTTCGCAGTGAAAGTAGCTTGATTTCTATGAAACCTTCAATATTGAGCTAAATCTCTGCTAAATCATAGTTATTTCACGAGACATTCATGAAACGATGAAATTCAACTAAATAACGTGTTTCGCAGTGAAAGTAGCTTGATTTCTATGAGACCATCAATATTAAGCTAATTCTCCGCTAAATCATCGTTATTTCACGAAACATTAATGAAACGATGAAATTCAACGAAATAACGTGTTTCGCGGTGTAAGTAGATTGATATCTAAGAAAACATCAAAATTAAGCTAAAACTTCGACTAGTCATGGTTATTTCACGAAACATTCATGAAACGATGAAATTCAACTAAATAACGTGTTTCGCAGTGAAAGTAACTAGTTATCCATTAAAACATCAAAATTACGCTAAATCTTCGCTAAAGCATCGTTATTTCACGAAACATTCATGAAACGATGAAATTCTACGAAATAACGTGTTTCGCAGTGAAAGTAGATAGTTATCCATTAAAATATCAAAATTAAGCTAAATCATCTCTAAATAATGGTTATTTCACGAAACATTCATGAAACGAGGAAATACTTCGAAATAACGTGTTTCGCAGTGAAAGTAGCTTGATATCTGCGAAAACATGAAAATTAAGCTTAATCTTCGCTAAATCATCGTTATTTCACGAAACATTCATGAAAGGATGAAATTCAACGAAATAACGTGTTTCGCAGTGAAAGTAGATAGTTATCCATAAAAATTTCAAAATTAAGCTAAATCTTCGCTAAATAATGGTTATTTCACGAAACATTCATGAAACGAGGAAATACATCGAAATAACGTGTTTCGCAGTGAAAGTAGCTTGATATCTGCGTAAACATGAAAATTAAGCTTAATCTTCGCTAAATCATCGTTATTTCACGAAACATTCATGAAAGGATGAAATTCAACGAAATAACGTGTTTCGCAGTGAAAGTAGCTAGTTATCCATTAAAATTTCAAAATTAAGCTAAATCTTCGCTAAATAATGGTTATTTCACAAAACATTCATGAAACGATGAAATTCGACGAAATAACGTGTTTCGCAGTGAAAGTAGCTAGTTATCCATTAAAACATCAAAATTAAGCTAAATCTTCGGTAAATCATGGTTATTTCACGAAACATTCATGAAACATGTAATTCAACGAAATAACGTGTTTCGCAGTGAAAGTAGCTTGATTTCTATGAAACCTTCAATATTAAGTTAATTCTCCGCCAAATCATCGTTATTTCACGAAACATTCGTAAACGATGAAATTCAACGAATGAACGTGTTTCGCGGAGAAAGTAGATTGATATCTATGAAAACATCAAAATTAAGCTAAAACATCGCTTAGTCATGGTTATTTCACGAAACATTCATGAAACGATGAAATTCAATGAAATAACGTGTTTCGCAGTGAAAATAGCTTGATATCTATGAATGATCAAAATTAAGCTAAATCTTCGCTAAATCATCGTTATTTCACGAATCATTCATGAAAAGATGAAATTCTACGAAATAACGTGTTTCGCAGTGAAAGTAGCTAGTTATCCATTAAAATATCAAAATTAAGCTAATTCTTCGCTGAATAATGGTTATTTCACGAAACATTCATGAAACGATGAAATACATCGAAATAACGTGTTTCGCAGTGAAAGTAGCTTGATATCTGCGAAAACATGAAAATTAATCTTAATCTTCGCTAAATCATCGTTATTTCACGAAACATTCATGAAACGATGAAATTCTACGAAATGACGTGTTTCGCAGTGAAAGTAACTAGATATCCATTAAAATATCAAAATTAAGCTAAATCTTCGGTAAATCACGGTTATTTCAAGAAACATTCATTAAACATGTATATAAACGAAATAACGTGTTTCGCAGTGAAAGTAGCTTGATAACTACGAAAACATGAAAATTAAGCTAAATCTCCGCTAAATCATCGTTATTTCTCGAAACATTCATGAAACGATGAAATTCATCGAAATAACTTGTTTCGCAGTGAAAGTAGGTTGATTTCTATGAAACCTTCAATATTAAGCTAAATCTCCGCTAAATCATCGTTATTTCTCGAAACATTCATGAAACGATGAAATTCGACGAAATAACGTGTTTCGCAGTGAAAGTAGCTAGTTATCTATTAAAACATCAAAATTAAGCTGAATCTTCGGTAAATCATGACTATATCACGAAACATTCATTAAACGATGAAATTCAAATAAATAACGTGATTCGCAGTGAAAGTAACTTGATTTCTATGAAACCATCAATATTAAGCTAATTCTCCGCTAAATCATCGTTATTTCACGAAACATTAATGAAACGATGAAATTCAACGAAATAACGTGTTTCGCGGTGTAAGTAGATTGATATCTATGAAAACATCAAAATTAAGCTAAAACTTCGACTAGTCATGGTTATTTCACGAAACATTCATGAAACGATGAAATTCAACTAAATAACGTGTTTCGCAGTGAAAGTAACTAGTTATCCATTAAAACATCAAAATTACGCTAAATCTTCGCTATATCATCGTTATTTCACGAATCATTCATGAAACGATGAAATTCTACGAAATTACGTGTTTCGCAGTGAAAGTAGCTAGTTATCCATTAAAATATCAAAAATAAGCTAATTCTTCGCTGAATAATGGTTATTTCACGAAACATTCATGAAACGATGAAATACATCGAAATAACGTGTTTCGCAGTGAAAGTAGCTTGATATCTGCGAAAACATGAAAATTAATCTTAATCTTCGCTAAATCATCGTTATTTCTCGAAACATTCATGAAACGATGAAATTCAACGAAATAACGTGTTTCGCAGTGAAAGTAGCTTGATAACTACGAAAACATGAAAATTAAGCTAAATCTTCGCTAAATCATGGTTATTTCTCGAAACATTCATGAAACATGTAATTCAACGAAATAACGTGTTTCGCAGTGAAAGTAGCTTGATTTCTATGAAACCATCAATATTAAGCTAAATCTCTGCTAAATCATCGTTTTTTAACGAAACATTCATGAAACGATGAAATTCAACGAAATAACCTGTTTCGCGGTGAAACTAGATTGATTTCTATGAAAACATCTAAATTAAGCTAAAATTTCTCTTAGTCATGGTTATTTCACGAAACATTCATGAAACGATGAAATTCAAATAAATAACGTGTTTCGCAGTGAAAGTAGCTTGATTTCTATGAAACCATCAATTTTAAGCTAATTCTCCGCCAAATCATCGTTATTTCTCGAAACATTCGTAAACGATGAAATTCAACGAAATAACGTGTTTCGCGGAGAAAGTAGATTGATATTTATGAAAACATCAAAATTAAGCTAAAACTTCGCTTAGTCATGGTTATTTCACGAAACATTCATGAAACGTTGAAATTCAATGAAATAACGTGTTTCGCAGTGAAACTAGCTTGATTCTATGAAAAGATCAAAATTAAGCTAAATCTTCGCTAAATCATCGTTATTTCACGAAACATTCATGAAACGATGAAATTCTACGAAATAACGTGTTTCGCAGTGAAAGTAGCTTGATATCTATGAAAACATCAAAATTAAGCTAAATCTCCGCTAAATCATGGTTATTTCACGAAACATTCATGAAACAATGAAATTCAACGAAATAACGTGTTTCGCAGTGAAAGTGGATTGATATCTACGAAAACATAAAGATTAAGCTAAATCTTCTGTAAATCATGGTTATTTCACGAAACATTCATGAAACGATGAAATTCGACGAAATAAGGTGTTTCGCAGTGAAAGTAGCTTGATATCTATGAAATTATCAAAATTAAGCTAAATCTACGCTAAATCATCGTTATTTCACGAAACAATCGTAAACGATGAAATTCAACGAAATAACGTGTTTCGCGGAGAAAGTAGATTGATATCAATGAAAAGATCAAAATTAAGCTAAAACTTCGCTTAGTCATGGTTACTTCACGAAACATTCATGAAACGATGAAATTCAACTGAATAACGTGTATCGCGGTGAAAGTAGATTGATATCTATGAAAACTTCAAAATTAAGCTAAAACTACGCTTAATCATATTTATTTCACGAAACATTCATGAAACGATGAAATACATCGAAATAACGTGTTTCGCAGTGAAAGTAGCCTGATATCTACGAAAACATGAAAATTAAGCTAAATCTTCGGTAAATCACGGTTATTTCACGAAACATTCATTAAACATGTAAATCAACTAAATAACGTGTTTCGCAGTGAAAGTAGCTTGATTTCTATGAAACCTTCAATATTATGCTAAATCTCCGCTAAATCAGCGTTATTTCACGAAACATTCGTGAAACGATGAAATTCAACTATATAACGTGTTTCGCAGTGTAAGGAGCTTGATTTCTATGATACCATCAATATTAAGCTAATTCTCCGCTAAATCATCGTTATTTCACGAAACATTCATGAAACGATGAAATTCAACGAAATAACGTGTTTCGCCGTGAAAGTAGATTGATATCTATGAATACATTAAAATTAAGCTAAAACTTCGATTAGTCATGGTTATTTCACGAAACATTCATGAAACGATGAAATTCAACTAAATAACGTGTTTCGCAGTGAAAGTAGCTAGTTATCCATTAAAACATCAAAATTGCGCTAAATCTTCGGTTAATCACGGTTATTTCACGAAACATTCATTAAACATGTAAATCAACGAAATAACGTGTTTCGCAGTGAAAGTTGCTTGATTTCTATGAAACCTTCAATATTAAGCTAAATCTCCGCTAAATCACCGTTATTTCACGAAACATTCATGAAACGATGAACTTCAACGAAATAACCTATTTAGCGGTGAAACTAGATTCATATCTATGAAAACATCAAAATGAAGCTAAAACTTCGCTTAGTTATGGTTACTTCACGAAACATTCATGAAACGATGAAATTCAACTGAATAACGTGTTTCGCGGTGAAAGTAGATTGATATCTATGAAAACATCAGAATTAAGCTATAATTACGCTTAATAATATTTATTTCACGAAACATTCATGAAACGATGAAATACATCGAAATAACGTGTTTCGCAGTGAAAGTAGCTTGATATCTACGAAAACATGAAAATTAAGCTAAATCTTCGGTAAATCACGGTTATTTCACGAAACATTCATTAAACATGTAAATCAACGAAATAACGTGTTTCGCTGTGAAAGTAGCTTGATTTCTATGAAACCTTCAATATTAAGCTAAATCTCCGCTAAATCATCGTTATTTCACGAAACATTCGTGAAACGATGAAATTCAACTAAATAACGTGTTTCGCAGTGAAAATAGCTTGATATCTATGAAAAGATCAAAATTAAGCTAAATCTTCTCTAAATCATCGTTATTTCACGAAACATTCATGAAACGATGAAATTCAACGAAATAACGTGTTTCGCAGTGAAAGTAGCTAGTTATGCATTAAAACATCAAAATTGCGCTAAATCTTCGGTAAATCATGGTTATTTCACGAAACACTCATGAAACATTGAAATTAAACGAAATAACGTGTTTCGTGGTGAAAGTAGCTTGATATCTATGAAAACATCAAAATTAAGCTAAATCTTCGGTAAATCATGGTTATTTCACGAAACATTCATGAAACAATGAAATTCCACGAAATAACGTGTTTCTCAGTGAAAGCAGCAGGTTATCTACGAAAACATGAAGATTAAGCTAAATCTTCGCTAAATCATGGTTATTTCACGAAACATTCATGAAACGATGAAATTCATCGAAATAACGTGTTTCGCAGTTAAAGTAGCTTGATTTCTACGAAAACATGAAAATTAAGCTAAATCTTCGCTAAATCATCGTTATTTCACGAAACTTTCATGAAACGATGAAATTCTACGAAATAACGTGTTTCGCAGTGAAAGTAGCTAGTTATCCAATAAAATCTCAAAACTAAGCTAAATCTTCTCTAAATAATGGTTATTTCACCAAACATTCATGAAACGATGAAATACATCGAAATAACGTGTTTCGCACTGAAAGTAGCTTGATATCTACGAAAACATGAAAATTAAGCTAAATCTTCGGTAAATCACGGTTATTTCACGAAACATTCATGAAACATGTAATTCAACGAAATAACGTGTTTCGCAGTGAAAGTAGCTTGATTTCTATGAAACCTTCAATATTTAGCTAAATCTCCGCTAAATCATCGTTATTTCACGAAACATTCATGAAACGATGAAATTCAACGAAATAACGTGTTTCGCGGTGTAAGTAGATTGATATCTATGAAAACATCAAAATTAAGCTAAAACTTCGATTAGTCATGGTTATTTCACGAAACATTCATGAAACGATGTAATTCAACTCAATAACGTGTTTCGCAGTGAAAGTAACTCGTTATCCATTAAAACATCAAAATTACGCTAAATCTTCGCTAAATCATCGTTATTTCACGAAACATTCATGAAACGATGAAATTCTACGAAATAACGTGTTTCGCAGTGAAAGTAGCTAGTTATCCATTAAAATATCAAAATTAAGCTAAATCATCTCTAAATAATGGTTATTTCACGAAACATTCAAGAAACGAGGAAATACATCGAAATAACGTGTTTCGCAGTGAAAGTAGCTTGATATCTGCGAAAACATGAAAATTAAGCTTAATCTTCGCTAAATCATCGTTATTTCACGAAACATTCATGAAAGGATGAAATTCAACGAAATAACGTGTTTCGCAGTGAAAGTAGCTAGTTATCCATTAAAATTTCAAAATTAAGCTAAATCTTCGCTGAATAATGGTTATTTCACGAAACATTCATGAAACGATGAAATACATCGAAATAACGTGTTTCGCAGTGAAAGTAGCTTGATATCTGCGAAAACATGAAAATTAATCCTAATCTTCGCTAAATCATCGTTATTTCACGAAACATTCATGAAACGATGAAATTCTACGAAATGACGTGTTTCGCAGTGAAAGTAACTAGATATCCATTAAAATATCAAAATTAAGCTAAATCTTCGGTAAATCACGGTTAATTCACGAAACATTCATTAAACATGTAAATAAACGAAATAACGTGTTTCGCAGTGAAAGTAGCTTGATTTCTATGAAACCTTCAATATTAAGCTAAATCTCCGCTAAATCATCGTTATTTCTCGAAACATTCATGAAACGATGAAATTCAACGAAATAACGTGTTTCGCAGTGAAAGTAGCTTGATAACTACGAAAACATGAAAATTAAGCTAAATCTTCGCTAAATCATGGTTATTTCACGAAACATTCATGAAACGGTGAAATTCATCGAAATAACTTGTTTCGCAGTGAAAGTAGCTTGATTCCTATGAAACCGTCAATATTAAGCTAAATCTCCGCTAAATCATCGTTATTTCACGAAACATTCATGAAACGATGAAATTCGACAAAATAACGTGTTTCGCAGTGAAAGTAGCTAGTTATCTATTAAAACATCAAAATTAAGCTGAATCTTCGGTAAATCATGACTATTTCACGAAACATTCATTAAACGATGAAATTCAAATAAATAACGTGATTCGCAGTGAAAGTAACTTGATTTCTATGAAACCATCAATATTAAGCTAAATCTCCGCCAATTCATCGTTATTTCACGAAACATTCGTAAACGATGAAATTAAACGAAATAAGGTGTTTCGCAGTGAAAGTAGCTTGATATCTACGAAAACATGAAAATTAAGCTAAATCTTCGGTAAATCATGGTTATTTCACGAAACATTCATGAAACAATGAAATTCCACGAAATAACGTGTTTCTCAGTGAAAGCAGCAGGTTATCTACGAAAACATGAAGATTAAGCTAAATCTTCGCTAAATCATGGTTATTTCACGAAACATTCATGAAACGATGAAATTCATCGAAATAACGTGTTTCGCAGTTAAAGTAGCTTGATTTCTACGAAAACATGAAAATTAAGCTAAATCTTCGATAAATCATCGTTATTTCACGAAACTTTCATGAAACGATGAAATTCTACGAAATAACGTGTTTCGCAGTGAAAGTAGCTAGTTATCCAATAAAATCTCAAAACTAAGCTAAATCTTCTCTAAATAATCGTTATTTCACGAAACATTCATGAAACGATGAAATACATCGAAATAACGTGTTTCGCACTGAAAGTAGCTTGATATCTACGAAAACATGAAAATTAAGCTAAATCTTCTGTAAATCACGGTTATTTCACGAAACATTCATGAAACATGTAATTCAACGAAATAACGTGTTTCGCAGTGAAAGTAGCTTGATTTCTATGAGACCATCAATATTAAGCTAATTCTCCGCTAAATCATCGTTATTTCACGAAACATTAATGAAACGATGAAATTCAACGGAATAACGTGTTTCGCGGTGTAAGTAGATTGATATCTATGAAAACATCAAAATTAAGCTAAAACTTCGACTAGTCATGGTTATTTCACGAAACATTCATGAAACGATGAAATTCAACTAAATAACGTGTTTCGCAGTGAAAGTAACTAGTTATCCATTAAAACATCAAAATTACGCTAAATCTTCGCTAAATCATCGTTATTTCACGAAACATTCATGAAACGATGAAATTCTACGAAATAACGTGTTTCGCAGTGAAAGTAGCTAGTTATCCATTAAAATATCAAAATTAAGCTAAATCATCTCTAAATAATGGTTATTTCACGAAACATTCAAGAAACGAGGAAATACATCGAAATAACGTGTTTCGCAGTGAAAGTAGCTTGATATCTGCGAAAACATGAAAATTAAGCTTAATCTTCGCTAAATCATCGTTATTTCACGAAACATTCATGAAAGGATGAAATTCAACGAAATAACGTGTTTCGCAGTGAAAGTAGCTAGTTATCCATTAAAATTTCAAAATTAAGCTAAATCTTCGCTGAATAATGGTTATTTCACGAAACATTCATGAAACGATGAAATACATCGAAATAACGTGTTTCGCAGTGAAAGTAGCTTGATATCTGCGAAAACATGAAAATTAATCTTAATCTTCGCTAAATCATCGTTATTTCACGAAACATTCATGAAACGATGAAATTCTACGAAATGACGTGTTTCGCAGTGAAAGTAACTAGATATCCATTAAAATATCAAAATTAAGCTAAATCTTCGGTAAATCACGGTTATTTCACGAAACATTCATTAAACATGTAAATAAACGAAATAACGTGTTTCGCAGTGAAAGTAGCTTGATTTCTATGAAACCTTCAATATTAAGCTAAATCTCCGCTAAATCATCGTTATTTCTCGAAACATTCATGAAACGATGAAATTCAACGAAATAACGTGTTTCGCAGTGAAAGTAGCTTGATAACTACGAAAACATGAAAATTAAGCTAAATCTTCGCTAAATCATGGTTATTTCACGAAACATTCATGAAACGATGAAATTCATCGAAATAACTTGTTTCGCAGTGAAAGTAGCTTGATTTCTATGAAACCTTCAATATTAAGCTAAATCTCCGCTAAATCATCGTTATTTCACGAAACATTCATGAAACGATGAAATTCGACAAAATAACGTGTTTCGCAGTGAAAGTAGCTAGTTATCTATTAAAACATCAAAATTAAGCTGAATCTTCGGTAAATCATGACTATTTCACGAAACATTCATTAAACGATGAAATTCAAATAAATAACGTGATTCGCAGTGAAAGTAACTTGATTTCTATGAAACCATCAATATTAAGCTAAATCTCCGCCAATTCATCGTTATTTCACGAAACATTCGTAAACGATGAAATTCAACGAAATAAGGTGTTTCGCAGTGAAAGTAGCTTGATATCTACGAAAACATGAAAATTAAGCTAAATCTCCGCTAAATCATCGTTCTTTCACGAAACATTCATGAAACATGTAATTCAACGAAATAACGTGTTTCGCAATGAAAGTAGCTTGATTTCTATGAAACCTTCAATATTAAGTTAATTCTCCGCCAAATCATCGTTATTTCACGAATCATTCGTAAACGATGAAATTCAACGAAATAACGTGTTTCGCGGAGAAAGTAGATTGATATCTATGAAAACATCAAAATTAAGCTAAAATTACTCTTAGTCATGGTTATTTCACGAAACATTCATGAAACGATGAAATTCAAATAAATAACGTGTTTCGCAGTGAAAGTAGCTTGATTTCTATGAAACCATCAATATTAAGTTAATTCTCCGCCAAATCATCGTTATTTCACGAAACATTCGTAAACAATGAAATTCAACGAAATAACGTGTTTCGCGGAGAAAGTAGATTGATATCTATGAAAACATCAAAATTAAGGTAAAACTTCGCTTAATCATGGTTATTTCACGAAACATTCATGAAACGATGAAATTCAATGAAATAACGTGTTTCGCAGTGAAAATAGCTTGATATCTATGAAAAGATCAAAATTAAGCAAAATATTCGCTAAATCATCGTTATTTCACGAATCATTCATGAAACGATGAAATTCTACGAAATTACGTGTTTCGCAGTGAAAGTAGCTAGTTATCCATTAAAATATCAAAATTAAGCTAATTCTTCGCTGAATAATGGTTATTTCACGAAACATTCATGAAACTATGAAATATATCGAAATAACGTGTTTCGCAGTGAAAGTAGCTTGATTTCTGCGAAAACATGAAAATTAATCTTAATCTTCGCTAAATCATCGTTATTTCACGAAACATTCATGAAACGATGAAATTCTACGAAATGACGTGTTTCGCAGTGAAAGTAACTAGATATCCATTAAAATATCAAAATCAAGCTAAATCTTCGGTAAATCACGGTTATGTCACGAAACATTCATTAAACATGTAAATCAACGAAATAACGTGTTTCGCAGTGAAAGTAGCTTGATTTATATGAAACCATCAATATTAAGCTAAATCTCCGCTAAATCATCGTTATTTCTCGAAACATTCATGAAACGATGAAATTCAACGAAATATCGTGTTTCGCAGTGAAAGTAGCTTGATAACTACGAAAACATGAAAATTAAGCTAAATCTTCGCTAAATCATGGTTATTTCACGAAACATTCATGAAACATGTAATTCAACGAAATAACGTGTTTCGCAGTGAAAGTAGCTTGATTTCTATGAAACCATCAATATTAAGCTAAATCTCTGCTAAATCATCGTTTTTTAACGAAACATTCATGAAACGATGAAATTCAACGAAATAACCTGTTTCGCGTTGAAACTAGATTGATTTCTATGAAAACATCAAAATTAAGCTAAAATTTCTCTTAGTCATGGTTATTTCACGAAACATTCATGAAACGATGAAATTCAAATAAATAACGTGTTTCGCAGTGAAAGTAGCTTGATTTCTATGAAACCATCAATTTTAAGCTAATTCTCCGCCAAATCATCGTTATTCCTCGAAACATTCGTAAACGATGAAATTCAACGAAATAACGTGTTTCGCGGAGAAAGTAGATTGATATTTATGAAAACATCAAAATTAAGCTAAAACTTCGCTTAGTCATGGTTATTTCACGAAACATTCATGAAACGTTGAAATTCAATGAAATAACGTGTTTCGCAGTGAAAATAGCTTGATATCTATGAAAAGATCAAAATTAAGCTAAATCTTCGCTAAATCATCGTTATTTCACGAAACATTCATGAAACGATTAAATTCTACGAAATAACGTATTTCGCAGTGAAAGTAGCTAGTTATCCATTAAAATATCAAAATTAAGCTAATTCTTCGCTGAATAATGGTTATTTCACGAAACATTCATGAAACGATGAAATATGTCGCAATAACGTGTTTCGCAGTGAAAGTAGCTTGATATCTGCGAAAACATGAAAATTAAGCTTAATCTTCGCTAAATCATAGTTAATTCACGAAACATTCATGAAACGATGAAATTCTACGAAATGACATGTTTCGCAGTGAAAGAAGCTAGATATCCATTAAAATATCAAAATTAAGCTAATTCTTCGCTGAATAATGGTTTTTTCACGAAACATTCATGAAACGATGAAATACATCGAAATAACGTGTTTCGCAGTGAAAGTAGCTTGATATCTATGAAAACATCAAAATTAAGCTAAATCTACGCTAAATCATCGTTATTTCACGAAACAATCGTAAACGATGAAATTCAACGAAATAACGTGTTTCGCGGAGAAAGTAGATTGATATCAATGAAAAGATCAAAATTAAGCTAAAACTTCGCTTAGTCATGGTTACTTCACGAAACATTCATGAAACGATGAAATTCAACTGAATAACGTGTTTCGCGGTGAAAGTAGCTTGATAAATACGAAAACATGAAAATTAAGCTAAATCTTCGTTAAATCATGGTTATTTCACGAAACATTCATGAAACGATGAAATTCATCGAAATAACTTGTTTCGCAGTGAAAGTAGCTTGATTTCTATGAAACCTTCAATATTAAGCTAAATCTCCGCTAAATCATCGTTATTTCACGAAACATTCATGAAACGATGAAATTCGACAAAATAACGTGTTTCGCAGTGAAAGTAGCTAGTTATCTATTAAAACATCAAAATTAAGCTGAATCTTCGGTAAATCATGACTATTTCACGAAACATTCATTAAACGATGAAATTCAAATAAATAACGTGATTCGCGGTGAAAGTAACTTGATTTCTATGAAACCATCAATATTAAGCTAATTCTCCGCCAATTCATCGTTATTTCACGAAACATTCGTAAACGATGAAATTAAACGAAATAAGGTGTTTCGCAGTGAAAGTAGCTTGATATCTACGAAAACATGAAAATTAAGCTAAATCTCCGCTAAATCATCGTTGTTTCACGAAACATTCATGAAACGATGAAATTCAACGAAATAACGTGTTTCGCAGTGAAAGTAGCTTGATATCTACGAAAACATGAAAATTAAGCTAAATCTTCGATAAATAACGGTTAATTGACGAAACATTCCTGAAACGATGAAATTCGACAAAATAACGTGTTTCGCAGTGAAAGTAGCTTGATAACTACGAAAACATGAAAATTAAGCTAAATCTTCGCTAAATCATGGATATTTCACGAAACATTCATGAAACATGTAATTCAACGAAATAACGTGTTTCGCAGTGAAAGTAGCTTGATTTCTATGAAATCTTCAATATTAAGCTAAATCTCTGCTAAATCATCGTTTTTTAACGAAACATTCATGAAACGATGAAATTCAACGAAATAACCTGTTTCGCGGTGAAACTAGATTGATATCTATGAAAACATCAAAATTAAGCTAAAATTACTCTTAGTCATGGTTATTTCACGAAACATTCATGAAACGATGAAATTCAAATAAATAACGTGTTTCGCAGTGAAAGTAGCTTGATTTCTATGAAACCATCAATATTAAGTTAATTCTCCGCCAAATCATCGTTATTTCACGAAACATTCGTAAACAATGAAATTCAACGAAATAACGTGTTTCGCGGAGAAAGTAGATTGATATCTATGAAAACATCAAAATTAAGGTAAAACTTCGCTTAATCATGGTTATTTCACGAAACATTCATGAAACGATGAAATTCAATGAAATAACGTGTTTCGCAGTGAAAATAGCTTGATATCTATGAAAAGATCAAAATTAAGCAAAATCATCGCTAAATCATCGTTATTTCACGAATCATTCATGAAATCACGATGAAATTCTACGAAATTACGTGTTTTGCAGTGAAAGTAGCTAGTTATCCATTAAAATATCAAAATTAAGCTAATTCTTCACTGAATAATGGTTATTTCACGAAACATTCATGAAACGATGAAATACATCGAAATAACGTGTTTCGCAGTGAAAGTAGCTTGATATCTGCGAAAACATGAAAATTAATCTTAATCTTCGCTAAATCATCGTTATTTCACGAAACATTCATGAAACGATGAAATTCTACGAAATGACGTGTTTCGCAGTGAAAGTAACTAGATATCCATTAAAATATCAAAATTAAGCTAAATCTTCGGTAAATCACGGTTATTTCACGAAACATTCATTAAACATGTAAATCAACGAAATAACGTGTTTCGCAGTGAAAGTAGCTTGATTTATATGAAACCTTCAATATTAAGCTAAATCTCCGCTAAATCATCGTTATTTCTCGAAACATTCATGAAACGATGAAATTCAACGAAATAACGTGTTTCGCAGTGAAAGTAGCTTGATAACTACGAAAACATGAAAATTAAGCTAAATCTTCGCTAAATCATGGTTATTTCACGAAACATTCATGAAACATGTAATTCAACGAAATAACGTGTTTCGCAGTGAAAGTAGCTTGATTTCTATGAAACCATCAATATTAAGCTAAATCTTTGCTAAATCATCGTTTTTTAACAAAACATTCATGAAACGATGAAATTCAACGAAATAACCTGTTTCGCGGTGAAACTAGATTGATTTCTATGAAAACATCAAAATTAAGCTAAAATTTCTCTTAGTCATGGTTATTTCACGAAACATTCATGAAACGATGAAATTCAACGAAATAACGTGTTTCGCAGTGAAAGTAGCTTGATTTCTATGAAACCATCAATATTAAGCTAAATCTCTGCTAAATCATCGTTTTTTAACGAAACATTCATGAAACGATGAAATTCAACGAAATAACCTGTTTCGCGGTGAAACTAGATTGATTTCTATGAAAACATCAAAATTAAGCTAAAATTTCTCTTAGTCATGGTTATTCCACGAAACATTCATGAAACGATGAAATTCAAATAAATAACGTGTTTCGCAGTGAAAGTAGCCTGACTTCTATGAAACCATCAATTTTAAGCTAATTCTCCGCCAAATCATCGTTATTTCTCGAAACATTCGTAAACGATGAAATTCAACGAAATAACGTGTTTCGCGGAGAAAGTAGATTGATATCTATGAAAACATCAAAATTAAGGTAAAACTTCGCTTAATCATGGTTATTTCACGAAACATTCATGAAACGATGAAATTCAATGAAATAACGTGTTTCGCAGTGAAAATAGCTTGATATCTATGAAAAGATCAAAATTAAGCAAAATCTTCGCTAAATCATCGTTATTTCACGACACATTCATGAAATCACGATGAAATTCTACGAAATTACGTGTTTCGCAGTGAAAGTAGCTAGTTATCCATTAAAATATCAAAATTAAGCTAATTCTTCGCTGAATAATGGTTATTTCACGAAACATTCATGAAACGATGAAATACATCGAAATAACGTGTTTCGCAGTGAAAGTAGCTTGATATCTGCGAAAACATGAAAATTAATCTTAATCTTCGCTAAATCATCGTTATTTCACGAAACATTCATGAAAAGATGAAATTCTACGAAATGACGTATTTCGCAGTGAAAGTAACTAGATATCCATTAAAATATCAAAATTAAGCTAAATCTTCGGTAAATCACGGTTATGTCACGAAACATTCATTAAACATGTAAATCAACGAAATAACGTGTTTCGCAGTGAAAGTAGCTTGATTTATATGAAACCTTCAATATTAAGCTAAATCTCCGCTAAATCATCGTTATTTCTCGAAACATTCATGAAACGATGAAATTCAACGAAATAACGTGTTTCGCAGTGAAAGTAGCTTGATAACTACCCAAACATGAAAATTAAGCTAAATCTTCGCTAAATCATGGTTATTTCACGAAACATTCATGAAACATGTAATTCAACGAAATAACGTGTTTCGCAGTGAAAGTAGCTTGATTTCTATGAAACCATCAATATTAAGCTAAATCTTTGCTAAATCATCGTTTTTTAACAAAACATTCATGAAACGATGAAATTCAACGAAATAACCTGTTTCGCGGTGAAACTAGATTGATTTCTATGAAAACATCAAAATTAAGCTAAAATTTCTCTTAGTCATGGTTATTTCACGAAACATTCATGAAACGATGAAATTCAAATAAATAACGTGTTTCGCAGTGAAAGTAGCTTGATTTCTATGAAACCATCAATTTTAAGCTAATTCTCTGCCAAATCATCGTTATTTCTCGAAACATTCGTAAACGATGAAATTCAACGAAATAACGTGTTTCGCGGAGAAAGTAGATTGATATTTATGAAAACATCAAAATTAAGCTAAAACTTCGCTTAGTCATGGTTATTTCACGAAACATTCATGAAACGTTGAAATTCAATGAAATAACGTGTTTCGCAGTGAAAATAGCTTGATATCTATGAAAAGATCAAAATTAAGCTAAATCTTCGCTAAATCATCGTTATTTCACGAAACATTCATGAAACGATTAAATTCTACGAAATAACGTAATTCGCAGTGAAAGTAGCTAGTTATCCATTAAAATATCAAAATTAAGCTAATTTTTCGCTGAATAATGGTTATTTCACGAAACATTCATGAAAGATGAAATCCGTCGCAATAACGTGTTTCGCAGTGAAAGTAGCTTGATATCTGCGAAAACATGAAAATTAAGCTTAATCTTCGCTAAATCATCGTTAATTCACGAAACATTCATGAAACGATGAAATTCTACGAAATGACATGTTTCGCAGTGAAAGAAGCTAGATATCCATTAAAATATCAAAATTAAGCTAATTCTTCGCTGAATAATGGTTTTTTCACGAAACATTCATGAAACGATGAAATACATCGAAATAACGTGTTTCGCAGTGAAAGTAGCTTGATATCTAGGAAAACATCAAAATTAAGCTAAATCGCCGTTAAATCATGGTTATTTCACGAAACGTTCATGAAACAATGAAATTCAACGAAATAACGTGTTTCGCAGTGAAAGTGGATTGATATCTACGAAAACATGAAGATTAAGCTAAATCTTCTGTAAATCATGGTTATTTCACGAAACATTCATGAAACGATGAAATTCGACGAAATAAGGTGTTTCGCAGTGAAAGTAGCTTGATATCTATGAAAACATCAAAATTAAGCTAAATCTACGCTAAATCATCGTTATTTCACGAAACAATCGTAAACGATGAAATTCAACGAAATAACGTGTTTCGCGGAGAAAGTAGATTGATATCAATGAAAAGATCAAAATTAAGCTAAAACTTCGCTTAGTCATGGTTACTTCACGAAACATTCATGAAACGATGAAATTCAACTGAATAACGTGTTTCGCGGTGAAAGTAGCTTGATAAATACGAAAACATGAAAATTAAGCTAAATCTTCGTTAAATCATGGTTATTTCACGAAACATTCATGAAACGATGAAATTCATCGAAATAACTTGTTTCGCAGTGAAAGTAGCTTGATTTATATGAAACCTTCAATATTAAGCTAAATCTCCGCTAAAACATCGTTATTTCTCGAAACATTCATGAAACGATGAAATTCAACGAAATAACGTGTTTCGCAGTGAAAGTAGCTTGATAACTACGAAAACATGAAAATTAAGCTAAATCTTCGCTAAATCATGGTTATTTCACGAAACATTCATGAAACATGTAATTCAACGAAATAACGTGTTTCGCAATGAAAGTAGCTTGATTTCTATGAAACCATCAATATTAAGCCAAATCTTTGCTAAATCATCGTTTTTTAACAAAACATTCATGAAACGATGAAATTCAACGAAATAACCTGTTTCGCGGTGAAACTAGATTGATTTCTATGAAAACATCAAAATTAAGCTAAAATTTCTCTTAGTCATGGTTATTTCACGAAACATTCATGAAACGATGAAATTCAAATAAATAACGTGTTTCGCAGTGAAAGTAGCTTGATTTCTATGAAACCATCAATTTTAAGCTAATTCTCCGCCAAATCATCGTTATTTCTCGAAACATTCGTAAACGATGAAATTCAACGAAATAACGTGTTTCGCGGAGAAAGTAGATTGATATTTATGAAAACATCAAAATTAAGCTAAAACTTCGCTTAGTCATGGTTATTTCACGAAACATTCATGAAACGTTGAAATTCAATGAAATAACGTGTTTCGCAGTGAAAATAGCTTGATATCTATGAAAAGATCAAAATTAAGCTAAATCTTCGCTAAATCATCGTTATTTCACGAAACATTCATGAAACGATTAAATTCTACGAAATAACGTAATTCGCAGTGAAAGTAGCTAGTTATCCATTAAAATATCAAAATTAAGCTAATTTTTCGCTGAATAATGGTTATTTCACGAAACATTCATGAAAGATGAAATCCGTCGCAATAACGTGTTTCGCAGTGAAAGTAGCTTGATATCTGCGAAAACATGAAAATTAAGCTTAATCTTCGCTAAATCATCGTTAATTCACGAAACATTCATGAAACGATGAAATTCTACGAAATGACATGTTTCGCAGTGAAAGAAGCTAGATATCCATTAAAATATCAAAATTAAGCTAATTCTTCGCTGAATAATGGTTTTTTCACGAAACATTCATGAAACGATGAAATACATCGAAATAACGTGTTTCGCAGTGAAAGTAGCTTGATATCTAGGAAAACATCAAAATTAAGCTAAATCTCCGTTAAATCATGGTTATTTCACGAAACGTTCATGAAACAATGAAATTCAACGAAATAACGTGTTTCGCAGTGAAAGTGGATTGATATCTACGAAAACATGAAGATTAAGCTAAATCTTCTGTAAATCATGGTTATTTCACGAAACATTCATGAAACGATGAAATTCGACGAAATAAGGTGTTTCGCAGTGAAAGTAGCTTGATATCTATGAAAACATCAAAATTAAGCTAAATCTACGCTAAATCATCGTTATTTCACGAAACAATCGTAAACGATGAAATTCAACGAAATAACGTGTTTCGCGGAGAAAGTAGATTGATATCAATGAAAAGATCAAAATTAAGCTAAAACTTCGCTTAGTCATGGTTACTTCACGAAACATTCATGAAACGATGAAATTCAACTGAATAACGTGTTTCGCGGTGAAAGTAGATTGATATCTATGAAAACTTCAAAATTAAGCTAAAACTACGCTTAATCATATTTATTTCACGAAACATTCATGAAACGATGAAATACATCGAAATAACGTGTTTCGCAGTGAAAGTAGCTTGATATCTACGAAAACATGAAAATTAAGCTAAATCTTCGGTAAATCACGGTTATTTCTCGAAACATTCATTAAACATGTAAATCAACGAAATAACGTGTGTCGCAGTGAAAGTAGCTTGATTTCTATGAAACCTTCAATATTAAGCTAAATCTCCGCTAAATCATCGTTATTTCTCGAAACATTCATGAAACGATGAAATTCAACGAAATAACGTGTTTCGCGGAGAAAGTAGATTGATATCAATGAAAAGATCAAAATTAAGCTAAAACTTCGCTTAGTCATGGTTACTTCACGAAACATTCATGAAACGGTGAAATTCATCGAAATAACTTGTTTCGCAGTGAAAGTAGCTTGATTTCTATGAAACCGTCAATATTAAGCTAAATCTCCGCTAAATCATCGTTATTTCACGAAACATTCATGAAACGATGAAATTCGACAAAATAACGTGTTTCGCAGTGAAAGTAGCTAGTTATCTATTAAAACATCAAAATTAAGCTGAATCTTCGGTAAATCATGACTATTTCACGAAACATTCATTAAACGATGAAATTCAAATAAATAACGTGATTCGCAGTGAAAGTAACTTGATTTCTATGAAACCATCAATATTAAGCTAATTCTCCGCCAATTCATCGTTATTTCACGAAACATTCGTAAACGATGAAATTCAACGAAATAAGGTGTTTCGCAGTGAAAGTAGCTTGATATCTAGGAAAACATCAAAATTAAGCTAAATCGCCGTTAAATCATGGTTATTTCACGAAACGTTCATGAAACAATGAAATTCAACGAAATAACGTGTTTCGCAGTGAAAGTGGATTGATATCTACGAAAACATGAAGATTAAGCTAAATCTTCTGTAAATCATGGTTATTTCACGAAACATTCATGAAACGATGAAATTCGACGAAATAAGGTGTTTCGCAGTGAAAGTAGCTTGATATCTATGAAAACATCAAAATTAAGCTAAATCTACGCTAAATCATCGTTATTTCACGAAACAATCGTAAACGATGAAATTCAACGAAATAACGTGTTTCGCGGAGAAAGTAGATTGATATCAATGAAAAGATCAAAATTAAGCTAAAACTTCGCTTAGTCATGGTTACTTCACGAAACATTCATGAAACGATGAAATTCAACTGAATAACGTGTTTCGCGGTGAAAGTAGCTTGATAAATACGAAAACATGAAAATTAAGCTAAATCTTCGTTAAATCATGGTTATTTCACGAAACATTCATGAAACGATGAAATTCATCGAAATAACTTGTTTCGCAGTGAAAGTAGCTTGATTTCTATGAAACCTTCAATATTAAGCTAAATCTCCGCTAAATCATCGTTATTTCACGAAACATTCATGAAACGATGAAATTCGACAAAATAACGTGTTTCGCAGTGAAAGTAGCTAGTTATCTATTAAAACATCAAAATTAAGCTGAATCTTCGGTAAATCATGACTATTTCACGAAACATTCATGAAACGATGAAATTCAACGAAATAACGTGTTTCGCAGTGAAAGTAGCAAGATATCTATGAAAACATGAAAATTAAGCTAAATCTTCGATAAATCACGGTTAATTGACGAAACATTCGTGAAACGATGAAATTCAACAAAATAACGTGTTTCGCAGTGAAAGTAGCTTGATAACTACGAAAACATGAAAATTAAGCTAAATCTTCGCTAAATCATGGTTATTTCACGAAACATTCATGAAACATGTAATTCAACGAAATAACGTGTTTCGCAGTGAAAGTAGCTTGATTTCTATGAAATCTTCAATATTAAGCTAAATCTCTGCTAAATCATCGTTTTTTAACGAAACATTCATGAAACGATGAAATTCAACGAAATAACCTGTTTCGCGGTGAAACTAGATTGATATCTATGAAAACATCAAAATTAAGCTAAAATTACTCTTAGTCATGGTTATTTCACGAAACATTCATGAAACGATGAAATTCAAATAAATAACGTGTTTCGCAGTGAAAGTAGCTTGATTTCTATGAAACCATCAATATTAAGTTAATTCTCCGCCAAATCATCGTTATTTCACGAAACATTCGTAAACAATGAAATTCAACGAAATAACGTGTTTCGCGGAGAAAGTAGATTGATATCTATGAAAACATCAAAATTAAGGTAAAACTTCGCTTAATCATGGTTATTTCACGAAACATTCATTAAACGATGAAATTCAATGAAATAACGTGTTTCGCAGTGAAAATAGCTTGATATCTATGAAAAGATCAAAATTAAGCAAAATCTTCGCTAAATCATCGTTATTTCACGAATCATTCATGAAATCACGATGAAATTCTACGAAATTACGTGTTTTGCAGTGAAAGTAGCTAGTTATCCATTAAAATATCAAAATTAAGCTAATTCTTCACTGAATAATGGTTATTTCACGAAACATTCATGAAACGATGAAATACATCGAAATAACGTGTTTCGCAGTGAAAGTAGCTTGATATCTGCGAAAACATGAAAATTAATCTTAATCTTCGCTAAATCATCGTTATTTCACGAAACATTCATGAAACGATGAAATTCTACGAAATGACGTGTTTCGCAGTGAAAGTAACTAGATATCCATTAAAATATCAAAATTAAGCTAAATCTTCGGTAAATCACGGTTATTTCACGAAACATTCATTAAACATGTAAATCAACGAAATAACGTGTTTCGCAGTGAAAGTAGCTTGATTTATATGAAACCTTCAATATTAAGCTAAATCTCCGCTAAATCATCGTTATTTCTCGAAACATTCATGAAACGATGAAATTCAACGAAATAACGTGTTTCGCAGTGAAAGTAGCTTGATAACTACGAAAACATGAAAATTAAGCTAAATATTCGCTAAATCATGGTTATTTCACGAAACATTCATGAAACATGTAATTCAACGAAATAACGTGTTTCGCAGTGAAAGTAGCTTGATTTCTATGAAACCATCAATATTAAGCTAAATCTCTGCTAAATCATCGTTTTTTAACGAAACATTCATGAAACGATGAAATTCAACGAAATAACCTGTTTCGCGTTGAAACTAGATTGATTTCTATGAAAACATCAAAATTAAGCTAAAATTTCTCTTAGTCATGGTTATTCCACGAAACATTCATGAAACGATGAAATTCAAATAAATAACGTGTTTCGCAGTGAAAGTAGCTTGACTTCTATGAAACCATCAATTTTAAGCTAATTCTCCGCCAAATCATCGTTATTTCTCGAAACATTCGTAAACGATGAAATTCAACGAAATAACGTGTTTCGCGGAGAAAGTAGATTGATATCTATGAAAACATCAAAATTAAGGTAAAACTTCGCTTAATCATGGTTATTTCACGAAACATTCATGAAACGATGAAATTCAATGAAATAACGTGTTTCGCAGTGAAAATAGCTTGATATCTATGAAAAGATCAAAATTAAGCAAAATCTTCGCTAAATCATCGTTATTTCACGACACATTCATGAAATCACGATGAAATTCTACGAAATTACGTGTTTCGCAGTGAAAGTAGCTAGTTATCCATTAAAATATCAAAATTAAGCTAATTCTTCGCTGAATAATGGTTATTTCACGAAACATTCATGAAACGATGAAATACATCGAAATAACGTGTTTCGCAGTGAAAGTAGCTTGATATCTGCGAAAACATGAAAATTAATCTTAATCTTCGCTAAATCATCGTTATTTCACGAAACATTCATGAAACGATGAAATTCTACGAAATGACGTGTTTCGCAGTGAAAGTAACTAGATATCCATTAAAATATCAAAATTAAGCTAAATCTTCGGTAAATCACGGTTATTTCACGAAACATTCATTAAACATGTAAATCAACGAAATAACGTGTTTCGCAGTGAAAGTAGCTTGATTTATATGAAACCTTCAATATTAAGCTAAATCTCCGCTAAATCATCGTTATTTCTCGAAACATTCATGAAACGATGAAATTCAACGAAATAACGTGTTTCGCAGTGAAAGTAGCTTGATAACTACGAAAACATGAAAATTAAGCTAAATCTTCGCTAAATCATGGTTATTTCACGAAACATTCATGAAACATGTAATTCAACGAAATAACGTGTTTCGCAGTGAAAGTAGCTTGATTTCTATGAAACCATCAATATTAAGCTAAATCTTTGCTAAATCATCGTTTTTTAACAAAACATTCATGAAACGATGAAATTCAACGAAATAACCTGTTTCGCGGTGAAACTAGATTGATTTCTATGAAAACATCAAAATTAAGCTAAAATTTCTCTTAGTCATGGTTATTTCACGAAACATTCATGAAACGATGAAATTCAAATAAATAACGTGTTTCGCAGTGAAAGTAGCTTGATTTCTATGAAACCATCAATTTTAAGCTAATTCTCTGCCAAATCATCGTTATTTCTCGAAACATTCGTAAACGATGAAATTCAACGAAATAACGTGTTTCGCGGAGAAAGTAGATTGATATTTATGAAAACATCAAAATTAAGCTAAAACTTCGCTTAGTCATGGTTATTTCACGAAACATTCATGAAACGTTGAAATTCAATGAAATAACGTGTTTCGCAGTGAAAATAGCTTGATATCTATGAAAAGATCAAAATTAAGCTAAATCTTCGCTAAATCATCGTTATTTCACGAAACATTCATGAAACGATTAAATTCTACGAAATAACGTAATTCGCAGTGAAAGTAGCTAGTTATCCATTAAAATATCAAAATTAAGCTAATTTTTCGCTGAATAATGGTTATTTCACGAAACATTCATGAAAGATGAAATCCGTCGCAATAACGTGATTCGCAGTGAAAGTAGCTTGATATCTGCGAAAACATGAAAATTAAGCTTAATCTTCGCTAAATCATCGTTATTTCACGAAACATTCATGAAACGATGAAATTCTACGAAATAACGTGTTTCGCAGTGAAAGTAGCTAGTTATCCATTAAAATATCAAAATTAAGCTAAAAAATCGCTAAATAATGGTTATTTCACGAAACATTCATGAAACGATGAAATTCAACGAAATAACGTGTTTCGCAGTGAAAGTAGATTGATATCTACGAAAACATCAAAATTAAGCTAAATCTCCGTTAAATCATGGTTATTTCACGAAACGTTCATGAAACAATGAAATTCAACGAAATAACGTGTTTCGCAGTGAAAGTGGATTGATATCTACGAAAACATGAAGATTAAGCTAAATCTTCTGTAAATCATGGTTATTTCACGAAACATTCATGAAACGATGAAATTCGACGAAATAAGGTGTTTCGCAGTGAAAGTAGCTTGATATCTATGAAAACATCAAAATTAAGCTAAATCTACGCTAAATCATCGTTATTTCACGAAACAATCGTAAACGATGAAATTCAACGAAATAACGTGTTTCGCGGAGAAAGTAGATTGATATCAATGAAAAGATCAAAATTAAGCTAAAACTTCGCTTAGTCATGGTTACTTCACGAAACATTCATGAAACGATGAAATTCAACTGAATAACGTGTTTCGCGGTGAAAGTAGATTGATATCTATGAAAACTTCAAAATTAAGCTAAAACTACGCTTAATCATATTTATTTCACGAAACATTCATGAAACGATGAAATACATCGAAATAACGTGTTTCGCAGTGAAAGTAGCTTGATATCTACGAAAACATGAAAATTAAGCTAAATCTTCGGTAAATCACGGTTATTTCTCGAAACATTCATTAAACATGTAAATCAACGAAATAACGTGTTTCGCAGTGAAAGTAGCTTGATTTCTATGAAACCTTCAATATTAAGCTAAATCTCCGCTAAATCATCGTTATTTCTCGAAACATTCATGAAACGATGAAATTCAACGAAATAACGTGTTTCGCAGAGAAAGTAGATTGATATCAATGAAAACATCAAAATTAAGCTAAATCTTCGCTAAATCATGGTTATTTCACGAAACATTCATGAAACGGTGAAATTCATCGAAATAACTTGTTTCGCAGTGAAAGTAGCTTGATTCCTATGAAACCGTCAATATTAAGCTAAATCTCCGCTAAATCATCGTTATTTCACGAAACATTCATGAAACGATGAAATTCGACAAAATAACGTGTTTCGCAGTGAAAGTAGCTAGTTATCTATTAAAACATCAAAATTAAGCTGAATCTTTGGTAAATCATGACTATTTCACGAAACATTCATTAAACGATGAAATTCAAATAAATAACGTGATTCGCAGTGAAAGTAACTTGATTTCTATGAAACCATCAATATTAAGCTAATTCTCCGCCAATTCATCGTTATTTCACGAAACATTCGTAAACGATGAAATTCAACGAAATAAGGTGTTTCGCAGTGAAAGTAGCTTGATATCTACGAAAACATGAAAATTAAGCTAAATCTCCGCTAAATCATCGTTGTTTCACGAAACATTCATGAAACGATGAAATTCAACGAAATAACGTGTTTCGCAGTGAAAGTAGCTTGATATCTACGAAAACATGAAAATTAAGCTAAATCTTCGCTAAATCATGGTTATTTCACGAAACATTCATGAAACATGTAATTCAACGAAATAACGTGTTTCGCAGTGAAAGTAGCTTGATTTCTATGAAATCTTCAATATTAAGCTAAATCTCAGCTAAATCATCGTTTTTTAACGAAACATTCATGAAACGATGAAATTCAACGAAATAACCTGTTTCGCGGTGAAACTAGATCGATATCTATGAAAACATCAAAATTAAGCTAAAATTACTCTTAGTCATGGTTATTTCACGAAACATTCATGAAACGATGAAGTTCAAATAAATAACGTGTTTCGCAGTGAAAGTAGCTTGATTTCTATGAAACCATCAATATTAAGTTAATTCTCCGCCAAATCATCGTTATTTCACGAAACATTCGTAATCAATGAAATTCAACGAAATAACGTGTTTCGCGGAGAAAGTAGATTGATATCTATGAAAACATCAAAATTAAGGTAAAACTTCGCTTAATCATGGTTATTTCACGAAACATTCATGAAACGATGAAATTCTACGAAATAACGTGTTTCGCAGTGAAAGTAGCTAGTTATCCATTAAAATATCAAAATTAAGCTAATTCTTCGCTGAATAATGGTTATTTCACGAAACATTCATGAAACGATGAAATACATCGAAATAACGTGTTTCGCAGTGAAAGTAGCTTGATATCTGCGAAAACATGAAAATTAAGCTTAATCTTCGCTAAATCATCGTTATTTCACGAAACATTCATGAAACGATGAAATTCTACGAAATGACGTGTTTCGCAGTGAAAGTAACTAGATATCCATTAAAATATCAAAATTAAGCTAAATCTTCGGTAAATCACGGTTATTTCACGAAACATTCATTAAACATGTAAATCAACGAAATAACGTGTTTCGCAGTGAAAGTAGCTTGATTTATATGAAACCTTCAATATTAAGCTAAATCTCCGCTAAATCATCGTTATTTCTCGAAACATTCATGAAACGATGAAATTCAACGAAATAACGTGTTTCGCAGTGAAAGTAGCTTGATAACTACGAAAACATGAAAATTAAGCTAAATCTTCGCTAAATCATGGTTATTTCACGAAACATTCATGAAACATGTAATTCAAGGAAATAACGTGTTTCGCAGTGAAAGTAGCTTGATTTCTATGAAACCATCAATATTAAGCTAAATCTCTGCTAAATCATCGTTTTTTAACGAAACATTCATGAAACGATGAAATTCAACGAAATAACCTGTTTCGCGGTGAAACTAGATTGATTTCTATGAAAACATCAAAATTAAGCTAAAATTTCTCTTAGTCATGGTTATTTCACGAAACATTCATGAAACGATGAAATTAAAATAAATAACGTGTTTCGCAGTGAAAGTAGCTTGATTTCTATGAAACCATCAATTTTAAGCTAATTCTCCGCCAAATCATCGTTATTTCTCGAAACATTCATGAAACGATTAAATTCTACGAAATAACGTATTTCGCAGTGAAAGTAGCTAGTTATCCATTAAAATATCAAAATTAAGCTAATTCTTCGCTGAATAATGGTTATTTCACGAAACATTCATGAAACGATGAAATATGTCGCAATAACGTGTTTCGCAGTGAAAGTAGCTTGATATCTGCGGAAACATGAAAATTAAGCTTAATCTTCGCTAAATCATCGTTAATTCACGAAACATTCATGAAACGATGAAATTCTACGAAATGACATGTTTCGCAGTGAAAGAAGCTAGATATCCATTAAAATATCAAAATTAAGCTAATTCTTCGCTGAATAATGGTTTTTTCACGAAACATTCATGAAACGATGAAATACATCGAAATAACGTGTTTTGCAGTGAAAGTAGCTTGATATCTAGGAAAACATCAAAATTAAGCTAAATCTCCGTTAAATCATGGTTATTTCACGAAACATTCATGAAACATGTAATTCAACGAAATAACGTGTTTCGCAGTGAAAGTAGCTTGATTTCTATGAAACCATCAATATTAAGCTAAATCTCTGCTAAATCATCGTTTTTTAACGAAACATTCATGAAACGATGAAATTCAACGAAATAACCTGTTTCGCGGTGAAACTAGATTGATTTCTATGAAAACATCAAAATTAAGCTAAAATTACTCTTAGTCATGGTTATTTCACGAAACATTCATGAAACGATGAAATTCAAATAAATAACGTGTTTCGCAGTGAAAGTAGCTTGATTTCTATGAAACCATCAATATTAAGTTAATTCTCCGCCAAATCATCGTTATTTCACGAAACATTCGTAATCAATGAAATTCAACGAAATAACGTGTTTCGCGGAGAAAGTAGATTGATATCTATGAAAACATCAAAATTAAGGTAAAACTTCGCTTAATCATGGTTATTTCACGAAACATTCATGAAACGATGAAATACGTCGCAATAACGTGTTTCGCAGTGAAAGTAGCTTGATATCTGCGAAAACATGAAAATTAAGCTTAATCTTCGCTAAATCATCGTTAATTCACGAAACATTCATGAAACGATGAAATTCTACGAAATGACATGTTTCGCAGTGAAAGAAGCTAGATATCCATTAAAATATCAAAATTAAGCTAATTCTTCGCTGAATAATGGTTTTTTCACGAAACATTCATGAAACGATGAAATACATCGAAATAACGTGTTTTGCAGTGAAAGTAGCTTGATATCTAGGAAAACATCAAAATTAAGCTAAATCTCCGTTAAATCATGGTTATTTCACGAAACATTCATGAAACATGTAATTCAACGAAATAACGTGTTTCGCAGTGAAAGTAGCTTGATTTCTATGAAACCATCAATATTAAGCTAAATCTCTGCTAAATCATCGTTTTTTAACGAAACATTCATGAAACGATGAAATTCAACGAAATAACCTGTTTCGCGGTGAAACTAGATTGATTTCTATGAAAACATCAAAATTAAGCTAAAATTACTCTTAGTCATGGTTATTTCACGAAACATTCATGAAACGATGAAATTCAAATAAATAACGTGTTTCGCAGTGAAAGTAGCTTGATTTCTATGAAACCATCAATATTAAGTTAATTCTCCGCCAAATCATCGTTATT